>OX451739.1:1041774178-1042134267 GCA_948472305.1 Vicia faba
CTTCCCATGAAGCGTCCAAGGCCAGGATCATCATACACGCCCAGAAATCAACCTCCACGTGTCCAAGGGCACCAGATCAATGGCCCAGATCCAAGGAGTACCATGTACCATAGTCAACGCATCCACATGCTAGGCAAAAAGTCAAAAAAGGCCACTGCTTGTTGGGCCAGATTCCTCATAATTTGACCTCACCATTTGGGACTACACCCCCACCCTGGTTTGCAAATGTTTTATTTTTCTCATATCTTTTTTTTATTATTATTTTTATTTGTTTTATTTGTTTTAGTTTAATTCATTATTTTTACAATACATAAAAAATACAGAAAAAATCAGAAAAAGATAAAAATATAATAGATTATTTTATTTTATTTTAATATTCTCATAAATAAATATGTAATTATTTAGTTTAATTAGGTTACAACATTAATTCTTTTTTTAATAAAAAAATCCAAAAATATGTAGAATTAGGTTTAATGAATTCTTTTTATTCCTTTTTAATTTTCCCCTTTTTTACAATATTATTATTTATTTATTTATTTTTATAATTAAATTGTACATAAATAATTTAGGTTTAAATTAGGTTAAAAGTTCAACATTTTTTCTTAATAAGTTTAAAAAACAATTAGAATTAGGGTTTACATCCAATTTTTAGTTTTAATTAATTCCTTTTTCTCTTAAATCATAAAAAACACCAAATACCAAAAACATTTAATTTTAATTTTAATGCCTTTAAATATTTTTTGCAAAAGGGTCCAACACCCTCGTTTCTTTAATTTCGCGTATTTTATTTTATGTCGTTTAATTAATTTTGTATCTCTCCCAAAGCGTTGTAACAATTTAATTTTTCGCACTTTTATTTGCGTTATTTACCTTTTCTGTCAAATCGGGTCCGGTTTAATTTTGGCGATGTGGACCCGCGCCATTTGTAATAGCCTTAGAATTTATTTTCCCGCAACTTTTAACTGTTAACAAAAAGCATGCAAGAATGAATGGCCTTAATTAAAATCAAGCGTAGATCACAACAAACATGACAAGACAAATATCAATGAAACTGACACACAAATTCGCACACACCACCCCTAGGGTACGCCTCACTGTTGCCTTGCCTCGAAAGGTGATCGTCGAGTAGAGGATGTCTTAGTAAGTCCTCATGATCCAGGAACCTGGCATGAGGGTAGCTTCTAAGGTGTCTTCCCATTGCTCTGGTGATCACCATGTCCCGAACCTCGAATTGACCCGAACACCTCCAACGGTGGTGCTACCTACCTCTCAATGGTGGGATGGCACTACTTTTAAGGACATTTACACAGACGAATTCCTTAGGTTAGGTAGGTTCTCAAGGATACTTGCTCTAAATTTCAAAACAAATTCAAAATACTTTTCACACCAACACTTTTCAAAAGCTTTCAAAGCAAATTTTTCAAACACTCTGACGTATGAGTCGAACTGAAATTTTTCAAAGAAACTTTTTAAACCCACATTGAAAAGCAAATAATGAATTTTCTGTATTTTTTATGTATTGTAAAAATAATGAATTAAACTAAAATTTCAAAACAAATTCAAAATACTTTTCACACCAACACTTTTCAAAAGCTTTCAAAGCAAATTTTTCAAACACTCTGACGTATGAGTCGAACTGAAATTTTTCAAAGAAACTTTTTAAACCCACATTGAAAAGCAAATAAAACATTTTTGAAAACACATTGAGCAAGTATCTAAGAGCCCATGGATAACCATGGATAGAAAGGGTGCTAATACCTTCCCTTTCTATAACCTACCTCCCGAACCGAGAGCAATCTCTATAAGGAATTTTTCTGTGCTTTTGTCCTTTCCATTTGGAGAAAATAAAAGACGGTGGCGACTCTTGCTTCCGCGACATTTCGCGAACCAGCGTTAAACAGTCAGTTCCAGATCCACCGATCACAGCAACATATTCAGAATCATACTAACATCTCAATATTCAGAACCCAACCAATACTCAGAGGCAACAGAAACAAATAAGAAGCTAGGTTTTCAAGCTTATCATCATTAAACCCTAGAAGGCAAAGGAAAGACACAGAGTACCGTGGTTACCGGAGCTAGCTCAACACCGCTTCCTCCGCCTTCAGCCGCCTAGAGCAACTTCCAACCCAGCTCCTCCTCCATCTCCCAAAAGTCTCCATTCCACAAAAGGTATAACTTCTCTTCTTTTTTTTATCACGCACCTCCAATAACAATAACAACATAAACAAAATCAGAACTCGAACCAAACATGCAAGAGTTTGAAACCCTAAATGCGTTTTAAAAAGGAAACAGAAGCCTTCACCTTACAGTCTCGCTTCGCTGGACCAAGGAGGGAAGAAGAGGACGAAGGAAGCAGCTTGGTGGCCATGGGCAAAGGGTGAGCATTGTTCAGTAGCATTGGCCGGAGAAGATGAAGACGAAACCACAAACGGCGCCTTTGTCTCACAAACCCTAACTCATTACCCTAATGAACACAAACGTTTCAAACCCTTACAAATGTTTTGTAAAACGTTGGGCCTTGCCCCATTCCATGCGCCTAAGCCCATATAAATTCCAGGCGTACCCCCCCCCCCCCCCCCTCACTCCTGAAGCATGCTTATTTTGGTTGGGCCCAAGCCCATTTATTTCTTCTTTTCATTTTTTTATTATTTTATACAAACTAAAACTTTTGTTTATTTTCTTTTTAACATAACTCTTTTTTTTTGAAATGATACACTAGTTTTGCATATAAGAATATTAAATAAAAAAAATACATAAAATTAATTCTTTTCTTAAAACTTTCATTTTCGTTAAAACCTTTGTGTATAATCCATGAACGCATAAAACTTAAAATATTTTCTTTTTCTTATTATTAAAACATTTATTTTTCTCTTCTTAAAATATTTTGTTTTGTACATTAATACTAGAAATAAAATACCTAAGATACAATTAAACTTAAAACATTCTTTTCTTTTCTTAAAATATTTCGCTTTGTACATATTATTAAAATACAAGAATACAAAATTAAAATAAACCAGATATTTAATTTTTCATTAGGTTAACAATACTTTATAATACATTAAAATACGCATTTCTCAACTTGTAAATAAATAATCATACACTTACACAAATGCATTTACAATACACATTTTATCTTTTCATATATTGATACATTTGCTATTCTTATACATTGCTATACATTATATTTTACATTTGCGCAATTCGATTTGGTTGTAATTATTTGGATACTACTCTCCTATAAGTCTCATCCCTCATTTGTATACTTGTACCCCCACTCCCGGATACTTATTTGTAATAGCGTAGACTTTAAATTCCCGCAATTTACCGCTTTCAAATATACCATTGTTAGACCTAGGGTTTGTATGTATATAAAATCAAACGCTAGATAACCTAATACAAGACAAATACATGAAATCAATACACAATCACACTTGCACCCCTAGGGTAATCCCACATGTTGCCTTCCAAAATGGGCCATGCTTGCATGTCGAGTTTCTTTGGCAAAACAATTCAAATGATCATAGTCCCTCGATGACGCTTTCGAAAGTTGCCTAACAAAATGATCATAGTCCCTTCAAGCAAAATTGCCAAAGACACTTGGCACCATTGCATTCATGGTCCATACGATGACCCGCACCTGTCCCGTTAAACATCCTAAACGCAAGATTGTCCACCAAATACAATGGTGGAACAAAAATGTTAAAAAGGGTTAAGACATGAGAAAAACCTTTGAGTAAACTTAGGGGTAGACAAAACTCTTAGTTACTTGACAAACTTGCAAAAACGCTTGCCTACTTTTCAAACCACTCCACAAACCCTTTCAAAACAAACTTTCAAAAAAACATTTGAAACATCTTTTCGAAAAGATATACACCTTCGTATATACTCAAACACGAGTCATTACAATGGTTGCCTAAGACAAGGCATCTTCTTCAAAAACATTTTCAAAACACACACACACACACCACAATTTCAAGCAATCGAAAATCAAGGCAAGTGATCTAAAACCAAGTAACTAAGAGCCCATGGATAACCATGGATGAAAAGGGTGCTAATACCTTCCCTTTTCATAATCTACCCCCCAAACCCACGAAACATCTCAAAAGGTTTTTCCTGTGCTTTTTAACCTTTCCTTTAGGATAAAATAAAAAGTCGGTGGCGACTCTTACTAAACCGAACAAGTGCGAATACAAACGCAAAACCTCAAGTCAGTTCTCCCACCGTATCACAGAACTGGCGACTCTGCTGGGGATAAATTCAAAAGTGGGGTTACCTTAGGGTTTACATCACCTTTACATTCTTGCTTTGATTGTCTTGTTTGCTTTACTTTTTGGGACCTTGTTTGGGTTTGTTGTAAATCCTACACCCGGATTTGGGGCACCTTCTTAGGTAAATAGCAAAAAACTGAGAGGGAACTGTGCGGGGTATACCGACATGGTTGAAGCAGTAAGCTATGTTAGTGTGACATATTTGTGAGTACCGGTAACCCTTGAGGTCAATCAAGGAGAGTATGGGGCCGCTGAGTGATGTCGTGAAGCACTAACGAACTCTTAGAAACTTAATTGACCATCCAAGCCTTTTTAGGGGTAGTGAGATGACCGACTTTGGTGCAGTCCGAAGTTGGTAGATACTCGATACTACACTCATTGAGGGTTGTTTTCTTGGAATATTTTGGTCGCCAGTTAAGTGGCTAAATCAAAACGATGAACACAGAAAATAATCCAATGATATTGAGCTCTTTAGAACCCGGTTTCTATTTTAGGACAGGATGAGACAACTAACTTCAAGAGGGTACTTGCCTACAACCCCATGCAAGCCTGAACCTAAAGAATTGTTTGCTTTGTGTGAATATGATTGTCTGTATATACACTCACTTACTTGCTTTCGCATACATGTACATAACATCATAACATCATAACATCATACCATAGCATTTTCAATAACCGTTTCAAGGATCTCGAGGGTTCTTTTGATGCAGGGTTACGTTGAACCAGACGTCTACCAAGGGGAAAGAGGTTTTCTCCTCTGAGCAAATGCCATCAAAGATCAAGTGCAACAACTTGAATCAGGGGCTATGACCCACTCGACATGGTGAGCTTGATTCTCGTGGAAAGACATCCACTGATACAAAGTTCTCCAATCAAAGATCAAGTGCAACAACTTGAATCGGGGGCTATGACCCACTTGACATGGTGAGCGTGATTCTCGTGAAAAGACATCCACCAATGCAAAGATCTCCAAATCAAAGATCGAAGTTCAACCTCTAACATTCTCTTGTGTTTACCCCAAGAGATCCTTGAAAGCATGCATCCATATCATGCATTGCATCTTGACAATTCTTTCCTTTTCAGGTTTCCTTACTCTCCTACTGTTTATTTCAGTAAGAGATGGCTCTAGAGAGGACTGTCAAGGATATCCAGGACAAGACTGCTCAGCTGCAGGAAATGTTCTTGAACCTGTCACTGGGGCAAGAAGAAATGAAAGCTCTCCTCACAAAGGGCTTGGTCCAGGGGAATTCAAACAATTCCAGGAGTGATCAGTTGGAGGCACTGCAGTTTGAGCTGACAACAATGAGGATCCAGATGACGGGGCAACTGGTGGGCCAAATGGCTCTCATCCAAGATTTGTCTCAAAGACAAGAGGAACTCAGAGTTCTCGTCAGCCAACTGCTTCGGAACAACCAACTCGGGCAGACGTCTGAGGTTGAAAAGCAAGTCACCACTCAACCTCCATCCACTCAAGAAGACAAAGGGAAGGCTCCTTTTCTTGACTCAGGGTCGCAAGCCCATCAACAACCTCGCCAGCGTCAACGGGGTAATCGGCGTAAGTAAAATACGTCGGGAAGACAGTTCACGGAGACTGACATACCGTCATCTCTGATACTGGAGCATTTGCTGGAAGTCAATCTGACTGCTTTAAGGGATCCTATCCGGAACCCAAATACCTCCGCTCTTAACTATCATCCCGATGCATTTTGTGTTTACCACTCTTACAGCCCGAGACATGACACCGACGACTGTTGGGCCTTGAAGAACAAGATTCAAGACCTAATTGACATTGGAGTGTTGAGGTTCATGCCAGACGGCGAGATGAAAATCTTCCGTTAAAGAGTTCTCCACCTAGAGTGACGAAGCTCAAACTGAAGGACTTTTGCTTCATTTGAATTTTCAAAGTTGTAATTTCTTTTGTTTTCAAACAATTAACTGTTGATGTTAAACTCTGTTTCATTAATGCATTGCATATGTTTGTCTTGAATTCATCCATTCGTTTTCACTACTCTTATGCTTTCTTTATGATATTTAACTCTTGATAAAAAGCTGCAAGCCTTTAGAGGGAGGATGACGAAACAATACCATGATCTCACGCAGTATGCTTTTGAACGGACCTTGCTGATGATGTACAGGCATTTCTTTCAATTCCCAAACACTGGAGTTATAAGGAAGATAATCCCTAGTCAACCCCTTCGAGCCAAAGAAGTAGGAATTTTCTGTTCTAAACAATCAAAACCTTTGATTTAAACCGGGGGCAGGGTAGTATCTCAGTTAATTCAAAAGAAAATGAGCATTGAAGTCGCAAACTCTCAGTTCGTAACACAACGAACAACGTCAAAAAAGAAAAGCATTCCTTTGGAATCAAAAGACAAGGGTGGTTCCCTATCACATAGGCAGTCAATATCTCAAAAGAGAAAATCCCACCAAGCCAAGACCTGTAAAGGAGGCTTAAGAAAGCTGGGGCATCCCGTTGACTGTAATCTCGAAAACGGGAACAGTCAGGCAAAAGTTAGGGATAACAAATCAAAATCAAAATAGAGTGGTCATTACAAATTCTCAACAACATGAAAAATGTTGCAAAAGAAAAAAGGAGATGATGACTGTCTCCCAAATTCAATTGGTGAACCATCACCCAAAAAGCCGTTCCAAACTCAAACAAAGTGCGACGCACAATTAACTGAGCTTAGAATTGAAGAACATCACGAAGAGCGGGTGGGTACAAATATACTTTGAGCCTTTATCCTTTGTTTCTTAAACCGTGAACCAGGCCACGTTACAACCCTTCAAAAGTCCTAATTGAAGCATGGGTTAGTTCGAAAGCATATTGTTACAAAAGGTATCCTGACTCCTGTAAGGCTTTGCTCTAAAATATGGTGTTGATTTGTCTTATGAAAAAGTTTCCTGCTAAAAAATGCATTTTTCAAAACATCGAGACAAACATAAACTTTGCATTGCTTGAATATCATTGTTCGCATTTGGCTATTTGTTTGACAACAAAGAAATTCATACAGCGAATGTTCGGAGGAACGAAAACTCTCTCAGTGAGTTAAAATCACTTCAAAAGGACGACACTTCCATTACAAATCTCCTATCGATAAGGGGCTTCACATGTCACCATTCAATTAACCTGGGGCAGTCCAATCAAGGTTTCAACAAATCTTTCAAAGTTCAGTTAACCTGGGGCAGTCCAGTCAAGATTTCAACAAAATCTCTCAATTGCAGAGTAACCTGAAGAGACTCTTTCATCACCACTTGGGGCATTCGAATGTCCAAAGTGTTCAACAATTCCTTCATCACCTGTTGGAAGATACGTTCCAGATGTGCTCCAGACACGGTTGCCATTCTGTCACCTTTCTTAAGTTCCAGATCAACACCTGTAACAAGCCAGGAAAACATCTGTGGACGACTGATTATGGATTAACACCTGTAACAAGCCAGGAAATTATCTACATCACCACTTGGGGAATTCGAATGTCAAAAGTGTTCAACAATTCCTTCATCACCTGTTGGAAGATACGGTCCAGGTGTGCTCCAGACACGGTTGCCATTCTGTCACCTTTCTTAAGTTCCAGATCAACACCTGTAACAAGCCAGGAAAACAGCTGTGGACGACTGATTGTGGATTAACACCTGTAACAAGCCAGGAAATTATCTACATCACCACTTGGGGCATTCGATTGTCAAAAGTGTTCAACAATTCCTTCATCACCTGTTGGAAGATACGGTCCAGATGTGCTCCAGACACGGTTGCCATCCTGTCACCTTTCTTAAGTTCCAGATCAACACCTGTAACAAGCCAGGAAAACATTTGTGGACAACTGATTGTGGATTAACACCTGTAACAAGCCAGGAAATTATCTACATCACCACTTGGGGCATTCGAATGTCAAAAGTGATCAACAATTCCTTCATCACCTGTTGGAAGATACGGTCCAGATGTGCTCCAGACACGGTTGCCATCCTGTCACCTTTCTTAAGTTCCAGATCAACACCTGTAACAAGCCAGGAAAACATCTGTGGATGACTGATTATGGATTAACACCTGTAACAAGCCAGGAAATTATCTACATCACCACTTGGGGCATTCGAATGCCAAAAGTGTTCAACAATTCCTTCATCACCTGTCAGAAGATACAGTTTCAGATACGCTCCAAACACGGTAGCCATTCTGTCACTCATTCAGATCCTAGTTACAGTTTCAGATACACTCCAGACACGGAAGTCATTTTGCTACTCATACAGATCTCTACTCGAAGATACAGTTTTAGATACGCTCCAAACATGGTAGCCATTCTGTCACTCATTCAGATCCTAGTTACAGTTTCAGATACACTCCAGACACGGAAGTCATTCTGCTACTCATACAGATCTCAAATCCAAGATGTAGTTTTACACGAACTCATCATGAAGCAACCCTACACCGGTTCCTTCTCAAACTCAAAAGATTCTTGCAATCCCCAGCCGAGCTAAAACTTCCAGCTATCAATCCCCAAGCAGAGTGGAGACTCTCATTCTCAGGTCCTCACAGAATATTCAAATATTCACCAATGAAGATCTCCTCAAGACAGGAATTCCCCAGTAGATTGGCATGCGACCCAAGCTTCTGATTCCACAACAGTGGTCCCAGGACTTCTCATCTGCAGCAATCAAAGATTCTTGCCCTCCCCAACAGCAGCCAAGGAATTATTTTCCCTGGCAGCAGTCAAGATTATTTTGTCTCCAGTCATCCAGGATTCATCTATCCTCAGCAAGACAGCTCATCAGCTTACATACGCATTCATCACATTCATATCATAAACATTGATATAACATACATTGCATCATGCATCATGACATTGCATACAAATAACTCTTTACCTTTTCAGGTAAGATCAGTCGACAGACAAAGATCATCATCTTCCGAGATTCTTTCCAGAGATAGTTCAGATGTGACCCAGACGGCGACATTCTGACACTTATTCCAAATTCTTCCAGATGCAGTTTTTCACGGACTCATCATCAGGAAACCCTACACCGGTTCCTCCTCCACTTCAAGACTTCTGAAAACAGTTCACGGGTTCTCCAGTAACGGATGTTAACCTATCACTTGTTCAGATTCTTCTCAACCTTTGAAAACAGTTTACTGACGCTTCCCAACAACGGATGTTTCTCTATTGCTTATTCAACTGCAAGACTTCTGAAAACAGTTCACGGGTTCTCCAGTAACGGATGTTAACCTATCGCTTGTTCAGATTCTTCTTCAACTTTTGAAAACAGTTTACGGACGCTTCCCAACAACGGATGTTGCTCTATTGCTTATTCAACTTCAAGACTTCTGAAAACAGTTCACGGGTTCTCCAGTAACGGATGTTAACCTATCGCTTGTTCAGATTCTTCTTCAACTTTTGAAAACAGTTTACGGACGCTTCCCAACAACGGATGTTGCTCTATTGCTTATTCAACTTCAAGACTTCTGAAAACAGTTTACGGATTCTTCCCAACAACGGATGTTAATATATCGCTTGTTCAGATGCAACTTTTGAAAACAGTTTACGGACGCTTCCCAACAACGGATTCTTCTCTATTGCTTATTCATTTTCAAGACTTCTGAAAACAGTTTACGGATTCTCCAAACACGGATGTTAATCTATCGCTTGTTCAGATGCAACTTTTGAAAACAGTTTACGGATGCTTCCAGATACGGATGTCAATCTATTGCTTATTCAGACCCCCAATTCAGAGATGTTCCAAAACCTGGATGCCTTTCTGATACTCGTCCACTCACCAATAACATACAGTTCAACGATCATCTTCAGATGGCATCTATAAGCCCATCCTCCTACCAACAATTTCCGATGGCATCTGTAAGCCAATCTCCACAACTATCCATTACACCTCCCGATGGCATCTGTAAGCCCATCACCAAATGGCATCTATAAGCCCATTCCCGACAAGGTTCTGTCACATCCCTAGATGGCATCTTTAAGCCCATCACCAAATGGCATCTGTAAGCCCATTCCCTCTACCATCACATCACCGAGTGCAAATTTTTGGGCACTCTAGTGTCCAATCTCCTTTTACCTTCAAGTCGCGAAAGGCAAACTTGCCAATCTAACTCTTCAGGTTCAAGAAGATTGAATAGGGGAAACTGTTGTACCCCAAAATTTGCCCTTGTATTTTTCCACAAGAAATCACAGCCTCGGGCGTTTCCTGATTTTTTCAGACTGGTTCAAGAATCGGTCAAACAGACTTTTCTCGTCAGTCAGACAAAATTAGGGTTTTCATGGCCCTGGAACAGTTCACACAGTTTGCTTAGGGTTTAGTTGATTTTGGCTCAGGTTTTGATCAGGCGGACGTTTCTTTGGCATTTAATCAAGAATCAGGGTTTTGTGCACATATTTCTCAGAAGGAATTAATTTTACAAGTTCTTTTCAGTTTACTCTGAGATTTGGATTGAGGCATTTGAATCAAGAACTTGCAGTGTTTTGTTTAATCAGTAAAGGCTAAGGCATTTGATTTGAGATGAGATAAAGGCTGAGGTACTTAAATTGAGAATCTACAGTGTCTAATTTGATCAGTAAAAAGATAAATATCTGGATATTGGTTTGATTAACTGTGCATTATTTAATTAAAGCGCCAGGTTTATTATTGATTCAATGATAAGGCCACAGTGTTTATTAATTATTTTTCTAAAGTCAGAATAATTGGATACTTCCAGTTATTTTAATTTAAGAAATTCAAATAATTAAATGAACATTTAATTGAAAGAAGAATTAATTGATCAAGATTGGATTTTATTCATCTTTAATTATTCGTTACAATTGTTATTTGAATACAGTATTTATTTACAAAGTATTCTAATAATGATTACAATGATTAAAAATTGAAATAAAATTTCATCCTAATTCCTAAGTCTTCATCTTCTATCCAATGCCTCCTCTTTTGCATGTCGAGTTTCTTTGGCAAAACAATTCAAATGATCATAGTCCCTCGATGACGCTTTCGAAAGTTGCCTATCAAAATGATCATAGTCCCTTCAAGCAAAATTGCCAAAGACACTTGGCACCATTGCATTCATGGTCCATACGATGACCCGCGCCTGTCCCGTTAAACATCCTAAACGCAAGATTGTCCACCAAATACAATGGTGGAACAAAATTGTTAAAAAGGGTTAAGACATGAGAAAAACCTTTGAGTAAACTTAGGGGTAGACAAAACTCTTAGTTACTTGACAAACTTGCAAAAACACTTGCCTACTTTTCAAACCACTCCACAAACACTTTCAAAACAAACTTTCAAAAAAACATTTGAAACATCTTTTCGAAAAGATATACACCTTCGTATATACTCAAACACGAGTCCTTACAATGGTTGCCTAAGACAAGGCATCTTCTTCAAAAACATTTTCAAAACACACACACACACCACAATTTCAAGCAATCGAAAATCAAGGCAAGTGATCTAAAACCAAGTAACTAAGAGCCCATGGATAACCATGGATGAAAAGGGTGCTAATACCTTCCATTTTCATAATCTACCCCCCGAACCCACGAAACATCTCAAAAGGTTTTTCCTGTGCTTTTTAACCTTTCCTTTAGGATAAAATAAAAAGTCGGTGGCGACTCTTGCTAAACCGAACAAGTGTGAATACAAACGCAAAACCTCAAGTCAGTTCTCCCACCGTATCACACTCCCCTCGTCAGGCAATTCATCATCGCAAAATCTTAGGTTATTACATGATGTAATATTACCCACCACACTACTGAATTTATCTAATGGAATGTCATACTCCACGAAGACCTAGTCTAACACCCTCATTAAAGATTCTCTATGGGCAGCAAAATTCATCAACAAAGCCAAGATATATATTTTTGAAGGAATCTGCAAGAACTAATCCATAATTTGGTAGTCGCTCATTTTGATTATCTTCAAAATATCATCTACGTCCTTCTCCAGGGTTGCACCACTAGATTCCCCTACAACCCTCTTATCTTCATTACTTTCCACAACCTTTTTACCGTCATTATCATTTCCCCAAATAACTGGTGCAAATACACGACTGTAGCGATAAAAAATGTAGCGGGGTAAATCGGAGATCGAATTATTGATTAATTCGTCTCACAAAAAGCAAGAGTCGCCACCGCGCTTTATTGTTTCCAAAGGAAAAGGGAAAAGAGCGAAATAAAACCCTAAATATGCAATGTAAATAATACTTTTAAAAGTAATAAGAATACAAGGCGTTTTTGAAAAGAGATCGAGAGTTCGGGGGTTGGTTATACAATGGGAAGGTACTAGCACCCAATGCATCTATAGTACTCTATAGGAACCTTTTGAAATATCTGTTTTATTTAAAATTGATCGCTTGATTGAAAATAAATCGTTTTGGCCGAAAAGGGATACGGACGGGTTTTTGAAAATGCGACGACCTAATGTCGAAGTTTTGGCTTAAAAGGTATAAGTCTTGAAAAGGTTGAATTTTTGAAGAAAGGTGAATATTTGAGGAAAATTAACCTAAGTTTTTAATGAATGAGAGTATTCGCTCGATCGTTTTTGAGGACATGAAGTCAACAAAAATTAGACAATTCCCTTTGGATTAACGCAAACCGAATAATCAAGTAAATGCGAGATATTTAAACAGAAAATTATGAGATAAATGATATACAACAAATTAAATAAAAGACTGAGTGTGTGAACATGCATTTTTTATATTTTTGTTTAATATATGAAGAGAAAAAAAATGTTTTAATTGGTTACGCATTTTAACATGGATAAAAAGTAATGAGAATTAATAGAAATGTTTTTTAGGTTTTTATATGTTTCTATTTTTTATGTCCTTTTTTTTTTAATATAAATAAAAAGTATTACTTTTAAGAATTCTTTAAATTAAATTAAAACTTGATGTTACTAACTTAAGTCTAATTTAAAAAAGATACTAAGATTACTAAATTAAATCCTAAGAGTTTAAATTAATAAAATTAGTCAATGATTAAAAAATGTTTTAAATTACATCTCTTATTTTGATTTACTAAATTAAGACTTAAACTAATAAGATTTGGATAAAATATTGAAAATTATTTAATTAAAACTATATGTTTATTCCTAAGGAAACTAACTAATTTAAATTAATTAAGTTAAGAAAAAGAATGGAATTTAACTAAAAGGGAAATAAAAGATGGGCTTAAGTTAAAAAAGAAAATGAGCTAGGTGAGGGAAATGGGCCGGGTCGTTGGAAGACCCAGACCCAAGAGAAAGAAACACAAATGCTGAAGCGAAAAAAAACCCTAGGAACGCTAGTTTGGCCGCCGCTGGTGGAACCTCAACCATCATCTTCCTTCAATCATCAACGCCGAATCATCACATCACCTGCATCTATCTCGATCTCGCATCACAAAAACTCTATTGTAAACCATCTCTGCTTTAACATTCCGTTTCATCTAACGCAAACAACATCCTCACCTCAATAACGCCACAAATCAAACCCAGAACGCGAGAGGAAAAACGGAAACGCAGAAGAGAAAAAGAAGAATCGGTGCAGAGAAAAACAAATTATGAATCAGTTTTTGGATTTCGCTGCATCACCAAAATCAAGATCCGCCAGAGCTTGCTTCCGACAGGTAAATTCTTCCACTTCCCTTTGTTTCTCTGCATTACCTTCTTGCCTGATTTATCGCCTATAGAAGCATTTGGTAGTGTCTTCAGTAGCAACTAAAGAAGCATCTTCCTCTACCATTAGATGAAAATACACCACTTTTTCGCAATTGAATGGATCTTGATATTAATGAAGACCTCAGTCTGTCGGTGGACATTTTAACTGGTGCGTCACTGTATAACTGCAGCTTGGTTCTCAGATTCTGAATTTCCTTGAGAAGTTCTTCCTTCTCAGTAGCATCAAGAGAAATACTTCTTTGAGGTAATTCTTCCCGGACTTCTTTAATTTCACATTTTTCTTCTAAATGACTATTGTCTGAGGAAGTGGCCCTCAAATGCTTGTATTCATCTTTCAATGAGTTATTGTCCTTTTCTGCTCATTGTGCTGGGAAATCCTTCGTGTAGGCATTATAGTGGTGGTTGCGGTTAAAGGTACTTTGCTTCCCTTCTTTTTTCAAATTAAGATTTTTGAATGGAATGTTTTGTGAAATAAAGGTTTTTGTTTTTGATTTAAAACTGTAATGATATTGAAGGTTAAATGGGTGATTTCAGAAGGAGATAATGACGATGATTCGGCATAGATATGAGGGAGATAACGATGTTAACATGATTTATGTTGGATTCGCAGAAAAAGTGGTCGTTCACAATGATGCGAACGCGATGATGTTGTTGAAGAAAAGTTTAACATGAGGGTTATGGAAACAGAGGTTAAAGGTATGTTATGATCTTCCTGCGTATATTTTCTAATATAAGTGGCCTTCTTAATCTTCTTTTTTTTTTAATGAAAAAGCTCTATATCCGAATTGTTTCTAATGTTGCACGTGTGTTGATTGAAGTAGAGAAACGACACGATGAAGATGATTGAAGTGGAGACGAAAGTTCGGGTATAGAAGCGATGAAGATGATTGAAGTGAAGACGAAAGTGTAGGAAGGAAGATATCTTTGCTAGATCGATGAAAACAAAGGTAAGTCAGTCAAACTTGTTTTGTGTTTGATGAGTGAGCCATTTTGATTGAATTAATGAGAAATTGATTAAAGAGAAGAAGCAGATTTGTGAACTTGTTTATTATTTTGGCTTTAAAATTGACAATGTGTTTATGATTGTGTAGGTGTTAGAACAAAGATTTGATATGTTGCTGTGGTTGGAAGTAAAAGGAGGGGATGTCGTTGAGCGGACATATGGAAGAGCATGCGAGGGTGGTTCAGAAATTGCACAGTGGAGGTAGCAAGATGTTTGAAAAAGATTGTGGTTGACGAAAAGGGCGGATGGTAGCAGGTTAAGAATGAAGAGGTAAACGTTTTCAATTTTTATTTTCACTTCAATTCCTACTCTGGATATTCCATGGTTGTTATTAACGTGGCTACTAATTTGATTTTTTAGGGATTATATTTACCGAATGCAAAACAATGATAAATAGAGATAAATGGTATAATTTAATTGACATGAAAAGAAACTACAAACCAGGTATGTTCCTTCTGTAAACAGTAGGCTTTCTTATTGTCCAGCTGCAACTTCGTTATGTTGACGTCAAGGTCGTGTTCTTTTTTTTGAAAATTTCTGGTGTTGCACAATCTTGTGGTTTTGGTTTTCTAGTCTATTGTTTAGCAGATAACAGGTTCAGCAGTATGCAGGTTATGTTTGGAAATGGTTTGTATAGGTTTTGATGTAGGTTCTATGTAGAGATATGCCATGGTTTTGATAGCAGTATGCAGTGATGGTTGTGTAGAAATATGCTAAGGTTTTGATAGCAGTGGACTATGTTTTTTGATAGTTTTGTAGTGATGGTTATGTAGAAATATGCTATGGTTTATGGTTTGAAAAGTTTGATGCAGTGATGGTTGTGTAGAAATATGCTAAGGTTTTGATAGCAGTGATGTTTTTGCAAAATGGACTATGGTATATAGCAGTATGCAGGTTATGTTTGGGAATGGTTATGGTTTGAATAGTTTTGATGCAGTGATGTTTTTGCAAAATGGACTATGGTATCTGGTTTGGTAGTCTTGTATATCCTCTTTTATGCAGGCTAAGACTTATCCTTTTTGAAGGAGTTCCCTTCTCATATGACCGTTGGTATCTCATGGCTCAGGTCTGAATATATTTAATATATTTTCCTGATGTTCTGCATATATGCTGCTTCATATGTTTGACTTTATTCCTATTTCATGCTTAAATCAAAACCTGCAAAACTAAGCCTCTTCTTCTCTCTACCTCAAGTACATAAATGATACATAAATGTGATATCTGTACTGCTGTTCTGAAAAACCAAACAGGCTGGAATATGATGAAAAAGGAAATATAGGTTGCTTGCATACATTGTTTTAAGACTGCACATTGTTTGAAATTGCATATCTCTTTTGTCTTGCATTAGCCTATGTTATTCTGCAGGTTAACGTTAGCTTATGTTGTGCATATGTTTGTTTGAAATTATGTATGCTGTTGATTTATGCTTATGCAGTTTTTGACCAAAATTGAATTTATGCATATGTGAAATATTGCAGTGGGCCTTTTGATAAAAATGCAAATGATTTTGAAAATGTGCTATTTTTTAATTGTGCATTCATAAAAAATTCCTCCCTTTTTGTGAACCGGGAGAAATCCCGCGATTTGCAAAAAGGGCAACCTGATTCCGGCCGTTTGCTTTTAATGATGAACATTAAATTTATTTTCTGCATTTTAGTTATTTATTCAATTCTGACTTTCTTTTAATTGTTTTTCGCAGGTAAAATTAAATGAGCAAACAAGAGCATTGGATGGAAGATTTAGAATTAGAATTAAAAAATAGCTTTTTATTTTACTTTAAGCATTTGTGTAATTGCCTTTATAAATATTTTGTAATAACACAAATATTTAAATGACAATTGTAATAAATAGAATAAAGTGAATAAAAATTCTATTATTTCTCAATTAATTCTTTTTCTTTCCAATTATTTATTTATTGTTTATAATTCTTTAAATTATATAATGACTAAAAATCAAATCTAATCATTTAAATTCAGAATGATAAACAAATAAATAAATATCATTGATCAATTAATAACTTCAATCATTTACTTTATTATTATTTTTAATTCTTCTAAATTATAATAACTTGAAAAAATAGAATTTCAGCTATTTAAATTTAGAACAATAAATAATCAAATAAACATTGCTTGATCAATTAATATACTCATTTCCAAATGTTTATTTCATTATTCATAAACCTTCAAATTATATAATAACGGAAAACAGGTTCCCATTATTTAAATTTAGGATAATGAATAATTAATAAACATTATTTGATCAATTAATAAACCTTTTCTCAAATAATCTTTTTATTATTTATAAATCTTTAAATTACGTAATAATCGAAAATAAATTCCAATTATTTGAATTTAAGATAATAAATAATCAATGACCATTGTTTAAGTCTTGATCGGTTAATAAATTTAGCGTTCAACAAATAAACAGCTCCCGACTCGAAAAAGTTATGAATTTTTAACTGCTTTGAAAATTTGATAAAAATAGGTCAAAACTCTTGCAATGCGAATGATGCAGATGGAAGACGGTGTCTTAGGTCAAAATTTGGGGTACAACAACGACCACTGCAGGTCACTGTACTAGTCTCAACAATATTTCCAACACTATACAAAGGCTGCATGGGAACTTCCACACCATCCTCTAAAATTGTAGCATTGTATTTGTACGATATAGATTTGTATGATTTGTAAGGAACGAGCCATGGCAAGCAAATCACCATGGGGGAAACAACTGGCTTGCTATAGTATTCAATTTCAACAGGGCAGAATCACTGAAACATGGCACAATCACATTCACACCTTCTTCAGAAAATCTTGACATTAAAGAATCATCGCCAGGGAACATATCCTCATTTGAGGAAAAGAATTCATCCACGAAAGCATATTCATCATCTGATTCTTCCTCAGCCAAACAAACCTCAATCTCATTAACCTTATGGTAATCTTCTCTTTGGCTTGAAACCTTGATAGTTGCATTATACAACAACAACTGAATACCTTTTCTCACAATTGAACATCCTCGGGAGTCCCTGCAGCAAACTCGGCAAGATCCGTAGTGGTGCTCTACCTGACCAGCCATATGGCAGAAAGTAGCATGCAAATGTACGGGATCATCATTCATATGTTCCACATCAAAGATCGTGAATTCTCCAGAACATCCAAAGACCATGTTCACTTCCTCCTCATACTCTTCCCTAGGCCTGATTATATGGATGGGGCCCTCATCCATCATCTCCTACAAATCAACTTTTATCTTATCGAAACCTTGTATATTAGTACTACAGATATCACAACCAGCATGGTCATGAGTATAGTAACTAAACTCGCAAAGGTATGCACGCATCTTTACCAAGTCTCCTCTAACCAAGTTAATATCATAAATGAGAAAGTCCCCTGGATAACTAGCAACCATGTTAACAACATTCACTCCTCCATGTTTTGGGAGAGGATTATCTTTTACATTAGGAATGACATCCTTGAAGGAAAAAAGGTCAGATCTAACCATTTTATGTACCTCAGACTTCAGAGGATAACAGTTTTCCACATTATGCCCTGGTGCATCCTGATGAAAAGTGCACGTCTGATCTGCCTTGTAGTACCAAGGTAAAGCGGATGGTATAGTAGGAGATGGCCTAGTCTGGACTAACTTTTTTTGGATCAATGTTGGGAGTAGCTCTGTATAACTCATATGGATAGAGTCACAAGGCTCTCCTCTCTTATTCATCCCTTGACTTCCCTGAGGGGTTGGTCTTTGATAAGCAACTGTAGTCAGAGCCGCATTTATAATTGGAGTTACCGAGGCAAATCTATATGACTTCTTCTTCACATTGCTATGACATTCACTTTTTGTCAGACGACCTTCTCTTACAGCCTCTTCCAGACGAACACCCATTCCTACCATTTCATTAAAATCACCGGGTGTACTCGCCACCATTCTCTCATAGTAGAATTCACCTAGTGTCTTCAGTAAAATCTTTGTCATCTCATTCTCTTCCATTAGTCTTAAGTCTGCCCAAGTCCGGGTATATGACTTATGAGAAATCACCAAGCACCCTGAAAACCAGGAATATCCATACAAACAAATATACAACATATAAAAAACAATAACACATACGCAGAGATAGACAAAGATAAGCTCAACCCAATTAGGGATGGACCAGCAAGAGGTCAATCTTGATTTCCCCAGTGAAGTCGCAATTTTTTATGTAGCGGAAGAAATGTTAAGACAAAGCCATTGGATTGACTTGACATGTACAGATCAAAATAAAAATCGCCACCGCGATTTGTTGTTTCCAAAGGAATGGGAAAAGAGCGAATAACCAAAAATAAGGGGAAAGATTCTAGGTAAGGGGGTTGGTTAAGAAAAGGGAAGGTATTAGCACCCTAAACATATACGGTACTCTGCAGGAACCTCGTTGTAAAAATCTGTACATTTTGGCTATATTATGGGGATGAGAAAAGAAATATATTTTTATGATTTTTGCACCCGCCGCGGCTGCAAACCTTTAGTGCCTACGTACCACCTTTCGTGCAATAGGGGATTAGGATGCACATAGTTCCTCTTAAAAAAAATATTTAAAACACAAGTGTGTTGGTTAATTTTATGAGATAAGACATCATCGTCATTGTCTGTGTGGAAAACATACTTATTACCCACAATCATGACAAAGGAGATTTTGCATCATCTCAAAGTCGAGGATATGGCTTGGATTTTAAAATCAACAAAACCTCACTCAACTCCCAAGTGGAAAATATCTCTCTTCACTTCATATTGTCGATGTATAGTTGTTTGCATCACTACAAGGGTTAACAAGAGTCTAATCTTTTGAAAAATTTTTAAGGATAAAAGCCAAAATGGCAAAAGAGTTGGAATGAGATTGATTGACTTTTAGTCTTCTCACAAAACTGTTAAGGTATTGATAAGTAGATTGGCATTTGATTAATAAAAGGGTTTTGAAAATGCACGAAACCTAAGTCCAAGTTTATTATGAAAGTGGTTCAAATTTTACAACAAGAAGAGTTTTCAAAAGGAGAGAGAAGATTTTTGACATTAAAGAAGATGTGAAGAGATGAAGGGACTATCCTAAAGCATAAAGGTAAAAGCTAGGGAAAAGGACCATTTAACCAACATGAAGTCAACACTTTACATAATGAGTTAATGTAGAATTCCATCCTATGGATTTGAAACCAAGCAAATAATTAATAAACCTCTTAAGAATACCAGGCTTCAATTTGTATAAAGTCTTCACAAAAATTTGGCAGAGTAATGGATGTATATATATGAATTCCCGATCACAGACAAAAGCATGTAATCACAATAATCTACACACAAAGTAAACAAACAAACAACCCGATGTCTTGAGGTAAAACCCCAAGAACTCCCAACAAAATAACAGTTGAGGTCACAAGGTCTCATGAAAGGCCAAGGCTTATAATCCTAAGTCCAAGAAGTCCATGTATCCATAATGCCAAGGATAGTTACCTAATAGTCCAAGTAACATTAATGTTTTTAGGGTTTAAGTTTGTTATTAGGTATCTTCAAAAAGAAAATAAAAAACTCAAGTGAGCAAAATAAAAAGACATAAAAGTAAATGCCCAAGTGAAAAAAGACGAAAAATAACATGAAATGTAAATGCTAAAGTAAATGGTACATAAAGTAAAAGCATAAAATAAAAACATAAAATAAAGTCAATTGTTAGGAATTAGTGGTTAGTTGGATGACCATATTGAGACTTGCATTTGGAACTCATTAGAGGATTGGTAGAAACAAATCCTCTCAACAACAAATTGCATTTGATTTTTGCCAAGTATATCATCCATTTAAGAATCTCAAAGTAATACTTAATGATCAATGATGTTTAAGTGATCCACTTTCAGCAAAATTGATGAAGTTCCATTAGAGGATTGGTAGAACCAAAGCCTCCTAACAATGGATCTCAAGGTTATTGGATCAAAGGGTTCAAATTAACATACTTGGGCTTGCAAACATAGGTTTGGGCCAACAATGATCATTTTCTCAAATTGGGACAAAATTTAGCGCTATGTTAAGCAATCGTAAGTTGACTTATATAGAAGTCGCACCTATTTTGAGGCCGGTCAATAGCAATCTATCCACTTTATCTTTTGAGACATGATATGTAAATCATGCTACAATAACACTTGATACAATAAGAATGGAATAAGAAGAAGAGGGAAGGGGAAATGAATAAACCACATTTGAACCAAAAATTTAATCAAAATATTATTAAAATCATTCATCCATTTTTATGGAGTTAAACTCAACAGCATGGATTCAATGATGTTAATAAAGTTAATGATCAAAATTAAAATCCAACATCATCCAGAATATATACAAGAATAAAATTGCATTTAAAAATAAAAGAAAATGGTTTTTTAAAAATGATTATAAAATGGAAATAAGAGAGAAAAATAGCAACTATATTCAAATTAATCAAGAAAAAAAGGTAAGACCATAGAAAAATCAGGAATGAACTTAAAATATAAATATGAAATTTTTGGTAAGTTTTTTTAAAGTCAGAAACTAATTTTAAATCAATTTAAATTGTTCAAATAATGGAAAAAGATCAAAAATAGAAAAAATTAAAATAAAATTCCACAAAAAAATCAGAAGGTCAGAAACAATGAAAATGATTTTTATGAAAAAATTCAGAATTAAAAAAATGTCAGAAAGTATTTTTAAAACAATTAAAATAAATAAAACAAGGCAAAAATTATAAAAAATACCAAATATCAAAATAAAAATATGAAAAAATATTCATAAAGTTACAATTAATTCAAATTATTTTTTATATTTTTTTCATAATTTTTGGATAAAAAATAAAAGAGTTGTGAATTTTTGAGGTTTAAAACAATTAAAATATAAAATCAGAAAATAAAAATAAAACTAAAAAGATGTGGACCATCAGATCATAGTCAAAACGCATTAGTAAGGTGATCAAGTGGACCAAATGCGTTGTGCTTGATATGGACCTTATTTGAAAATGCATTGGATCAGAAAAAGGGCCACCAATAAATAAAATAATTGGCGCGCTATTATTGGCTCAGACGAGACATGACATCGTCTTCAACCACCAGACACTCTGCAATGGAGATTTTATGAGTTTCTTCAAATGGAAAAATTAGAATCTCAGACTAGTAACATTGGATTCGTCTCTTCAAGACGATCCTAACACCATCACCGCGCCAAATTTATATAAAGTGTGCAAGGAGATATGGATCAAAAACTCAGAAAATAGCGATCACCTTTTAGTTGAGATTTCTCTCTCAATTCTCAATGGATTTATAAATTGTAAGAAGCACAAGAAACAGGAGAAGGAGTAGAGTAAGTTAGTGCTTTATTTGGATCCAAATGATGGAGAATTCTACCTGTTCGAAGTTCAAGAATAAACCTCTGAAACTGGACTTTTGTAGCTTGAATTATGGCTCGTTTTGCTTGGTTTAGGTATTGGAGAGCTTATATGATGATAAAGGCTGATGAATATGCAAAGAATATTGAAGGAGAAGGCTTAAATATTAGAAACTGATTTAAAAATTTTGAAGTAAGTGTGAGGTTTTGACAGGGTGCGTTTGGCTCTCAAAGCTTGAGGAAATGAATGGAATAAGGTCCTCTATTTATAGGAAAACGAATGGCAATGGAAATTGGAAGAAACAAAGAAGTTTGGAGGGAAATTGAGTGGAGGTCGAGCACGAGTGAAAATGCACACAAATCTTGTGATTAGAAGCCACATTATGGATTTCAAAATTCTGACATAGTGAGAAATTCAATTTCAAGTTGCTAAATTCAAATCAATGGCATTCTCAGCTCAAGGGGTCTTAGGTCATGATTCTTGAAGCTTTAGAAAGAGTAGGTTACAAGCTTTACAATGTGCAAAGAATGAGATCAAATGGATGTTTGAGCTGAAAGTTGTGATGAGTCAAAGTTGATAAAAAGAGGTTGACTTTCCATACTTAGAAAATTTCCAAGTTTTTCTTCAAGAAATGACTTATAATGTCTTGCATCCAAACATGGATTTCCAATTGAAATATGCTCTTCAAAAAAACATATTTCATAAAGTACACCCCTTGAACATAGTTTTGAAACTTGAACCATTCAAAATTTCCAAAAATTAAGAGAGTTATGACTTGTTGAAGTTGGCAAAAATTCAAGAAATAACCTATAAAATTTTGCATCTTTAGGGCATCTTCCATTCATTTTCAAGCTTTGCACATAAAATATAGTTTTAAGTTCACATATTCAAGATCATTGTGGAAATAATATGGGCTCAAGGTGATAAACATTGATCAAGTTAAGGTCATTTGAAGTCACATAAAGGAATTTGAGGGTCCATCTAGAGGACTTGTAATCTTTCTTCGTCATCAAGTTTCTTCCACACAAAATTTCTTTGCAACTTTTAAACTGATTTGTTAATAACCCTTTGAAGAGAAAGATGTCTTTGGAATCATTAAAAAATACCAATAGATGAGCAAGATATACCCTTTTGAAGTTCAAAACCCTAGCTCCTAAAGCCAGAAAATGCCTTGGGGAACCTTTGCAACTTTGACTAACCTTCTTGCACAAATAATTTTGTTATTTGATTATAAGTTGTTGAGGATGATAAGGAGAAACTATTGCAACCAAAAACACTTCCACATCTTGAGAATTGAAGGAGATATGCACTTGTAATCATTGAAATCAAATACTTGTCCAATTAAGTCAAACTTCGTCAATCAAGCCTTGTATTTTTGAACTAAGTCTTGAAAACTTGAGGTATGATGAATCATGAAATACCTTGTCATGATATTATTTCCAAACATCTTTAATGATGAGGCTTGAATATCAATGAAACATTGTTGAGAAGGGCATAGAAATGAACTCATGAATCCATAGATCAATCTTGATGGAATGTATTGTACTTTCACCTACATCATCAACAATTAGGGAAACACTCATTGTATTTATTAGTTAAAGGATAGTCAATACAAAACATAGATGATCATAAAGTACAAGTCAAGGTACTTGGTGATTACTCCTAGAGCAAAACTAAAGGTAGGGAGAAGAACCAAACCTTAATGTGTGATCTTATTGTGATTGAACTAATATGATATGATGAAGAGATCTTAGGGGGAACAATTAAGGTAAAATAGTTCCCACCCGTTCTCCATGATGTTCTCCAGTCCTAAGTTCAGTTAATCCGCTACAAGCATTCATATCTCAAAAGAGGAGCTTGTGATGGTTGAGGAATCACAAGGGTTTCTTGGACACGACAATCACTAACTTTTAACTTTGGTGTCTGATCACACGACCTTGTTCTTTTGATGAGGATTTTTATTGGTAACACTTTTCTCGCATTTTAGGCTTTCCAATTTCTTTCTCACTTTCCCTAACTTTTTCCTAGATAAATACTATTTAATTTTAATTTGGAAGTCCGGCGGGATGCCCTAACTTTTACCTAAGCGACTTATTTTCAAAATTTAACTTAGTAGGGCTTTTTCTTTCTTTCTTATTCATACTTTCCCTTTTAAACAAGTCGTTGATCTTTACATCGTCTTTGATTTCTTGAAAGTGATCGTGTCTGTCTGAGTCCTTGGTAGATGAGGGATAGCCATTATTGTATCGTCATCTGATCTCGACTTATTAATGTGTGAGAGACACCCATTGGGAAATCATCAATTTATACACACTCATGATAAGTAAAAGTTACCCATTGTGGTTTTGACTTTCCTCAATCTTTTGATGGATAACTATTGGTGTATCCTTATATGTGTACTCTGAATGAGTTCTGAATGTTTGATCATATTAACTGACCACTACCTGCCCTAGGGTTAAAATGAGGGTTTTTTCTGAACAAAAAAGAAACTCCCACTTCGAAGACTCAGAGGGGTTAACGAGGGTATATCTCCCTTATATCTCTCGTTTTTAGGAATTGAAACAAGGCATGTACATCGTCAGTAAGGTCTTACTCAAGAGCCTACGAACCATATATTTTTGCGTTTTTAGATTATCGCCATCCTCCCTCCAATCTTTTCTTAAGCATAAGACTTGGAAACTTGGCATCAATATGCAAGTAAAACCTTTAAAGAGTGATAACGAATGGATCAATAAAAACGAAAGGAACACTTAAACACAAGCATACTTATTGCATTAATATTTTTATTAAAAAATAGACAAGTTTCTACATGCAAGCAATGTTTAAACAAATAAGAATACAAATGAAAATGCAGTAAAGAAACCAATGATTTCCATCGTCGAGGAGACTTGACTACATATGGAGTTCTTCATTTTGACGACTTTCTACATGCTTGATGATTAAATGGGCGAGAGAACTCCCCTTCTGATCTTATGTGAACACATTAGTCTCTGAATTGATCATGTCTTGGACTTTGTCTCTGGATAACATATCGTCTTCAACCGAATGGTCAGGTCCCCCAGAATAATATGCATAGAAGATTACTTCAGGAGGGAAAATGAATGCTTTACCAAGAAAACTGGTGAGAAAGAGTCTGACAGTTGGCCAAATAGGAATTGGACTTTTCGAAGAGACGCCATATAGATTTTAGAATTTATACTTCAACCCCTTTACAGTCTTCAATATCAAAATCGGGTGCTCTAGAATAGGGGATACATCTAGCGTGTGTATCACAATTGGAAGAGATGTTTATGGGAGGAGGACCCCAAATATTAGAGCTTTTCCAAATGAACTTTCAATAAGAGAGGCAATAATTGGATGTAATGCATTAGGACCGCACCAACATGCTCATCAGGCTTCTTCTGTCTTTGCTTAAAAGCTTTGCCTCTTGAGTTTACTTGGGGAATAAAGACTGGTTATTGTCGAAAAGATCAGAGAATCCAAAGTTGTGGAGAGTGCCCCTGATTGAATAGTCGGATGCCCTAGAGTGGTAACCACATATGACCTTAATATCATGATCTAGAATGGTATTTATAGAGGGTACCGAAGTACGGGTTTTAATCCACTGAAGCTCAAACAAGTGTGGAAACACAATGAGAATTAATCACTGACATAAGATTGACTATTCTTTAGATGTATTCTAATCTCGCTGGTAAAACAAGTTTTCTGAGTTCACATAGTAGATGGGAACCATCTGCAGATAAGATGATCCAAGAAGTCAAGATTGTGTAGCACTCCATGGTTGAAAGCAATCCCGAAAAGGTGAGGAGAAGAGAGAACCTATGTTGCGGAAGTAGGTGTAGGATTGTTGATATCATCATTAGAGCTTCCGTGACCTGGGTCATCTGAGTCTTCAATTGATTATCTTCCTGCCAGAAGAATTCTCGACCACGGGCCAAAGCATGCATGTATACCATAATCAACCCCATCAGGATCTTCATATCGGTTAATCCCCCACGAAGTTAACCCATATTGATCTCTGAAAACTTATAGTAAGAAATTAAGCCTGAACCTTTGAGGAGAACACCTAGTCTGAATAAGAATCCCTAGTCTTCGAATACTTGTTATGGATGCATGAATGTGCATGGGGTGCATGAACGGATGCCATGTCATGTTCCGTCATTTCCAAGGAATTAACATGCTTCAATTTCTTTTTTACACAGGTAAGGGATGGAAAAGCTCAGCACAAGCCTTACATATATGATTCCCTGGAAATAACAAAACATGTATCTTAATCATGTGGTTAACCATGTTATGTATGAAAAGACACGGGATCAAAGTTCTATCAGTTCTAAATATGATTGCCGCACCGTTTCTGAACCATATGAATATCATCAGATCAAAGGTCTAGCATAGCTTTCACATATGTAACAATCAAGTACCATGTAGATCATCAACTGTACGGGATCAAGGATTCTAGAACACAGAATAATGCTGAGACTTTTCTGAACATGTTGGGAATACAAAGATTGAAGGCCCGAATGAACCTCTAAATGAACAATTCAGGAAATCAGAAAATAAATTCGAGAACCATATGGTCACCAATAGAACATAGTCACCGTCTGAACAGGTCACCAATAAAACAAGTCACCGACAGAACAAGTCACCACCAATGGATCAAGTCACCAATGGAACAAGTCACCAATGGTACCTGTAAAGATCATTCACTCCACACTCACTGGTAAAGACTAGGTCAGGGTAAGCCAATGGTAACTCAAAATATGGGTTCGCCCGAAAGCCCTACCATCAAGCCAGAGACATGGATTATAACGCCCAATATTTAATTAATTATTTAATTAAATATTTTCGAAATAATTCTCGAAGTTGTGAGTTATTTTGAAACGTTGATTTAAGTTGTCATGTTGTTAGTTGATTATTTGGTTGATTAAGTTGTAGAAATAGTATTAGAATAATACTAGATTTATTATATGGGCTTAATAAAGTGGTTGTATGTAGAAAAGGTAGGGTGTGAGAGTTAGGCCCAACAAGATTATAAATTATAAGGCTAAGTGGAATAAGGAGAATTAACTTAATTGAACAAGTCTTGGATAATTTTGGTATGTGAGAAGCTGCAAAGTTACAAAGAAGAGGTAAAGGTTGGAAGCTAGGGAGAGAGACTTTAACTGGTAGAATATAGCAATCTCCAATCCAACGTAAGGGTGGGGTTCTGGCTATCTAATGTGTTGCATGATAAATTTTATATGGGAAATTGGGTAAGTAAAATTGCTATGTGTTTGTATGCTTCCTCTATTTTGAGAATTAGTTTTTGTTTTACTGTGTTGAAATTGTTCATGAGTTGTATGTGTAATAAATTATGGTATAATTGAGGTTGCCGTTGGAAATTAAAAGTTGTTATGGTTGCCATAATATTCCGTGTTGTGAAAATTGATGTCGCTACAATGGTATAAATTTTTATGTTATGAGTTGAGTAATCGAAATCAAATTTGAGTATTGGAATCAATTACAAAGAATTTTGCGTAAGAGAAAAACTGGAAACTAGAAAGCTATACGGTGCCGAGGGAAATACAGACTATGTCGGACGAAACAAAAAGTAAAAGTGTGCCGAGGGGGACACCATGTGCAGATGGCCACCTTTAAATTCATTTACTATGTTACTTAATTATTTTGTTTTGTTAGCTCCGTAAGCATAATATTTACACAATGAAACCAATGATTAGTAACCTACAGATTAAAAGACTTTTATTAAGATATTAGAACTGAGTAATTAATTTAGTAGAACCAGTACATAAGCATATTTAGCAGAAAGTAAATGAGTTACAGAATATTCGTATATCAGTAAATTAATTAGCAAAGTAGTAAATTAGTAGAGTTGTTTTGGTAGTAGTAAATAATAGAGTATTAATACATAGCAGAATTGGTTTATAACAGAGATGGTCAGTATGACAATAGTAGAGTTGATATTTAACAGAGCTAATTAGTGGGATACTTTAGCAGCATAAACAAAAAATTAATTAAAGCAGAGTTAATTTAATGGAGTTGGTAAATGTATATAGCTGAATTGGATAGCAGTGTAGTATTAAGTTGTCAGAAAACTAATAAGGAATATTAGTATAAAGTAGAAATAATGGAACGTTTATCCGGCAACTAATTAACAGGATTTAGTCAATTTATCTGAATAACTATACGAAACAATTGTTGTATATTTTAGTGGACACGATGTGTTGAATACTTTGGTGAAAAATATGAATTTCAGGTGGTATCGAATTGTTAGGCTTATGGTCAATGTTGTTTTCTTGTTGATGTTGTTGTCAAATTACTATTGTTGATATGTTATTATTGTTTTGACATACTAATTTGTAGGCTTATACCAACGTTGTGCTAATTATTGTTGTTGCAATATCAAGTTGTAGGCCTATGGACAGTGTTGAATTATTACTAAGTTGTAGGCGTATGGCCAATGTTGAATTGTTGTTAAGTTTCTGTCGAATTATTGTTGTTGCATTGTTGTTACGTTGTTGTTGAATGGTTGATGTTGTAGTTGTTGTTGTGTTTCATATGTTTTCTCATACATAGCATATCAAGTTGGGAGCTCATGCTCTGTAAGTTGGTATGGATTGGAAAATATTAAGTTGAAGGCTTATGCCTTGTTGATGCCTCTATTATTTGACATATTTTTAAGTTAGGAGTTCTGCTCCAATGGTACCACATGCATGTGGATTGTAATTGAGTCGAAGTTGATGTTGCATCTTGAGTCGTGGTGATGATATATTTGTTGTTGCTTTATGTTGTTGACTTGTTATGACAGGTATTATCTAAAAGTTGTGAATTAGTAGTTATATCGTGTTGATGTTTTGTTGTGATTAAAATTGTTTATAAGTTGTGAATTGGTGATTTTATATGATCAGATCTATTATATTTTTTATCATACGACTTATTATATTGTTCGATATCTCACCCTTTCTGTTTGAATGTTTCCCTCTGTTGGTAACGTGTAGGTAATCAAGAAGGATAGTTGTTACCTTCGTTAGTTCGAGTCAGTGTCGACACTCAGATACGTAGCACTCGGGGGATGAACGCTTGATATTTAGTTGTTGATATTTATTTCATTTGCTAAATTTTTAAGTTGATTTCATGAAATCATTGTTTTCTTGAAGTTGTTTTAGTTGAATAAAATATGTTAAGTGAATTGAAGTTGAGTATGTAGATTCCGCTGCTTATCAATAAAAAGTTGTTTGATTTTAAAGAATAAATCAGGTTGTTATCGGTTCATCTGAGTTAAGTGTTATGTATCTGTTTTATATACGATTAAATGAAGTGATGATTTCATGTTGTAAATGTAACATCCCATTTATGTTGAACTCTGATTTTATTATTATCCACCGGGTAGAATTGGGGTGTTACATGGATGACAATAACACTCCATTTGAACCTCATCTAAGCGTAGACGACATGACTGCACTGGTAGGACCATCATCCAATAGCCACCATGTTCTACTTTATTCCTAGGTTTCCTAGATAGTTCATTCTAGCCTGGTTACTGGGCCTTTTACCTCGTAGTAACACCCACCCAACCAGAAGCGGATCCAGTGCAACAGTAGTATATGGAGAACCATAAAATGCAATGCATACATATGCTCAGGTAATCATGTATGGATGAATAAACTAAAAGCATAAAAAATAAACACCCAAAGAAAAGAAAATAAGAGCTAGGAGCAACTTCGAGGTGGACCGGCAATTGGTCGATCTGTCCCTAGTGAAGTCGCCAACTGAAACAACTGGCTGAAAATCATCAAACAATAAAGTTTGCATCGAACATATTTTATCCCACATGGAGGGAAAGGTAAACATCCAAAAAACCTAATAAGGGAGAAGTCTCGGTCTTACGATCGAGAGATCGGGTAAGGGAGTCTGTTACGCGAGGGGAAGGTGTTAGCACCCCACACGCCCATAGTACTCTATGGTATCCACTCTTGTTATCTATCTTATGGGTGTGTTTAATTTATGCTTATTGCTTACTACTTAGGAGGAATGCATGTAAAAGAAAGGAGAAAATAATGTAGGAAAAATAAAGTTGTGATCGCTTGGGCCCCACCCCAATGCCTACGTATCCTTTTTGAGGAATCATAGTTACCGTAGTTTAGCTCACGTGTTTTTTTTTATTTTGTATTTTTTATGAATAATGTTAATTGCATCTACTGCCGCAGCTCGACCTTTGGAGACTCACGCGTTGGCACAGAAATAAATTAATCATGTCGTAACTGAAAATGGTTTTGATTTACGCCCTTAAGGAAAGATTGCACATTTGATTGGTTTGTGTTTTGTTAACTTGAAAAAGGGTTTAAGTGTGATTAGCATATTTTGTGGTTTAATAAGAAAAAGAAAGATTTATGTTTAAATGCAAATGCAAAAAGAAGAAAACAACTAAAGGAGACTAGCCTAACATTGCCCCTAATTTTATCATACAATGGTAGTCCTAAGGTTTGATTTAACAAAAGAGAAACGTCTACCTAATATTAGAATGCATGACTTGTAACCTAAGGTTTAACTTGCATCCGAAAGGAACAAGCACATCCTAAGGGAACATGATATAGAAAGAAAATGAATAAATAAGCTCAAAAAAGAACACACATGAAATGGTAAAGAAAATAAACAAAATGCTTTAGTCAAGGGGAATGTATCATCCGAAGAAAACAAGAAGGGGTAGGATGTAAAACAAAAATGTAATTCCCAAAGCGACTGAACACCTAACCGAGATATAGTAGATCGAGGTAGGTGACAAAATGCAATATGAACAATCACAGAGTATCACTATCGGCCAACGCGAACTCCTGACAAGGTGTATGGGTTTAATTGCAAAACCCTTTTCCACTTGACGACTCGATAACAAGAGTAAGCACAACTCTGAAGCATCATGGTGCATCACGAGTTAAGGATGACACAGGAGAAATTAGGGGGGTTAATTTCTAACCCCTTTCCGCTCTCCTCCTTTTGAAGAATTCAATAAGGTATGACGGAATAATATGGGCACAAATGTAAACACACCTGCAAAATACCCACACAAAGGTAAGGTTTTAAACAAACCACACAGAGATAGAACACATTGGCAAACAATGAGGAATTACACTAAACGGGTCTTGAAATACACCAGAGGGGTTCCTGACATGATCAGTGTAACACCCTAACTTTTAGAAGTTATTTATTTAATGAATTATTAGGAGTGTTTACAAATAATTGATGTTTTATAGGATTATATGTGTGATGTGTTGCCATATGATTACTTATGAGGTGGAACATGTGATATGAACGAAGGGATTAGATGCATTGGAATAATTAGATGTTTATTTGGTAACTATTTGGGTTATTATCTAGAATAGAATAATAGAAATAATCATTTAAATAAAGTTATTTTAGTTAGAGTGATATGTTGGTAATTAGTAGGAAGAGTGAGGACGTGATGGTAAATATAGGGTGAGTAAGTGAGGGCATTTGAGGTATAAGTTAGGGGTCCTTGTGATAAAAGAGAAATATAGAGAGTGATACGGTTCATTTTGTGTGATCGAAATATTGGGAGAAGAGCAAGAGAAGAGGCTAGAGCACAGAGGGTTGGAGAATCTCTATAAGAGGCACGAAGAACATAATCAATCACTCGAAACAATAAGGTAAGGGGTTTTTATCTGATTATTATGTTTGATCTAAGTGGTATTTAGTTGTAAGATTTTGCCCTTAGTATTGACATTGGTGATTTGATGTTGTTGGGTCAAGATTTGATGGAATTGTGATGATGGATGACCTGTAATGGTTGTATAATTGAGGTATTTTATCAAATTGTTGTTAGATGATGGTTCCCCATGATTGAATAGTGTTTTAGGGACTATAGCACACTGAAATCGCATGAAAAAGTGGTCTGAAATAGTGCAGAATCACAAAACAGGAAAACCATATTCACAGAGGATCGTCGGGCAACGGGTTCCGTGTCGTCGGGCGATGGTGTTTCGCCAGGAAAAGGTAGGGAGAGCCAAGGAAGTAAAATGGGGTGTTGGTTTCTGGGATGTGTAATCGGGCGATGAATGGTTTTCGCCGGACGATGGGAGGCAGATCTGGAATGTTGGATTGAAATATAGAAATGAGCATAACTTTAGTTCTAGAGCTCAAAATGACGTTTTGTTCGATGTTGTGTGTAGCTAACGTAGTATAATATAATTAGGTGAATTAAAATGAAGACTTATGATTATTTTTATGAGACCTAAGTTAGATTAATAATAGACTCCCCGCGTTGAATTGCAATGACGATTTGTTTAACTATGGTGATATTTTGTTATTATGATTATGTGATGATGTTCTGACGATGTTTTGATTTCATGAGTATACACGAATGATGATGCGTATGGCTGGTTGTGGTCTTTTATATTTGTTGTTGCGCATCATGCATTCATGGGACAACTTTGGTCCATTTGATTATTTAGGACGTTGGTTCAGTGATTTATTCTCAATCTGATTGTATGGATTTGGGATGTCTATAATTTTCTCGGGTTCCAAGTAGGGATCGATCCTATGATTGGGGTCTATGGAGGGCGATGACCCAATGTCCATCAAGAAGAATTGGTACCACATGCATGAGTCTATGTCCTTGCATTACATCTTATGTGGCATTGCATGGTTCTTGAATAGATGATATTGTATTGCATTGTTGAATCTGTATGATTGTTGATGTACTTGGAATATAGTAATTCTGAGGTCATGTTGCGATACTTTAGGCTTATTCTGCTATGTCCATTAATTACATCTTATATAATGAGTATGATAAACTCACCATTTCTGCTTGAATGTTGCCTCTACGTGGGTAATGTGCAGGTAATCCAGAGTAGTCCCTAAAGGCTTGGAAGAATAGCTTTGGAGTGTGATTTATTTTCGTTGAGTCTAGAAGGTCTTTCTCTAATATGTAACATCGGGGAGGGGAACGCTTTGTTTTAAAAACTATTTCATTCTTGTTTTGTTATGACATTTAAATTATTTCCATGGAGTTTAAATTTTAAGGAATTGTGAACCATGAATCTTGGGGAACTATGAAGTGTTTTTAATGAAACTTGTCTAAACTATGATTCTGCTGCAAGTATATGAACATTGATAATACATATGTCATGAATAATTTTGAAAACCCATGTTATGGAGTGAGACTAGCACGTATGATTATTTCACGAATAAAATGTGAGGCCCTTTGTTGTATTACTCTGATATTATTATAAATAATTATGAATATTCCTTTGTGTTTAGAAGGGTGTCACATTAGTGGTATCAGAGTAGGTCGGTTCATCCGGCCAGTATTTCTATGATGTCTATTCCCTGTTAATTGATTAGTATATGAATATTGTTGATGTGTTGATGTTTCTATTGTTGGTTGTTTATGCCTAGAGTTATGGATGGAGAAAGTAATGATAACACGATTGCTAATGCTTTGGAAGCCATGGCTCAGGCAATGCAGAACCAGCATGTCCAGCAGAACCAGAATGTAGGGAATAATGATGAGGCTCGTGCTTGGATAAGATTCCATAGGAATAACCCACCGATCTACAAGGGAAGGCATGATGCTGATGGTGCACAAGTATGGCTGAGGAGTATTAAAATTTTTTTTCGAGTGGTGATCTGTATGGAACACCAAAAGGTGCAATTTAGTACTCACATGCTGGAGGGAGAAGGTGAAGACTGGTGGAATAATGCACGCCAGTGGATGGAGATTATGTGCCAGAGATTACTTGGGTTGTTTTCATAACTACTTTTCTAGATAAGTACTTTCTGGAGGTTGTGCGTCGTAAGAAGGAAATCGAATTCCTTGAGCTGAGGCAAGGAAATTTGATAGTGGCTGAGTATATGCGGCTAGATTTGAGGAGCTAGTGAAATTATGTCCGCACTATAACATTCCAACAACTGAGGTGTCAAAGTGCATTATGTTTGAGAATGGAATGCATCCAGAGATCAAGCAAGGTATTGGGTATCTGCATATTCGTCAGTTTCCTGAGCTGGTGAATAAGTGTAGGATCTTTGATCAAGATAGTAGAGATAGAGCTTCTTATTATAAGAATTATAATGAGAAGAAATGGAAGAATCAAGATCGTGGTAAGTCGTATGCTACTCCAGCTGATAAAGGGAAGCATAGAGCTTATAAGGAGAAGAAACCAAGTGGGGGAGGAGCTCCCGTTTCTATGAAGTGATACCGGTGTGATGAAGCAGGCCACCATGCTAATGCTTGTACCAGTAAAGTTCTAAGATGTTACAAGTGTGGCAAGGTTGGTCATCGCAATACTGAGTGCAAGAATGAATGTCTACCTAGTTTCAATTGTGGTGATCAAGGTCACATCAATACCTAGTGTCAGAAACCCAAGAAATATGTAGCTGCTCTGACTAGTGGCAGAGTGTTTTCTTTAAATGGTGTTGAGGTTGACAAGAAAGACAATCTAATCAAAGGTACTTATTTTATTAACAATACTAAGTTAATTGCTATAATATAATACCGGTGCTACTCATTCGTTTATTTTGCTTGACTGTGCTACTATGTTGGGATTAAAATTGTATGATATGAATGGAGGAATGGTAGTGGGGCTTTCGGCTAAAGGTTATGTTACTACTACTCTGGTTTTTTTGGAGTGTCCTTTATCTATCTATGGCAACAATTTTGTGATGGATTTGGTGTGTCTACCCTTAAACCAAATTGATGTTATTCTAGGAATGAACTGGTTGGAATTCAATTATGTTCATACTAACTGTTATTATAAGACGGTAAGATTCCCATGTTTGGTGATAATGGAGAGTTGATGTTTTTGTCTTCTAAACAAGTAGATGAGCTTTTGGAGGATGAAGCTTTGATGTTTGCATTGTTCGAATCGTTAGAAGTTGATCGTGAAACTGGAAGTGTGGAGTTACCCATTGTTTATGAATTTCTAGAAGTATTTCTGAACATCGTTAGTGAACTTCCTCCAGAGCGAGAAGTTAAATTTTATTGTGGACTTAATACCAGGTACAAGTCCAGTGTTGATGGCTCCTTATAGGATGTCAGCTTCAGAGTTGAATGAATTAAAGAAATAATTAGAATAATTGTTAGAGAAGAAGTTTGTTCATCCAAGCGTTTCTCCATGGGGTGCTTTGGTGTTGTTGGTTAAAAAGAAAGACGATAGTATGAGGTTATACATGGACTACAGACAGTTGAATAAAGCAACTATTAAGAATAAGTATCCACTTCCGAGGATCAATGATTTGATGGATCAGTTGGTTGGCACGACTGTCTTTAGCAAGATCAATTTGAGGTCGGGTTATCATCAGATTCGAGTCAAGCCAGATGGTATCCTGAAGATAGCTTTTAGAACCAGGTATGGCCACTATGAATATATTGTGATGTCAGTTGGTGTGTCAAATGTGCCAGGTGTTTTCCTAGAATACATGAACCGTATCTTTCATAAGTACTTGGACAAGTTTGTAGTGGTCTTCATCGACACTATTTTGATTTATTCAAAGACAGAAGAAGAACATGCTGAGCATTTGTGATCTGTGTTGCAAATATTGAAAGAGAAGGAATTATATGCAAAACTGTCAAAGTGTGAATTTTGGTTAAAGGAAGTGAGTTTCCTTGGCCATGTGATTTCTAGTGGTGGAATTATGGTAGATCCTTCTAAAGTTGATGCAGTGTTACAATGGGAAACTCTGAAGTCTGCAGTTGAGATTTAAAGTTTTCTTGGATTAGCGGGTTACTACCGAATATTCATAGAGGGATTTTCTAAGTTAGCATTACCATTGACTCAATTGACTCGAAAGAGGAAAGCTTATGAATGGGATGTTGCATGTGAAGAAAGTTTTGTGGAGCTGAAAAAGATATTGACGACTGCTCCGGTATTGATTTTGCCAAATCCAAATGAATCCTTTGTAGTTTATTGTGATGCTTCTAAGATGGGTTTTGATGGTGTGAATTCAAAACGGACAAGTTATTGCTTATGCTTCCAGATAATTAAAAGTTCATGAGAGGAATTATCGTACGTATGACTTAGAATTGGCGGTTGTGGTGGTTGTGTTGAAAATTTGGAGACATAATCTTTTTGGCTCTAAATTTGAAGTGTTCAGTGATCATAAGAGTTTAAAATACTTGTTTGATCAGAAGGAGTTGAACATGAGGAAGAGAAGATGGCTTGAGTTGCTAAAGGATTACGATTTTGATTTGAGTTACCATCCTGGTAAAGAAAATGTAGTAGTTGATGCTTTGAGTTGGAAATATTTGCATATGTTAATGCTTATAGTTCGAGAGTTAGAGATGATCAAACAATTTAGAGTCATGAGCTTGGTATGGGAAGAGACATCCAATAGTGTGAAGATGGGAATAATGAGACTGACGAGTGGGATGCTTGAAGAGATTTGAGAAGGTCAGAAGTCTCATTTGAGTTTTGTGGATCGACTAATGTTAATTAACCAAGGCAAAGGAGGTGAATTTTGAGTGGGCGAAAGTGGTGTGATGAGACTTGGTAATAGGGTATATATTCCTGATATTCTAGAACTTAAGAAGGGAATTCTTTAATAAGTGCATCGAAGAGATTTGAGTATTCATCCAGGTGCTACGATAATGTATCAGGATTTGAAGAAAATGTTTTGGTGGCCAGGTATGAAGGAAGAAATTGCTAAGTATGTGAATGCTTGCTTGACTTGTAAGGAGGCGAAGATTGAACATCAGAATCCTACATGTCTTATGTAACCTTTGAGTATTCCAAAGTGGAAATGGGACATTATTTCTATGGATTTCGTGTTGGGGTTACCAAGGACTGCTAAAGGTGATGATTCAATTTGGGTAATAGTGGATAGGTTGACTAAGTCGGCTCATTTCTTGCCGATGAAGATCCATCATCCTATAGAAAATTTGGCTAAGATGTAAATTGAAGAGATTATAAAGTTTAATAGGATACCTTCAAGTATCGTGTCTGATAGAGACCTGAGGTTTATAACAAAATTCTGGACAGTTTTGCAGAATTCTTTCGGTACCAAGTTGAAGTTGAGTTCCGCGTATCATCCACAGACGGATGGTCAAACAGAGAGGACTATCTAATCTTTGGAGGATTTGCTGAGGGCTTGTATGCTAGAACAAGGAGGATATTAGGATAATCACTTGCCATTGATTGAATTTAAATACAATAATATTTTCCATTCAAGTATTGGGATGGCACCGTATGAAGCGTTGTATGGTAGGAGGTGTAGAACTCCATTGTGTTAGTATGAGTCGAGCGAGAGTGTTTTACTCGAACCTGAGATTGTGTGAGAGACAACTGAGAAGATTAAGATGATCCAAGAGAGGATGAAAGCTTCTCAGAGTCGACATAAAATCTATCATGATAAGAGAAGGAAGGCATTGGAATTTTAGAAAGATGATCATGTGTTCTTGAGAATTACTTTGATAACTGGTGTTGGTAGAACCCTGAAATCGAGAAAGCTTATGCTGCATTTCATTGGTCCATATCAGATTCTGAGAAGATAGGTGAGGTAGTCTACCGGATTACTTTACTGCTGTCACTTGTGAATCTTCATAATGTATTTCATGTATCTCAATTGAGGAGATACATTCCGGATCATTCAGATGTGATTCAGATGGATGATGTACATGTGAGAGATAACCTGACTATTGAAGCATTACTATTGAGAATAGAAGGTCGTGAAGTGAAGCAATTGCGAGGTAAGGATATTACCTTAGTGAAGGTGTTATGGGGTGGACCAACCATTTAATGTTTGACTTAGGAGCGTGAGGATCAGATGATGGAGTCGTGTCCGACCCTGTTTTCCTCAGGTAATTTTCGAGGGCGAAAATTCTTTAAGTGGGGGAGAGTTGTAACATCCCAACTTTTAGAAGTTATTTATTTAATGAATTATTAGGAGTGTTTACTAATAATTGATGTTTTATAGGATTATATGTGTGATGTATTGGCATATGATTGCTTATGATGTGGAACATGTGATATGAATGAACGGGTTAGATGCATTGGAATAATTAGATGGTTATTTGGTAACTATTTGGATTATTATCTAGAATAGAATAATAGGAATAATTATTTAAATAGAGTTATTTTAGTTAGAGTGGTATGTTGGTAATTAGTAGGAAGAGTGAGGATGTGATGGTAAATAGAGGGTGACTAAGTGAGGCTAATAGAGGAAGAAGTTAGGGGTCCTTGTGATAACATAGAAATATAGAGAGTGATACGATTCATTTTGTGCCATCAAAATATTGGGAGAAGAGCAATAGAAGAGGCTAGAGCACAGAGGGTAGGAGAATCACTGTAAGAGCCACGAAGAACATAATCAATCACTCGAAACAATAAGGTAAGGGGTTTTTATCTGACTATTATGTTTGATCTAAGTGGTAGATAGTTGTAGGATTTTTCCCTTAGTATTGACAATGGTGATTTGATGTTGTTGGGTTAAGAATTGATGAAATTATAATGATGGATGACCCGTAATGGTTATATAATTGAGGTATTTTATCAAATTGTTGTTAGATGATGGTTCCCCATGATTGGATACTATTTTAGGTCCTATAGAATACTGAAATCGCAGGAAAACTGGTCTAAAACAGTGCAGAATTGCAAAACAGGAAAACCCTGTTCGCAGAGGATCGCCGGGCAACAGGTTCCGTGTCTCTGAGCGATGGTGTTTAGCTAGGCAATGGTGGGGCTATCCAAAGAAGGAAAATGAGATGTTGGTTTTTGTGATGTGTTGCGGGGTGAATGATGGGTTTCTTCGGGCGATGGGAGGAAGATATGGAATGTTGGATTGAAATCTAGAAACTAGCATAACTTTAGTTCTAGAACTCATAATGAAGTTTCATTCGAAGTTGTGTGTAGCTAACGTGGTATAAAATAATTAGGTGAAATAAAATGAAGACTTAGGAGTATTTTCATGAGAACTAAGTTAGAGTAATAATAGACTCCCCGCGTTGAATTGCAATGACGATTTATTTAACTATGGTGATATCTTGTTATTATGATTATATGATGATGTTCTGACGATGTCTTGATTTCATGAGTATACACGATGATTATATGCGTATACATGATTATGTTTATGTATGATGTTGATTAATACATGAATGATGATGCGCATGACTGGTTGTGATCGTTTACATTTGTTGTTGCGGATCCTGCACTCATGGGACAACTTTGATCCATTTGATGATTTAGGATGTTGGTCCACTGATTTAGTCTCAATCCCATTGTGTGGATTTGGGATGTCTATGATTTTCTCTGGTTCCAAGTGGGGATTGATCCTATGATTGGGGTCTTTGGAGGGTGATGTCCCAGTGTCCATCAAGAAGAATTGGTAACACATGCATGAGTCTCTGTCCTTGCATTACATCTTATGTGGCATTGCATGGTTCTTGAATTAATGATATTGTATTGCGTTGTTGAATCTGTATCATTGTTGGTGTACTTGGAATATAATAATGTTGATGTCATGTTGTGATACTTTAGGCTTATTCTGCTATATCTATTACTTGCATCTTACATAATAATTGTAGTAAACTCACCCTTTCTGCTTAAATGTTACCTCTACGTGGGTAACATGCAGGTAATCTAGAGTAGTCCCTAAAGGCTTGGAAGAATAGCTTTGGTGTGTGATTTATTTTCGTTGAGTCTAAAAGGTCTTGCTCTGATATGTAACATCAGGGAGGGGAACCCTTTATTTTGAAAACTTTTTCGTTCTTGTTTTGTCATGACATTTAAATTATTTCCATGGAGTTTAAATTGTGTGTAATTGTGAACCATGAATCATGGGGCACTATGAAGTGTTTTTAATTGAACTTTTCTGAACTATGATTCCGCTGCAAGTATACGAAACATTGATAATGCATATGTCATGAATAATTTTGAAAACCCGTGTTATGGAGTGAGACTAGCACGTATGATTATTTCATGAATAAAATGTGACGCCCTTTTGTTGTATTACTCTGATATTATTTTTAATAATTATGAATATTCTGTTGGGTTTAGAAGGGTGTTACAATCAGCAACAAAGACCCCCGTCATACATCTCTATCCTACTTCTCATGGCATCGGAAAGAAGTGAAACCCTACTTCTCATGATATCTAGAAAGCAGTAAAGAGATGCGATAAAGTGCGGGAAATTGTAAAAGTAGTAGCAACGACTACCAAAAGCAAACAAATCTTCGAAAGTGTACGAAAGCAGTGGGGAAGCAAGGAGTACGCATAGAGCAAGCTTCACCAAGAAACAAAGAAAGTTAGAAATAAACCCAACTAAGGTGAATGTGTACCATGGAAGCACCACACATGACAATGTTCCTGTAAGGCATCATAAAATATTATACACATCTGAACAGCATATAACACAAAATGAGTAATAAGCGTTTCTCATGGAATCTGAATTGAAAGCGTCTCACATCGGAAGGGAGCATAAGCTAGTGTTTTCCCAATCACATAACCATCATTTTTGTATATGATTGGAAACGCCACAATGTACCTTACACCATTAACAAACATGTCAATAAATAACAAGGCAACACTGTATGAAAAGTGCTTGAAAACCAATCTGATGGTCAACCAATGAAGCACAACAAGTAAGCATGCATCGAATGGTAATTATTGTACTAAAATTCTGCACTAAGAAGGGTAAAAAAACTACACTAAAACCACGTTACAAAAAATTCTACATTACGGTGTAAAACGCGTTTTGGAAAATAGGCGTCCGGAAAAATATGCTCGGAACAAGATGAGATTTTCCTGGTAAATTATAAACATGCTCAGAAGCTTAAATCTGCAATTGGTTAAGTCAAAAAAGAAGCGGAAGCAAGACTTCCACGAACGGTCTATTCGAAAAGCAGTAAACAAAATTGCTCTGAATCAAACGAAACCCGCGTGAAAGCTTGCAAACTGGCCACTGGATTCAAAAATCAACTCAGTTTGAATTAATTATGCACGGAAGTGGGACTTTAAAGCCAATTTCGTCGGTTGGACAATAACTTTTTAGTAAAAAAATTGTCTGAAACTCGCTGAAAAGTATACCAACAGCTCCAGAATCATTAAAAAAGTCAATTTACATTATTAAAAAGTGTTAATACCCATCACAGTAAGGAAGTTAGAGCAAAAATGCATTTATGTCATGAAATTGCAATTTTTCAAGAATTGTGACATTTCTCATTAAACTCAAGTTTTGAAGTGTGAAATATGGTTTATGAAACATCTTGAGTCCATTAGAAATTATCACAACTCATGAAAATGGGAATAGTTAGCAAATTCGATGTTAACCAAAAAAGTCTCATGTTTTGTCAAAGTATGAAAATATCATGAATATCCACATCAAAGCATTGATTTTTAACTCGTGAGACTAATTGAACAACAACACTTTTTTGATCAAATTTGTGAAATCAAGAAATCAACATAGTCTCATGAATCATTAACCAATGTCAAGGTTCTCTAACATTTTGCTATTAATTATCAAACTAGAGTAAAAAAATAGAATTAAACTACTCTATGTGTTAGTTTATGTGAATTCTTAATCTATGTCAATTCTTGAATAAAATTAACACTAGGCATTAACACAAACACCTTGTGTGCACCTAATTTTTACATTGCAAATCAACAACATAACTCCCTAATTCTATGTCCAATTTCAACAATTATAACCAAAACCTAACCTCCAATCACAATTCAATTCACCAATTTAATTTAAAAATTCTATAACCAAATGCAATCAAGTTTCAATTATGAGAAAATAATGGAGGTTATATTGAGTTTACCTCTTAAAGAGAAGAGGAGTTTGTAGAAGAAGAAGATTTGGAATTGGATGCGATGTGGAGAGGGAGTGGGGCACGAGATTCAAGGAGGAAGAGGAAAATTAATTTCCAACTTTGTGATTCTTGATCTTGAGAATTGATGAAGATTATTGAGAATTGTTGATGATCTTGATGAAGATCTTGGAAGAAAAGTGAGAGAGAAGTGTTTGATCCTTTAGAGAATGAGAGTGAGAATTGAAGAGTGTTTTTTGATATTGATGAGTTTTTTTTTTGTTGAGCGAAATTGGTGTGAATGAGAATATATAGCGTGGGCTTATGTAAGTGGATTAAGTTAATGGGCCTCAAATAATCACAATCACTAATGCAGATTTTTTAATTCACTTGAGTCTAACACGTTCAGGTCAAATTTGCGGGGGGCTCAGTACAACCTTTGTGGTCAAAACATAAAACCAAAATGTAGCTAACGTTAAGAATGACCTCGTGTCCGATGATGGACTCAATCAAATAAGTGGTGATTTAGTTATGAGTTTTTTATGTTTCGCCTCAAACAACTTTAATTTCCAGTTCAGCATTTTTAGTGCGTCACGGGAGAAACAGACCCAAAACGGAAGCCTGTTGAATACCGTACACGTGTAGAATTTGAAACCAAAATGAACCTAACGAAATTTTTAAACCGATGGCGCCAGAACCAATGCGATAAGACAAAAATAGATCGAGATATGAATTTTGAACATCGCCAAAAATAATATTTGTCCATATTTTTATACTGGAAAATTCATCAGAATTATGTAACTTGTGTTATCTTCCCTAAGGAATCAGCTTACGACCATAAAAGATAAAATGTAGATGACATCGAGATGGAACTTTTACCATTGGAACAGACGTAAAACAATGAACGATGAATTTATTAAGAATTTATTGGCATTAAAAAACTGCACCTTCAACATACGTTTTCAATATATTTTCCCCTGTGCATCTTCCGAAGATTCGCCCGTTCGGGGACTTTCCTTGAGGAATTGGCTTTTGGACCGTACATAAGAGTTGGAGAGGACATCAAGACAGACTTTTTGATATAAAACCCACTTCGAGACGATAAACCATATCAGACTTAGGAACTTTTCAATATCCGCAAGACGGTGAAATGACAATTAATTCAAGTTACCACCTTCAAGCAAATAAATTTCTTGGATGCTTTCTTCAGAGAATTAGTCCTTGACCTGAACATGAGGATTATAAATTAAACCAAGAAGTCTCAGTACTTGAGGAATCTGTTGAATATGCTGAATCAAATCCAATTTATAAATTCCCAAATGTCGGGGAAACAAGTAACAAGAAATTAAATCCAACACCGCGTCAGAGAAATCGAATTATTTGGAGACGTTCTGCTCGTAATTAATTTCCGGCATGAACGAATGGTGAAGAGAATACAAAGGAAATTTATATGCTTGAAGAGTCATCTCGAGACGATACTCCAGTTGCAAATTGTGAATTCTCAAGTCCAAACTAGTAAAAAGATGTTTCTGATTCACATTGTTTCAAATTTGCCGAAACGCCTGATTTCTTTGCAATAAGCCTAAAAAACAAGTCCCCCGATCTAATAGTCATCGATACATGAAATTCCAAATGACCTATTTGAGAATATGAATATAAAAAATTCAAGATTCATAAGGCATATAGTCCTTAAAAAGGGGTAGGACAAATTTGGGGTATTACACCTATAATCATTTTTCTTGATTATTTTTAGGAATTCTTCCACCTCTTGGTCAGTAAATTTCTTGCTTGGAGGTTCTTGACTTTCACTTGCATCCAACATAACTTTTCCTTTATCCTTCACCAAAGAATCAATCTTATCTATAACCACAACATCATTCCTCTTTTGTGGTTCGGGACCATAGATTTGACCACTGCGAGTCATGCCCCCTGATGCATCTAGATTTGTGATTGCAGGTTCCTGACTTGTCGATGACTCGTATTTTCTTTAAACCATTGACATAAAGAGTAGAATCTTAACTCCACGGTACCACTTTTTTACTTTCGTAAGGGGTAGGTGATGGCCCCCTAATCACCATTGTAGTCTTCAGAACTACTGGAATTCTCAGAGTCTGGCGTGGTATCATCAATGTTGTTTCTGTTGACTCTCCCCATGGAATCACAAGGGTTTTCTTAGCAAGATTCTGCTCTTCAAAAGGAACTACCATTGGTTTCTTCATACTTCCATCGATCGCAGCTACATATTCTTCTTTAGGGTGTTTCCCGGATTGGTCCATCCCCTGATCCACCAATATTTGTAACATCTTCTCAAAAGCTTCACTGTGTTCCAAGAGGAACCAACACTCCAATAGATATTCTATCAAAAGGTTTATCGGGGCCTTTACTTGTTTAGCCGCCCCAAAGTCAGTCACCACTTCAATTGCATTCACAGTCGGGCCACCATGCGAAGGCATGGGGTTCATCTTGGTATTGGGCTTGTCAAAAGTGATATCTTGGGAATCCAATAAATCTTGAACCTTATGTCTGAAGGCCCAATATTTTTCTATGGTATTCCTCATAGAATTGGCATGATACTCGCACATGGCATTTGCAAGTACTTTGGTGGGAGTGCCCCAATTGGAGGAGCTAGAGGCTTCATCTCTACCAAATATGCTTTAAGTAGATGTTGGAGTAATTGATTGTGCGGCGTGTGTGTTTACCATGAAAATTGGTAAACAACCGTTGATCTTCCAAAAAGGGTGATTTTTGGTTACTTGCAGGACCGATCAGTTTGATCCTAGGACATATGCCAAATATTTGCGTTGTTTTGATAAAAATGCTAATTTTGATAAAGAACACATTCGACTGAGAAAGGTAGAGGTTTGAGATAAATTTAAGTGTAGAAATCTAGTAAAAAGTGCAAGTAAAATGCAAGGGAAAATAAACTTTACAAGTAAGATAAAAGGCTGTAAGCAAGGATGGCAAGGAATGTAAAAAGGAATGTAAAAGACTTTAATTATAAAATGTGGTGTTTCAAACGTACATTCTCAGTATTCTTTCTCATGCAAAGGGTACTCGAATAGTATTGAGTGACTTGTACAATTAGTTGAACACACGGAAATCTACATAGAATCCATATATTTATACTAGTAAAAAGTAACTGCTAGACATTTACTTTGATCCAGGATTAGGACAAGTGTCCTTTGCATGTTCTTCGATCTCCAACTTCATGCCACATTGCTTTCTTCAACTGCCAAGTGAAATGCTTTTCCCTCCACCCTTCAGATTCAAAATCACTTGTTGCTAATACGAAGTTTCCTGGTCGAAGGATCTTATAAGATCGAAGCTTCTGGGTCGAAGACCATTTCTAACTTAGAGAATTCTCTAAGTGTTTTCTCCTTCTTAACAAGGATGGCTTCGATAGGCCTTTTCCAAGGCTCTCAATTCAAAGTATCTTCGAATTAGACTATCTTTCCAAATCGAAGTGTCTTTAATTTAGATTTCTTCAATCTCTTAGATTTCTTCAATCTATTTTTAGCCAATAAGGCCAATGTGTCTGGGTGTCAAATTTAGGAGCTAACAAATTTCCCTCCAAGAATGTCAATTTAGACACCAAAAGAAATGGTCACTCTTTGATATTCCAATTCCACACATGTCTTCTTTTTGGACAAAAAAGTCAATTGTGTGCTTTTCACCTTCTACCAACCACTGCTAGTATTCAGAGTCATCATTACCCTTTTCCCAAGATGCTACTATCAGTTAGCCGTTTGCACGCTGCCATGATGGCCATTATCCCTACAACCTAGGAAAGTATGGCAAACGTTTCCATCACATGTACGATAACTTCCTCAACGTTCGCCATTTTCCCCACTAACTATGCAACATTAAATGGTTTTGAGGGAAAACACTCTTCCCTGGATACTATAAATAGCCACAAATTCTCTTCTTTGCAATTTTTACAATTCCTAATATTCCTTATTTCCTTGCAAAAATAAATCTTAAGAACTTCATCTTCTTCATTCTTTTACTATCCTCAACCATGTATTTCCTTCAAACGCACCAAAAAATCCCAAAACCAAGAACATTTCTGACTTATAACAACAACCAAAAATCTTTTCCACTAGTTCTGTTACTGCTTCGACTGGGGAGTGAAGGGTTGTTTCTGAAGACATGACTAGATAATGGCGTGAAGTTTTTGATTCTCAGGTAATTATTCCTGTTAGGTACTCTAGGAACATGTAAGCCAAGTCTTATCCACTATCTGCAAGCGTTGAGAACCCCAAGCAGAATAATGCCTTCTTCCCAACTCACCATAGGCTCAAGCCTATAGGTTGCATGAAGAAACCCAGGAATGACCCTGAGGATGCTACTCCTGCTAACCAACAACACTCCCAAACGAAGGAATACATAAACCTTCAATTTATGAACTAGGGGAATATGATATTTCGATCTTTCCCTAGCCTTACTTCAGATTATTCATAATGGCTAAGTAAGATGGAAACAGTGCAGACCCAAATTTGGAAAGATATGGGGATTTATGACTTGGTCATGTTATCGAAGACTGGGTTACCTTATTGCCCTCTTATATTGGTATCTTCGTTGTACTTCTAGGATAGCATGCATTTCACTTTCCATTTACCCTATGGAATGGTGACTCCAACTCTTTTCGACATAGCAGCCATTACTGGTCTTTGACCCTGAAGAATTATCTGAAGAAACTATTGGGTTTTAGGCCACGAAACCCACATACACTACATTCATCAACCACTTTCACGACAAGTCTAGCAACAATGTCTCTGAAGTGGAAAACATAGCTTTTCTAGCTTTGTGGTTGTCTCGCTTTGTTTTCTACACCAAGTCACTTCAAGTGACTTAGAATATTTTCACCCTTGCGACGCAGCTTCACCATAGCTACAACCTTTGTTTGGCCGAATTGATTTTGACTAACTTGTATGAGTCAATCAACAATGGTGTGACTCAGCTTAAAGTTATTGGAGATAGGGAGAGTTTTCTCCTTTCTGACACCTTTTGGCTCCTACAACTTTGGATCAACGCCACTTTTGAATATTTTCTTCCTCAGAAGAACAAGATTAATGAGAAGGCCCCAGAAATCTTAAACAGAAGGGTCAAAGGCACTAGATTTGTCTTGTTGACTCCAACTGATGAGGGTCAAAATTCCCGAAAGTGTTTACTAGCTTTGTAATGATGTTTGTAAAGTGTGAGGAATTTGTTTCGACTATGACTCCCTTCTATAGTAAAAAGGTTGGTCTGGAATGGTTTATTCGACCATATCCCTCATCTGATGAAGAGGACCAAGCAGAGGAGTATGTGCCTATCTTGGAATCGTTTCTTCGCCCAAGAATTATGCCACTAAGATTCAAGAGTTCGAAAAATCAACTCAGTTTGATTGCTTATCAATTGAATCTTGTCTCTCACCAATTTGGCATCATCTAATCACTCCCTTCTCCAATCTATCCTCGAAAAAAGTCTCTGCTGTTTTATAATGCAGACTGTTCAGAGGATGCTTCTACCAAGCATATTGGTAGGTATGTTGGTCGGATCGTACTAACTTTGTTCGACTTGAAACTCAACTTTCTGTGTTTTCCTATCTTTGAAGAATGGTGGAAGAAATACTATGATGAAGAATTCTTCGATGCAAAAGACTTTGCTGACCGTCTTCAAGAGGCGTTTATACTGGTTTCTGACAAGATCAAAAAAGGTAATATTTCTTTTCAAAGCAAATGTCTTATTTTCTTTGATCCAATCATTCGACATTTGGCTTATAATTTTTTATTTCCTAGTCGTAAAGAGAACCATTACCAAGAAAGTCGCTGAAAGCGCAAAGGGAGGATACCTTTCTGTAAAACCTCTGCCACAGGTAAATACTTTCTGCTATAACTTTCTTTTCAACATATTAATATTGATGCTGATACTTTCGACTCCTTTCTTTTCAGGGTATTAAGAAAACTACTCCAAGGAAAAGGAAAGTTCAAGAAATTGAGATTTCCAGTGATGAAGAAGAAGAATCTCCTCCTGTCCTTCTTAAGAGGCAAAAATTAAAGAAACTAGCTCCTCTTTCCGAACCTCGTCCGAAAACCAAGACCAAGGTTATGGCTACTAATTGAGGCCTCCTCCTGTCATCATCAAAGAGCCAAAGGAACGAGAAATAGATACTAGGCTGAATAATCCTAGTGAATGTGATAATTCAAGTCCTGGCGCTGAAGTTCCACCCCGGGTATCAACTTCGACCATCTAAAACTCTTCTTTGAATTATTTTAAAATAATTCTAATAATACTCTTTTGATCCTCAGGACACTGCTAGCACTTCCATACAGGCTCCTATACCTGTAGAAGAATATGTCACTTTAATAAACAGTGAGAGCGATCCCACTTATAGGCCTTATTCAGCAAAGGGATCCTTTTTGAGCTCAGCCAGTAAGGTGAACCAAACCTCTGAGCATCAACTTGCAACTGTTGGGGAGCAGAATAAAGAAATCCCTAGTGAGGAGAATTCTGACCTGCCACACACTACTCTCAGAACCTCACTAGCCACTGATGATAAACAAGAAGAGGAAGAGGAAGTTGCTGATGATGTAGTTGAACCGGAGAGGGAGGGCATACCAGAGGGAGGGAATAAAAATGAGGATATTCTGGCGACTGGTGAGAGAGAGAGAACTCTGCAATGGGTGCAAGAAATACTGCAAATGTTGAAGGTGATCATGTCCAGATACATGATTTATCTGTCGGAGAAGATGTGGCCCGGGTCACCAATGAGAGGGTCACTTCGACAGGGTCCCATACTAAGGAGGATTTGGCATTACTAAAATAGAATAATCCTCTTGGATACTTGAATACCATACTCGAGGGCAGAGAAAGTTCTTCTGGTCAAAGTCATAATGCTTCGACTGCGTTTGGAAAATCTACTTCAACGTCTCCTATTTAGGAGGCACTTCATAAAGTCAAGGCGCAACTTTTTAAAAGAGATTTAATGATGACCTTAATGGAGAACCTACTGCTCCTTCCTTTATAAAGACCACTTTAAGAGCTATCGACCTTCTTGCTGCCTCTCCTAACATCGCCAACGTTATTTTGGATTTGACTTCGATCATCGATCAGGTCACAATTGATTACAAACGCCGAAGGACTTTCAATCGAGAAATTGAAGAGGCCAATGGCCATGTAGCTGCTGCCTGCGGTGTTGTCGCTGAATCATCTTCAAGGCAAAAGGATCTGTCGAAGGAACAAGAGTCTAGGAAGAAAGAATTCGAAGAAATCGACCAAAATACAGCCAACATGAAGGCTCAGATCAGAGAATTGGAGGCTTAGATTACCGCAAATGATAAACGAAAAGAAGAACTTCTTGCTATCAACACTGATTCTGAGAGCTAAGAGGAACTCAACGATGGATTAAGATATGCTGATCACGCCCAAGCATTAAATGATAAAATCGAAGCTCTTCATCAGTCAAAGGCTTTGTGCGAAAGACGTTTGGAGCTGTAGAAGATCAAATATCTCCAAATCAAAGCCAACCTCCCATTTTGATTTTGACTTTTTATTTGTATAATTTATGTTTTTGTAATGACTTATAGCCATTTTGGCTGCTTAATGCATTTTCCATTTTGGCTCTTTACTTCGACTGAGATTAAACATTGGTTATTTTAACCTCTTGAAGTACAGGTCAATACTTTTTCAAGTATTTACCATTTACTCTCAAGAGCCTTTGATCTTCATTTAACTCTTCGATCTCATAGGCACCACCAGACAATGTTTGGATAATCTTAAAAAGTCCTTCCTATTTAGGAGACCATTTTCCCATATTTCTATCCTTTCGATCCATTGGGAGAATTACCTTCCATACCAGATCCACAGGCTAGAATGTCTTGTGTTTTACTCTTTTATTGTAAGATTTTTCCACTCTTTTCTTCTGTATCCTTAAGAGGTCTAAAGCTCTCAGTCTTTCTTCGTCCAAATCAACCAATTCGTCTAACATCATATTCCAATAAGCTTCGGATGGGATATCTTGATTTTTCTGAATTCTTGTTGACTGCAGACAAATTTCTACCGGAAAAATTGCGTCATGGCCATAGGTTAATTGAAATGGTTTCATTCTGGTAGCTTCCTTAGGAAAAGTTTGACATGCCCATAAGATTTGGTCTAACATTTTATGCTAATTCTTTGGATTTTTTCCTACATGCTTCTTTATCAAGCCAATTACTACCTTATTTTCCGCTTCAACTTGTCCATTAGCTTGCACATAGTAAGGTATAGATGTTAACAATTTTAATCCCATTTCTGTGGCGGACTCTTGCATTTTTTGACCAGTAAATATTGATCCTTGGTCAGTTGTTATTGTGTCAGGGATTCCAAACCTATATATAATGTTATTTTGAATAAATTCAATGACATTTTCTTGATCTGCGTTGACTAAAGGAATTGCTTCAATCCACTTAGTGAAATAATCAATGCCCACCAATATATATTTCTGGATTTTAGACGACGTCGGTTAAATCTTCCAAATGAGATCCAAAGCCCATCCTCTAAAAGGATAAGGTTTCACAATTGAGTGGAGTTCGCTTGCCGGTACATGTTGGATGCCTGTATGTATTTGACATTCATGGAAACCTTTTGCAAACTCCACACAATCTTTCAACATAGTAGGCCAATATAATCCTTGTCAAAACAACAACCATTTCATTTTATGACCTACTGGATGTGCCCCACATGCCCCAACATGTGTAGTTGAAAGGGCTATGTATGCCTCTGTTTCACTTAGGAATTTCAGTAGTACTCCTTCAGGCATCTTTTTAAATAAATAATTTCCCATTAGAATATAACTTAGCCCCCCTATACTTTGTTTTTCTTTCTGTCAAAGCCATAGGATTTTGAAAATAATCTACTATAGGCTTTCTCCAATCTTGTTCTGTTAGATTGTCTATGAACGAAATTTCGAAGTTTTCTTGGTCAGCGTACCCCAGTTTTGTTGTTTCTAAATCTATTGGAGACAAATTGGTTGATGTTACTCTTCCTATAACTTTGATTGCTTGTTGTAATTTTTCTTTTGAAATTTTATAGGAAGATGCAATCTGTGCTAAGTCATTAGCCACTTGATTTTCCAATTTTGGTATATGTAGAATGTTGATCACTTCAAAGTTTTTTCAACTAACAATTGGCTATTACAAAATACATGATACGATTTTCTCTTATACATTTGTATTCTTTCGTAACTTGCCTTATTACTAATTCTGAGTCTCCCATTATTTCGACTCGAGTTGCCCCAAATTCCAACAAGATTTCAAGGTCTACGATTAGAGCTTCGTACTCAGCCTCATTGTTCAAACAAGAACCTTCGATCTTATACTTGAATGTTGTTGGAATTTTATTTGGAGAAATAATTAGAACTCCTACTCCAGTTCCATATTTATGGCTGGAACCGTCGAAGTATAACTTCCATGGTTCGATCTCCAAGTAGTTTAATGATTCTTCATTTATTGAGTGGTCAACTATAAAGTCTGCGACCACTTGACCTTTTACAGCCTTGAGAGGCATAAAGGTTAATGAATACTCAGTCAATGCAAGTGCCCATTTTCCAATTCTACTATGCAAGATGGGTTTCGACAACATATATTTGAAAACATCAAAATGAGACAAAACATAAACATCAGGTGGTTTAATATATAGCTTGAGTTTTATACATGAGAAGTAAAGACACAAACATAGTTTTTCAACTTCGTTATATCTAGTTTCAGCATCATTTAAAACTCTACTGAGGTAGTAGATGGGTCTTTCGACACCATTTTCATCCTCTTGATTGAACATGCTCCCTAGGGTTTTATCAGATTCAACTATGTACAATCTCATACTCCTATTTCTACAAGGAGGTATAACAAAAGGTGGCTTGGTGAGGTATCCTTTGATCTTGTCTAAGGCCTCTTGTTTTTCTTTCCCCCACTCGAATCCTCCTTTGTTAAGTCGAAGTAGTGGTGAGAAGGCTTGCATTTTTTCACTTAAGTTGGATATAAATCTCCTTAGGAAATTTATCTTGCCCAGTAGAGATTGCAACTCCTTCTTGCTAATTGGCGCTTTCTCTTCCAAAATGGCTTTGGTCTTGTTCTGGTTTATTTCGATTCCTTTTTTATGGACCATAAAACCTAAGAAGTCCCCTGCTTTGACGCATAAAGCGCACTTTAGAGGATTCATCTTTAGACCATATCTTCTCATCCTTTTGAAGGACTTTCAAAGGCGGTCTATGTGATTCTTCCCTGGTCGTTAGGATGAACTTGCATTTCAGTAGTCTTTCGACTTCTGTCTTGATCTTCGACGAGATCTCTGGTGCAAAATGCCTTGGAGTTTGCTTGAAAGGCTTTTTTCCAGACTTTATTGGAAGTTGAAGCTCCACCAATCTTCTGTCAAGACCAGGCATTTCATCATAATCCCATGCAACACAGTCTTTAAACTCCTTCAACAATTGGATTATTTCGACCCTCAGCGCTGGATCCATCTTCGCACAGATGTATGTTGGTCTTTTCACCAAACCTTCGCCTAGGTATATTTCTTCCAGAGGATCTTGCGCTAGCATTTTAACATTGTCTGCCAACGAATCCTTTTCAAAACCTAAAGGCTCATAATCATAGATGGCATCTAGCCTCTGGCTTCTTTCTTCCTCCCTTCTTAAATCAGGTGGTTCTGGTTCGAAGTCTTTCCCAGGACCTTTTGGAAGAAACACTTGTTCATTGGCTTCGAAAGCCATATACTTAACTTCAGCCTCTAAGGCCACTATCATTCTACTATCGGCTACATATGCCGAAATATTTTGTAAAGCTTGTGATTCAGTCATCATCACTGAATTCACTTCCCCAGCCTATTGGCCATATGTCATCAACACCTCCATAGTCAATGTTTGATAAATCTTCTCTATCCCACTAGAACCCATGGTCAAAGTGTAGGTAGAGGGAGCAAAAGGCATTTGGTGCTGGTGCCAAATCAAATTCTGGAGGATTGCATGGCCCTATGTGAGCCAGATTTCTGTCAAAGTTTGTTCTATCGACATTATTAACTTCACCCATATAGTAGCTTTGATCTGTTTCGATATTTTCCACTATACCATTTGGGTGCCAAATGGCAACACGTTGGTGAATTGAGGATGGCACTGCTCATATGCCATGTATCCACTCTCTACCTAAGAGTAGATTATAGTTGGGCTTTGCTAAAACGACCATAAACATAGTTGGTTGAAGTATTGTTCCCACCTTGAGATCTAATTGTATCACCCCTATAGTAGTTCCAATACCTCCCTCATATTTCGATAGAACCATGTTGTGGGGTTTGATATCTTCATCCCCTTTGCCTAGTTTCTTCAGCATAATGATAACGCGAAATCATATCATATATTTACCATAAAATTTATCCGTTTTATGTCGTATTTACCCGATTAACTCTCGAATATTCCGAGTTTTGTATGGTTTTATGCAGGTACAACATATCTCAGCTCAAACTAAGAAGAAACGTGAAATGTGAGAGATTGCGGCCAAGACCAAAGAGAAAAGATAAATCTGTCAAAAAATCCATTTTTGTTGCTATTACGGTCGTCACACCCCTGCCACGACCGTAAGACGCTTCAGAAGAGTGTGACGACCGTCACACCCCTGCCACGAACGTAATGCGCTAGCTTATGAAAACTGCACGTAACGAAGCAGCTACGACCGTAACAAGGCTTAGTACAAGTATTTTGGACGTGGTAAATCAAAATGAAGTGGTCAAGCAAAGCATGCATACGTGCCTAATTTCTCTCCAACTTCCAAGGCCACTTTCTCCTTATTTTTCTCAGTAAAACCAAGAATCTAGGAACTCAAATATAATTCCAACCGTATTTTTATTCTCTATATATAGCTTAGACTTAGAAAGAAAAAGAGGAGAGTTTTAGTTCACAAAAACCTTGCGGAAGCTCTGCCGATTTTTAATCTCGATTTTATTTCCGAACTTCGTCCATTGAAATTTTCATTCCGACGTTCCAATCTTGCCGGCATGTGGAAGAAGGATCTCGGATTTTATTGCTTTTCAGGTTTTTATTGTGTTCAATATAATTGCAATTTTATTTATGTTATATTTCTATTCTTTATTTATAATGCATGCGCTATTGTTTTCTGAATTTATTTCCTGTTTTTTAATTATGAGCATTATGAGTAGCTAAATACCCGTAGTCGGGGTGTGATGAAATAACCGATTAAATTAATGTATTTCTAAGCTAAAACCTTAATCAACTTAATTTCTGGCCGTGACTTTTTATAATTAAAAATTAAGCTTTTTATTACGAGAGTAAAGAAAGTGAAATAGGGAGAAATCAAGACCACGAGAGTGTGAGGTTTTAACCGGATAGCTAAAGTTAGGCATTCGATTTAAATACAGCGAGAGCGCTTTAAAACGAATTAGACTTATTTAGTTTTCAAAAAGATGCTTTCTAAACACTTATGGACTAGCGAGAGCAGACATTTGGCTTTTGGAGTATGATCCGAGGTAAGACCACGAGAGTGTGAATCGAGGGTTTTTAAACTGATAAGTACTACAGAACAATTAACTTAAATATTTTTATATGCTTAGGTACAACTTAATTCGCATAGGTTCAAATCATTACGCTCCGACCACTTTAATATTAATTCCCTTAATTGAATTTAGTTTCCCTTTTGTTTTAAACTTCTAAAAACCAAACGTGACAATTTCCGCCTTAGCTAAACAACCCTGTTCCATAACACTAGAGTGATTACGAAGTCCCTATGGGTTCGACATCTTTTTATTACTACTGCGATAGACTGTGCACTTGCAGTTAAGATACCATTAGACACATTAGGTCAATCGCGACATCAAGTTTTTGGCGCCGTTGCCGGGGACTTTAGTTTAGTCACTAGTGTATTCTGAAAACAACGTTGTCTAGACTAAGGCAACTTTTTATATTTCCCTCTGTTGTATGCCAAACACTCGTTCTCGAAGCGAGCCTTTGCATCTACAAATCTTGTCCCAGTTACTATGTATCACCCGAATTTTTTCTACAACCCCCACTCTGAGTATTTCGAGGAATCACAAGAATCCCATAAATCCGACCTCGAAATACTATTGGAGAATTTCAATGCATCACATACCCATTCTTACCCGAATTACCTTTCCAACCACCAATCCCAACGTTTTGAGGAATCGCAAGAATATTATTATTCCAACCAAACTTATCCTCAACCAAATTTCCCCTACAATCACTACACCCAATATTTCGAGGAGACGCAAGTATCCTATAAATCCGACCACGAAATATTAATGGGAAATTTTAATGAAATATCAATGATGACAAAGCGCTTTACGGAAACACAAAATGCGACTCTAACTCAATTTGAAGAATCAGAAGAATCGCATGATTTCAACTTCGAAACATCAATGGAGGATTCCGACGCGATGCTAATTCACTCTAGGATAGAATCTCTAATGGAGCACTTTGTAGAGACACAAACTGTCCATAACGAAGAGTTTAGAAAACAAAGTCTTCAAAACAGTGAAAACCTTAGGCAACTGACCACTGTGGTTGAGTCGCTCGCGACCCACAACATAGCCTTAGAGACCCAAATCTCCCAGCTTGAACAAAACCCTCTAGGACCCTTCCCTGAGGAGAAATTGGATGTTGTAACAACCAGTAGTGAAAAACAAGTTGAAAATCCTAAGGAGAGCGATAATGAGGTTGAGGAGAGTGATAATGAGGTTAAGGAGAGTGATAATGAGGTTGAGGAGAGTGATGATGTGGATGAGGAGAGTTCAGACGAGGAAAGAGTAAAGATTAAGAAAAATCCTCCAACACCATCTAAAAGGGAGGTTGTAGAAGAGGTAGAAAAGGGAGCACCTATTGTTATGCCTCACCCCTATACCCCACCGTTTCCTTTCTCGAAAATTTTTATGGAAGCTCAGATAGACTCCAAATCTAAAACGTATGTGGAGGTATTGGAAAATATCCACACTAATGCACCCTTGTTGGAAGTCTTGCATAAAAAGAGAAAATTAGAGGACCGTGAAACTAGGGATATAATTAATGTTAAGAAGGTAAGGTTAACCTTTGAGGTGGTGGATGAAATCACTAAGCCCAAACTTGAAAAGTTGATACTTAGGATAGATCCAGAACCACCACCACAAGTTCAGAAGAATGAACCACCCCATAGAAGAAAGAAAAGAAAAGGTGAGGGATATGTGAGATGGCTTGATAAGTGGCCATGGAAAATGACAACTACTAAAAGTTCAACCGAGGAGTCATCCTCGAGAGAACCACCATGAGTGCTTGCACTCCTGTTCGTCAGGCTTATGACGTTAAACAAAGTGCTGCGTGGGAAGCAACCCACTTATTTGTTAATTGTTATTTGTTTCTATTTATTTATTTATTATACTTTTCGTTTTTGCATTTATTCCTATTTAAGTTTTATTTTTAATTTTCTTTCTTTTGTTATAATTTTCATAAAACTGCTGCTGATTTCAAAATAATTTTAATTGCCACAGGATTTCTGAAAAGTTTTTGTTTCTCTTCTACCTTCTCTCCTGACTTATTTCCCCTGACTAACACTAACCATGGAACCAAAACCACATAATTTCTTGGAATCCACCTTTAGAGGTAGAAACCAAAAGAGAAAATTCGAGGAATTATCAAAAAGAAACATTGGTATGACACTTTATTATGATGAACCCACTATGAATGCTTTAGGTATATTGGATAGTATTCTGTACTTGTTTAACCAGCTGGGGTGGGAAAAAGCCCACATTGAGAATAGGTTTTCCACCTACCGTGAGCTCACCTTTGAATTTCTAAGCTCACTAGTCCATATACCCGAACATGGAAAAGGAACCCGAAAAGGATTTATAAGTTTCCGTCTCTTTGGCATTGATTTTGTTTACACTCATAAGGAACTAGCTGACCTGTTAGGATTCCCTAGCGGACCTTTTGCTTACTCTACTACCCAGGTTGAACTGATGGATATTGAGCTAGATTACTTTTGGGGGGCTTTAACTGGTAATTATCACCCTGACCCGGATAACATGGATAATGATGAGATACATAACCCTGCTATCCGGTATTTTCATTAGATTCTAGCCCACACTGTATTCGGGAAAGAGGAGAACCGTACTGCAGTGTCTAAGGATGAGATATTTTTACTATATTGTATGAACCAAGGCCAACCCGTTAATGCCGTGCCATTCCTAATGCAAACCTTTTACCGCATTATCGATAACCCCGATGAACCAATCATCATAGGTGGCCTGGTCACAATGATTGAAAATGCCCTCGGCCTGAGACACCAGCTGAATAGGTGCCCATATTTTGGTACGATTCGTCCCATGAATATTGCTTTTTGCTTTAACCACCGTATGATAGCAAACCATGCTTACCCACCTTATGACTATCTGATAAGAGATGAAGTTGTAAACTTATTCACCCTTCCAAACCATAACAAAGTGAGTGTCCATAACCATGATAACTAGCTTTATGAGCTAAACCCACCCGACCACCCTCCTACACCTGAGACACCGCAGGATTATCAAATTTATGATGATATTATGTCCGACATGGGTGACCCCGAGACTCCTCCTGGTTATTACGAAAATGTCAACATGGCGGAAGCCCATGCAGCCCCTGAAACAACAAAGAAGGATTACACTGACAACCTTAATAAAATTGTTACCACACTTAATACCTACCAGACTAACATTAATGGATTAAAAGATGAAATAAAAAGCATGCGTCTGGAGATAATGGGATTAACCGACATAATCGTGGAGCAATTTTATTACATTCATAATTCACTCAAAGAAATAAAAGCAAAGCTTGGATGAACTCACAAACGGCAGCTCCAGTTTTATATTTTCATTTTGTTTTGTTTCTAGGAAGTTTCCCATTTCCGCATATTTTCAGTTTCGTTTTAATTTAGAACAATTTTACCTTTATGTAATTTTTGAGTTTCTGTTGTTGAACATGCAGTTTTACAAAATCATCATTTCAGTTATTTAATACTGGTTTGCTAGATTCCTCTGCATGAATTATAATGCTTTACATAAATTGCGGGTTTTTACTCTAATTGCTGATGGTGTGATGTTTTGGAACATATATGCTTGCATTTTCTTGGTATACCATTGAATTTATATTGCTATTAAAATGCCTCTGTGTAGAGATAGAATGTTGCAGACTTGATACAGCACCGTCTGTTAAGAAATTTCACATTTTGCAGTTGTTACGACCGTCACAACCCTCTTACGTTCGCCACACGCCTTTTAGCGTGTTACGATCGTCATCCCTGTGTTACGACCGTAACACGGGTTACATCAGTGACCCTTGTAGCAGACAGTAGCGCTTCTTCTGCAACCTTCCCTCTTTCTCCACTATTTCAAAACCTTCCCACTCCCTCCATTAATCCCCACTCACACCACTTAACTCACCTTCACTCTCCATTAATTTTCAACCTTCCCAATACTTACCCTCATCATTATATACATCCCACAAACCAAACCCACTATCTCTAACGCTTTAGCATTCTAAAATGGCAAACATCAACCAACAAATCAACTTACCGGTGTGGTAAGGTTCCGCATTTTCGGCACCGAATACGACTTCTCTCAGAATGCATTCGGCCGCCTATTCGACTTCTGTACTGATGAAGGCGCTCACCTCCGTGTGCCTGACACCTTCCATGAGGAATCCTTTAACCTTTGGCATAGCCTGACCAATAATCGGGCTAACTCCTACGATCACGTCAATGCTACCCAAATCCATAACCCCGCCATTCGCTACTTCCATCACATCTTATGCAACACCATTTTCGCAAGGGATAGTAACCATAAGCTAAATTCCAAGGAGCTATTCTTCATGCACTGCGCGTTCACCGATCAGAAAATCAATGCCGCACCCTTTCTCCTGGCCCATATTCATTCCATCTGCACTCGAGGCGGAAAACCTTTCTACTTCGGAGGGCTTGTCACTTCTATTGCCTTGGCTTTGAATCATGGCGACACACTTGTCCATCTTCCCTCCAGAGCACCGGTTTTGCTAACCTTAGACCATTGCAAATCTGCTCATCTCATTCACGAGCGGGACGACGGCAAGTTCAACCCCGTGGTCCGTAATGTTGTTTATTCTAACATTATTCTACCTTGCAGGGACCGTATCGATCCGCATAACCGAGCCAATTGGCTATTTGATGCCCCTGACGGCCATGCTCCCGTGCACGATGCCCAGCCAGATGCTCCAACTGACGAGATCCAGGAGGAATTGGACCGCGAGGCTCCTGCTCCCGACATTCCTGAATCCTCTTCTTCACCACCTCATATCACTATGGAGGAGATCCTCAGAGCCCTTCATCAGAAAAATCAGATGGCTGTAGCTCTTGAAAGGAGGCATCAGGAGCAGTATGACACTCTGCATGCACAGAACGTCCAAATCCTGCGCGACCAGCGCAACGTCAACGAGAAGCTGGACGAGGTTTTCTCTGAGCTTAACGCCTTATGCATGGACGTCACCGCTCTTGGCTCGCATGATACCGACCTCGAGGCCAGACCTACCCGACGCTCCCGCACACGTAGCAGAGGCAGAGGCCACCAGTAGTTTTCTTTTGTTTTTGTATTTCATTTATTTCCCTTTTCGTCAGTTTTTCTATTTGTATTCCTTCCTAACTTATATCATGCCATTGAGTCAATGTCTGATATAGTGTGGGAGAGACGTTATATTTCCTTCATGTTGCAGTAAATTTATGGTTATTCTATGATATTTTAGAGTTTTTCAAGTTTTCCCCGTATTTTAAGCCATACCAAAAAAATTCTCCGCTCGCATAGCTCGACATACCTGCCTTAAAATGGAAACCTAGTTAGGTAGACGAGAACGAGTAAACAAAATCAATACGACTATGACACCGTAAACATCCTACTTATGCAACCCGTCTAAACGAGACGTTATATGTACACCTCGATTTTTAAGTTCTGAAGTAACCCCTAGTAGTTTATACTAGCAATCAGCACCGTCTGGACACAAACCACGTGTGGAGCCGATGAATATAAGTGTTTGATGCCTAATCAATGAAACACCCTTCTCATCTCGATGCTAAGCAAAGAAAATCTTGTGCCAAAAGACAAAGACCGCATACGAGATATAAGTATAAGAGAAGAAGTCCATTGTTGGTTGGTTCAGAGGTATCTGGTTCTGAACTTGGTAGGGCGTGCTACGGCTCGATCCCCCGCAACCTCCGATTTGGAAAAATATAGGGTAACCACATCCGTGTACCAGACCCCGTGACAAAAATAGGATCAAAGTCACTAACCGGCTACTCCATTACGCGCGTGAAAAGACAAAGGGCTTAATGTGATTGCGCCAGAACGAAACCGGGCGAAAAAGCACGAGAGGATCGAGGTTTAAATATGACGAAACGATTAAGCGGTTTGTTAAGGTGGAAATACGCGACTCAATTGTGTCATTGGCATATCACTGACGTTTTACTCGAGTACCGACCGACTGACGATTGGTTTCCTGTGTTTTATCTTGAAAACAAAAGGTATGTCGTGCACGTGCGCCTAGCGAACACTTGTCCAATTTTTTACGACTATTTTCTTGAAGACAAGCAAAGGTTTAAGTATGGGAGGATTTGATAACGCGAAATCATATCATATATTTACCATAAAATTTATCCGTTTTATGTCGTATTTACCCGATTAACTCTCGAATATTCCGAGTTTTGTATGGTTTTATGCAGGTACAACATATCTCAGCTCAAACTAAGAAGAAACGTGAAATGTGCGAGATTGAGGCCAAGACCAAAGAGAAAAGATAAATCTGTAAAAAAAAATCCATTTTTGCTGCTATTACGGTCGTCACACCCCTGCCACGACCGTAAGACGCTTCAGAAGAGTGTGACGACCGTCACACCCCTGCCACGAACGTAACACGCCAGCTTATGAAAACTACATGTAACGAAGCAACTACGACCGTAACAAGGCTTAATACAAGTATTTTGGACGTGGTAAAGCAAAATGAAGTGGTCAAGCAAAGCATGCATACGTGCCTAATTTCTCTCCAACTTCCAAGGCCACTTTCTCCTTATTTTTCTCAGTAAAACCAAGAATCTAGGAACTCAAATATAATTCCAACCGTATTTTTATTCTCTATATATAGCTTAGACTTAGAAAGAAAAAGAGGAGAGTTTTAGTTTACAAAAACCTTGCGGAAGCTCTGCCGATTTTTAATCTCGATTTTATTTCCGAACTTCGTCCATTTAAATTTTCATTCCGACGTTCCAATCTTGCCGGCTTGTGGAAGAAGGATCTCGGATTTTATTGCTTTTCAGGTTTTTATTGTGTTCAATATAATTGCAATTTTATTTATGTTATATTTCTATTCTTTATTTATAATGCATGCGCTATTGTTTTCTGAATTTATTTCCTGTTTTTTAATTCCGAGCATTATGAGTAGCTAAATACCCGTAGTCGGGGTGTGATGAAATAACCGAATAAATTAATGTATTTCTAAGCTAAAACCTTAATCAACTTAATTTCTGGCCGTGACTTTTTATAATTAAAAATTAAGCTTTTTATTACGAGAGTAAAGAAAGTGAAATAGGGAGAAATCAAGACCACGAGAGTGTGAGGTTTTAACCGGATAGCTAAAGTTAGGCATTTAATTTAAATACAGCGAGAGCGCTTTAAAACGAATTAGACTTATTTAGTTTTCAAAAAGATGCTTTCTAAACACTTATGGACTAGAGAGAGCAGACATTTGGCTTTAGGACCATGATCCGAAGTAAGACCACGAGAGTGTGAATCGAGGGTTTTTAAACTGATAAGTACTACAGAACAATTAAGTTAAATATTTTTATATGCTTAGGTACAACTTAATTCGCATAGGTTCAAATCATTACGCTCCGACCACTTTAATATTAATTCCCTTAATTGAATTTAGTTTCCCTTTTGTTTTAAACTTATAAAAACCAAACGTGACAATTTCCGCCTTAGCTAAACAACCCTGTTCCATAACACTAGAGTGATTACGAAGTCCCTGTGGGTTCGACATCTTTTTATTACTACCGCGATAGACTGTGCACTTGCAGTTAAGATACCGTTAGACACATTAGGTCAATCGCGACATCACATAACTTGGGGGATTATATTTAATGTGGCCCCATAATCAACTAGAATTATGTTGATGGTTGCTTCCCCTACTTTTGCTCTGATGAACAATGGTTTGAGGTGATTCTTCAACGCCCCAGTGGGGCATTCGAAGAAATCATTCTGCTCTTCAACATGGCCGTTGTTCATAATGTAATAAAAAACTAGCCTATGTTTGGCCATCTCCTGTTCGACCGCCCATTCAGTCTCTTCAACTTCGACTTGGCGGTCGTATTCCCTGGGTAGTACTGACACTGCATTCACCATAATATCCAAAGTAGCATCAGGTTCAGAATTACATTCATCATTTCATTTACCTTATTCTTGCCAAACCAATATTCTAGCAATTGGTTTTATTTCCAAAGGCTTTATTTGTTTGCCTTTTTCCTTTCTTTATGGCACATTGGTGCTTGATTCTGGTTGAGGCTCCTCTGTAGCCTCTCTTTCGGCTTTTCGTCGTCTTTGATATCTCCTCCATTGGGAGTGCGACATGGGGTTTTTTCTCTTGTAGTTGCTCGACACTTGAGCAACTTTGTTTGTTGTTGTAGTTTTGAATTCCTTCCTATAGGACAAGGATGATCCTCTTGGAACATCCAATGTTCGCCATTTATCCTCACTAGGCCTTTTCCTGCTTGTTGTTTTCAGCCAAGTGTCCACAGCGACATTTGTTAGAGGCCTGAAAGTTGATGGCCTCTTCACCAAGTTCATTGGTCACTTATGATATCCTCTTTTGGGATCATACATGACCTCAGGATCCATGTTGGGTTGGGAATTGGTTCCCCATTTCTCCTTTGCTGCCCTCACACCCTGTATGTGTCCTGCAGCCTTTTTGTCGAAGATAGAGCTACATCTTGGACATAGCATAACTTAAGACTTCTTTTTATCACATCGTTGTAGAAAATCTGCCAGATTCTAATTCTCTTTAGGAAATGTAGTTTTATTGACTTCCTCTTGTCTGATGGCATTTCTGAAGCCTTTGCCTCAGATACTTCAACCATATTGACTTCTATGTTGCTCTTAGCAGTGAGATTCAGCCTTTGCATCTTAACTCCTAGGTCCTCTATTGAACCCGTGACGACATCCAAATAAGAACCTACATTAGTCCCTTTATTTGAACCTTTAGTAGCTCCTTTGTTTAGGCTTTCAGTAGCCTTTCTCACCACTTCGACAGTCTTTCTAGAGATGTTCCTAGTGAAAGTGCCAAAAACAGGCTTATTGACGAAGTCTTCTAAAACTTCGACCATGTTGATGCCTGATGGTTCAGCATAGTGGGCATCTTCTTGCAATGGTTTTGCATCTATTTTCATCGAAGGTTTGTCAACAAACTTGAGATGCCTCCTTTGATAGCTCCTTGAACGAGATCCCTGAAAAGAAAACATTGTGAAGTTTCATGGCCCAAAAAAGTATGATACTTACAAAAACCTCTTTTCTTTCTTGGTTCTAAAGGAAGCATTTTTTTCCCTGGGGGAACTATCATTTGGCCATCTTTAACTAATAATTTAAATATCTCGTCACACTTTTTGACGTTGAAACTATATGTTTTCTTTGGGAATCTATCACTGTTTTCAGACTCTGTAGGATTCTTCCCATTTGAGGGCATTAGGAAACTGCAAGAGTACGGTGGCACTTGCTTTAATTCTGCTAAATCTATTTCGCTTTCTTTGACAGCTATAGGATCACTAGATGTCTATGGATCATCATCATCCATTTCGACATAGGCTACCCTTTCTCTTCGATGAGTCTTAGTTGCTTTAGCTTTTTCAGCTTTAAGACGTTCTACCTGTTGAACTCTATCGGCCAATTGGGTATCTAATTTTTTCCTAATAGAATAATCTAGGCCCCCTACTTCCATTTCGACCAACTCATGATCAGGCACTTGTGTAAAGCATCTGGCTTTAAGTAATCGAAATCTATTTAGATATTCATCTATTGGCTCAGTGAATTTCCTTTTCACATTAGCCAGTTCTTTCAGACTTATTTTGGTTTGTCCCATGTAAAATTGTTCATGTAACAATCTCTCCAATTGATTCCAATTGTGGATCGAATTGGCTGGGAGGGTGGTAAACCAAGTAAAAGCATTTTTAGTTAGGGAACTTAGGAAGTACTTAATCCTAAGGCTCTCGTTATTTGAGATTTCCCCAACTTCTATCAAATATCTCGTCACATGTTCGATCGTAGATTCTGTTGTATCCCCCGAAAATTTGGTGAACTTTGGAACTTTCAACTTAGGGGGAAAATATGCTTGCAAGATATACTCTGACAATGGGGATGCAAAGTTTGGCCTATGAAATCCAATGTTCATTCCATTCTATATAATGATTCTGTCGATCATGGCTGTCAGATTATTATTTGTTCCATAATTATAGTGTCGAACCTCCTGTATCACTTCATCAGCATTTTGTTTCTATTTACCACAATTACACCTTGATCAAAATCTCTAGGGATCTGTGAGGGAACTCTCGGTATTTAGACCCTATGTTTTTCGATCTCCATTCCATGGTTCATTCCAACTGGCTCTAGGTTTTGGTTAATGGTCATATCTTCCTCTAAGACTATACCCTGATTCCCTCTTATTGGAGCTCTTTAGGGTTGTCTAATAGGTTGGGGAACCCAAAAAAATTCAGCCATGCGCATCATTTGAGCTTTCATTTGCTGATTTGACTGGGTGGTATTTTGTATTAGAGGGTTCAGCACTGTACTCAAAGTCTGTGCCAACATTTGTACCATATCATGGTTACTTTTGTCGATTTGTTGCCTCAAAATTGTTGTAGAAGAATTTGTGAGGCATGGTATTGCATGGGATGCCCCTCCTAAGAGTCGGTTTCTACCCAAATTCACCATACCGGTTACAGATCCTTTTAATGGCGAAGACGCACTCACCAAAGGTTCTGAAATTATGGATGTAGCGTTCATAAGACTAGCCATTTTAGTAGTTGGCATGCCATAAGGCTGGTCTCGACCCATGCAGGCTGTCGAAAATCCTAGGGGAACATAAAGTCGGGATCCTGGATTTACCCTTGGTGGGGGTGTTCCAAATGGACCTCTAGGACCTACATACGAAAGTATTGGTCCCGTTTGTGTTATTGTCAATGTTGGTGCCGAACCAACCATTGATGGGATAATTTCACTAATGGTTGGTATAATCGTTGTTTCTGCAGTAATTGATGGAGGTATTTCTCCATTATTTGGCTGATTGGCCATTTCACTATTTCCTCTCCTAGTTGTACACTCGTTGGTGGTTAATTTACCACTTCTTAATAACATACAAAACTTTATAAAAGAAAAGAAACTATGTAAAACATTTATGTTAATATAAACAAGCAAACAAAAATTATCAAGGTCCCACTGGGCGTGCCAATTTCTTTATCGTGAAAATTGGTAAACAACCGTTGATCTTCCAAAAGGGGGGATTTTTGGTTACTTGCAGGATCGATCAGTTTGATCGTAGGACATATGCTAAATATTTGCGTTGTTTTGATAAAAATGCTAATTTTAATAAAGAACACATTCGACTGAGAAAGGTAGAGGTTTGCAATAAGTTTAAGTGTAGAAATCTGGTAAAAAGTGCAAGTAAAATGCAAGGGAAAATAAACTTTGCATCTAAGATAAAAGGTTGTAAGAAAGAATGGCAAGTGTGATCGGTGGAAATAGAACTTACTGTTTTTTATGCTGGTTTTGCGAAATGTCGCGGTAAGCAAGAGTCGCCACCGTCTTTTATGTTCTCCAACATGGAAAGGACAAAAGCACAGCAAAATTCCTTCTTTGAGAATGTTTCTCGGTTCGGGAGGTAGATTTATAGAAAGGGAAGGTGTTAGCACCCTTTCTATCCGTGGTTATCCACGGGCTCTTAGGTACTTGCTCTTATGTTTTCAAAAATGTTTGCTTTTCAAATGTGTGTGGGTTTTTAAAAAAAGGTTCATTTGAAAAATTTCTAAGTAACTCTTGTATCTGTCCTCAAGAGTGTATGAAAAATTTGTTTGAAAACTTTTGAAAGTGTGAGTGCAAAAAGTTGTTTTGTTTGTTTTAAAAGAGCGAGTACCTATGAGAATCTACCTACTCTAAGGAATTAGGCTGTGTAAGAGTCATTTAGACAGTCCTATCCCACTATTGAGAGGTAGGTAGCACCGTCGTTGGAGGTATTCGGGTCAATTCGATTAAGGGACAGTGTGGTCACCGAAGCAATAGTAGGACACCTTAGAAGTAACCCTAATGTCCTAGATCCTTTTATCCGAGGCAACCGTATCGAGGCAACTGGATCTTAGACAGGAGGGCGACCTCTAAAACACCCTATACTTGACGACCACATTCGAGGCAACGAGTGAGGCGTACCCTAGGAGTGGCTTGTGCATGTGTGTTGTTTTTCAGTTAAGGTTATCTTGTACATGTTATTTGTGAGCTACGGATTGGTTTTTATTTGTCATACATTCTTTCATGCATTTTTTAACAGTTAGGAGTGCGGAAAATAAATTGCGGAAAGGTAAATCTAGCTATTACAAGGCGCGGGTCTATACATCGCCAAAAAACAATAACCCGTTTGGAAAATAAAGTGCGAGAAAAGTAAATAAAGAGATAAACCTAATTAACTATTACATTTCCGGAAGCAGTTACATAAATATAATCAAAATAAATAAATACGCGCGAATAGATTGAATCGGGAACGTCCTAGGGTTTTGACCCTTTTTGAGAAAGAATTGAATTTGTCACTTTTTTTTTGTAATTAAATGAAATTAAGCCTAATTACTAATTAATTAATTTAATTAAAAGAAAAATATTTTTGTGTTTTTTATGTTTTAATGAAATAAAATAAAAAAAAGAATTAAAGATGTCAAAAGAAAAGCCTAAGTCTAAATTTGTTTTTATTTATTGTAAAAAAGGTATTAAAGTTAACTAATTAAACTAATTTAATATAATTTACATTTACAAAATAATTACCTAAGTGAAATTAATAAAATATTTACATTTTTTTGGTTTTCTGAATTTTTATTGAAAAATAATTATTTATGAATTAGTAATAATAATAATAATTTAAAAGAATTAAAAGGAGAAAGCAAAAAATAAATAAAAAAATAGTAAAACCAGAGGGGGTATGCTGGACCCAATGGAGGTGAAAGTTGGAAATTTAGGCCCAATAAGCCAAGCCTGTTGACTTTCTGGATTGCCTGCACGTGCTTTGACTGGAGAATAGGATGGTCAACCATCCCTGGCCTTTGGATGCACGCTTATGGCCACTTGGCAAGCTTGGAGGTGAGATGCATGGTGAAACGCACTGGGCATCCTGCATAGAATCATGTTATGAAAATAGAAATAAATATTGGGGTGGACCTGGGAATCGAACCCAGGTCCCAATACTTATTACACGCTTGCCTTAACCACTCCACCACTTTGCTTTAGTCATCAATAAAACAAACAAAAATTAATATATTCAATAATCAATTCCAATGCTGTAAAACCAAAACGCGCGCATATTATTTGAATCCAGCCAATCACGTGTGTACACCTATTGTCTTCTTCCTTTTTTCCCTGCAAAAGATAAACAATTAGCGGGGGTTTTTAACCCCCATAAAGCAAAACTGCCAATAATAGCGAATAGAAATCCAGGCTACATAAATATGGCGCGAGGTGTCTAATGTGTTCGTCACGTTCATACGATTTCAACCATGGGTATGGGAGGTTCCAATTTTACTTATGCTGTAAAGCCCCAATCTGAGAGCTCTGAAACCCTAGAATTCAACAATGGTGTTTTGCAATTCTGGGCGCCATAATGCAATTCAATCACACTAATAGCTTCGTATGAGTCCTATAAACACAACACAATCAATAAAAGATGTTAAAAATGCATGAATCGATGATTATGATTTTGAAAAAAAGTGGTAAACCGTATGACTGTGTAGAACGATTCTTTGAGTGTTAGAGCTCGTTCTTGATTGCAATAGGTTCCTGAGTGTCCCAACAACGTGTTTGAATCAAGAAAAAGCTTCTAATTGTGCTGGAAGGTTGATTTCAGTTTTCAACTTTTTCTTGATTTTTTGGATTTTGGTTATGGGTTTGCAGCAGCTTTTTCACGTGAAATGTATTAGGTTTTTTGTTCAGCATATGTATGGGAATGCATTTAGGTCAGCAGTTGAACCAATGATCCATTGTATTGATGTCTTGAGATTTTGGTTTATCACCATTAAAGGACTTTCTAAACTTGGTTCAAAACCATTATTTTATGCACAAAATAGCCTTACCAGAATTTGGTAGCTGGCTCATCATACATAAAAGCTATTCAAACCAAAAATATGCCATTCCATTAACTTTTAGATTTTATTTGAATTTTTATGGATTTAAAATGAATTAAATCAATAAAAATTAAATAAAATGGAAAAATAAATGTTTAATCTTGAAATTAATCATGGGACACGTGTATGGCATGACAAGACTGAATCAAGTGGAAGAAAGTGGGCCCTTTTGTCAAAAATTGAAGTTTCAAGGATAGTTGACTTTTGCCATTTCACAAAAATTTCCCAACTTATCCAATGCATATCTTGCTCAATTTTGATCATATGAACATGTTCTTGGACATTTTGGAAAGGTCTTGAAGTCCTCTAACCAATTCCTTTGGTCCATGTCATTTTGATTTACCAATCTCAAGTTATGGTCTTTGACTTAAAGTGCCTTTTTGTTGAATTTTGAAAATGACATATAATGTTGAAATTGATAACTTTTTGTGAGAGCATTTATTGGATTTGGAATGTGAAGATGAGTTGTAGGAAATTTACTCCCCTTAAAAATTAGCATTGTATGGGATTTTTCTGATGAACCATGAAAAAGTTATGCCTTGGTCAAGTTACAGTTGACTTTTCAGCTGTCCAAAAATAGAAACTTTTGCATCTTGATGATTTTTGAGCCATTCTTGTGGAATCATGATCAAGACTTGATCAAATGATGATTGTGGCTTCAAAATAAGATGTTGACAAAAAATTTTGACTTTTGACTGCCAAATGACCATTTTACCCCTACAGTTGATTGTGGAGCAACTAGGGCTTTTGACTGTGCAACTTGACCCTGTGAGCCTTGAAACTTGGCATGTGGATGCTTGACAATGTGTATAGGCCTATGGGACTTGATTGAGCCCTTGAAAACCTCAACTTCCTTGCAAGAACCAAAACCCTAGTTTTTGACTGGCTTATGAGATGTTGGGACTGTGCAACCCTTGAGTAGGCTTGAGCAAATTGAGATGATGCTTGTCAAAACTTTGAAGAATATGGGAGGGCAAATTTTGGGGTACAACAGTTGCCCCTGTTCAATCTTCTTAGACCTGAGGATGTAGATTGGCTTGTGTGCCTTTCGTGATCCGAGGGTGGAAGATGATTGAACACTAGAGTGCCCAGAAATTTGCACTCGCATAGTAGAATGTCAGCAAGGTGATGGCGGGAATGGGATTACAGATGCCATTTGGAGAGATGGTGGATAAGAGGATGGGCTTATAGATGCCATCTGGAGACGTGACAGAACCTTGTCGGGAATGGGATTATAGATGCCATTTGGAAGTGTAATGGATAGTTGTGGAGATGGGCTTAAAGATGCCATCGAGAGTGTCGATCGCGTAAGAGATTCCTTAGCGAGAACTTGCGTACTTTGAGAAAGAAAGATAATTTCCTGGCCTGTTACAGGTGTTGATCTTCAAACTCTTAATGCAGATATGCCCTGGCTGGATACAGGTGTCGAATCTACAATCAGTTGCTCACAGATGTGCCCTGGCTAGATACAGGAATCGAATCCGGAACTTCAAAAGGTTGCTTACAGACGTGCCCTGGCTGGATACAGGAATCAAATCTCTAAACTCTTCATGCAGACATGCCCTGGCTGGATACAGGTGTCGAATCTACAATCAATTACTCACAGATATGCCCTGGCTAGATACAAGAATCGAATCTGGAATTGGTCGTCTACAGATATGCCCTGGCTGGATATAGGAATCGAATCTTTAAACTCTTTATGCAGACATACCCTGGCTAGATACAGGTGTCGAATCTACAATCAGTTAATCACGGATATGCCCTGGCTGGATACATGAATCGAATCTGGAATTGGTCGTCTACAGATATGCCCTGGCTGGATACAAGAATCGAATCTCTAAACTCTTCATGCAGACATGCCCTGGCTAGATATAGGTATCGAATCCACAATCAATTTCTCACAGATATGCCCTGGCTAGATACAGGTATCGAATCCGGAATTAGTCGTCTACAGATGTGCCCTGGCTGGATACAGGAATCGAATCTCTAAACTCTTTATGCAGACATGCCCTTGCTAGATACAGGTGCCGAATCTACAATCAGTTACTCACAGATATGCCCTGGCTGGATACAGGAATCGAATATGGAATTGGTCGTCTACAGATATGCCCTGGCTGGATACAGGAATCGAATCTCTAAACTCTTCATGCAGACATGCCCTGGCTAGATACAGGTATCGAATCCACAATCAATTTCTCACAGATATGCCCTGGCTAGATACAGGTATCGAATCCGGAATTAGTCGTCTACAGATGTGCCCTAGCTGGATACAGGAATCGAATCTCTAAACTCTTAATGCAGAAATACCCTGGCTAGATATAGGTGCCGAATCTACAATCAGTTACTCACAGATATGCCCTGGCTGGATACAGGAATCGAATCTGGAATTGGTCGTCTACAGATATGCCCTGGCTGGATACAGGAATCGAATCTTTAAACTCTTCATGCAGACATGCCCTGGCTAGATACAGGTATCGAATCCACAATCAATTTCTCACAGATATGCCCTGGCTAGATACAGGAATCGAATCTGGAATTGGTCGTCTACAGATATGCCATGGCTGGATGCAGGTATCGAATCTCTAAACTCTTCATGCAGATATGCCCTGGCTAGATACAGGTATCGAATCTACAATCTCACAGATATGCCCTGGCTAGATACAAGTGTCGAATCTGGAATTTGTCATCTACAGATATGCCCTGGCTAGATACAGGAATCGAATCTCTAAACTCTTCATGCAGATATGCCCTGGCTAGATACAGGTGTCGAATCTACAATCAGTTACTCACAGATATGCCATGGCTAGATACAGGAATCGAATCTGGAATTGCGACAGTTGATAGTAATCATCTTTGGGTTAACTTTTTTCCTGAAAAGGCAAAACATCAGTTGTATGCAATGTCATGATGTATGAGATGCATGATGTCATGATGTTCAAAAATGAGATAGTGTCGTATGCACTTTGTTATGTATGTAAGCAAGATGTATGAAATGTGAAACGTCTATGAATGTATTTTCGTCTAGGAAAATAAATCCTTGACGAATGCCGGGAGCTTGAATCCTGGGCTGATGTTGAAGAGTATAGTTCTTCGTTTCCGCTGGGGATGATGAGTGCAAGAATAAACCATTAGGAGAAGATGACTCCGTTGGGGAATAAACTTGTTGGGGAGATTACTCTGCGGGGAGTTACTCTGTGGGGAGAGATACTTCACTGAGAATTTGATGATGACTCCGCTGGGGATTTTGTTGAATAAGTTTTGTTGAGGATTTGATGAACTCCGCTGGGGGATAGGAAGAACTTCGCCGAGGACGATCTTTCTGTGTTAATAGCTGAGGATAACCCAGTTATAAGCTCTGGTGGGGAATAACCTTTGAATAAAGCCGGGGAGAGACGTTCGTACTCTGCAGGGGATAAGCTTCCAGAATCTACTGGGCATAAGCTTCCAGAATCTACTGGGGAGATTGATTCAACTCTCCTGGGGAAACTTTAGACTGTATTGGGAAATATCTCCACTGGGGTGTCTGGATTCCGCCGGGGAACAATCTTACATTAAGACTTCCGGGGATGCTTGCTTAGGAACATCTGTATACTCCGCTGGGGAATGTTGAGATCTTCTGGGGATACCCAACTTCCTTAAGGCTGACAGTAGACTAACTCTGCTTGGAGAGAGTGTCGCTGACTTGCTGGAGATATTGTGCCTTTCGGGACTGATGGGAGACCAACTCTGCTCGGAGAGAGTGTTGCTGAATCTTGTCTTACTCTGCAGGGAGTGAAGGTATCTTGGTCATGTTCTTCAGCTGAACTTACCTTGGTACCTTGGTGGACAGAGCAACTAGATCGCTTAGACAACTCATTATTGCCCCTGTTTCTGATGTCACCTGTAATTAAACCTTTGTTTCGTATGCAAATATTTATGAGTTAGCAATAAGTGTCAAATGCATATATCAAAAATGAACATTGGACGTTCTTTGCAAAACAAAACAGAAAAAGGAAAAACAATTGGAAATTTGTCTGGAAAAATGAATTTGTATTGATTTTTGAATTTGCCTGTAAATAGGCGTTTATGTACAAGAGGCTGACGTCCTAGTAAGAGAACGCCGCCGAACAACATAGAGTTTATACAATTTTGTGAAAACAAAACAAAACAACTATGTGAAAGAACAATCCCACTTGGTTTCAACTCTGCTATCTCCTTTATGTCTTCAAGCGTCTCATCACTTTGCTGCTTAGTTGAAGATGAAGCTGATTGATTGATGCCGTCTGAACCTGATAGTTGATACCGAATTCGGGATGCAAGGTGATCCAATGAGACATAGTATTATGCTTTATCCCTAACTTTTGCCTGGACTGCCCTTTCGGGTTTTCAGTCCACCGGGATACCCATTTTTGCCCAAGCCGCCTTTTCAGGTTTTCGACTTGTCGGGTCTACAGATTTTTTTCATTTCATCCCTTATTTTTGCCCGAACCCTTTTGGTTCGCGGGGAAGCCCTTATTTTTGCCTAGGTATGTCAACCTAGCGGGTCTTTTATCATGCGTAGTATCTTTTTACTATGTCTGCATTGGCGGGGTGAGGAAGGTCGTCACCATCCATGGTGGTTAGAATCATAGCTCCTCCTGAGAAGATATGTTTAACCACAAATGGCCCTTCGTACGTAGGGGTCCATTTGCCCCTGGGATCACTTTGAGGATGAATGATGCGCTTGATTACCAGGTCTCCGACTTGATACTCTTGTCGTCTGACTTTCTTGTTAAATGCCCTGATCATCCGTTTTTGGTACGTTTGACCATGACAAATAGCAGTGAGTCTCTTTTCGTCGATTAGATTTAATTGATCAAGTCGAGCCTGGATCCAGTCATTTTCGTTCAAACCTGCATCCTTCATTATCCGGAGAGAGGGTATCTGGACTTCAATAGGCAAGACTGCCTCCATGTCGTAGACCAAGGAAAAGGGAGTTGCCCCTGTTGACGTCCGTGCTGAGGTACGGTACCCATGAAGAGCAAACAGTAACATCTCGTGCCAATCTTTATAGGTCACTGTCATCTTATGCACAGTCTTCTTGATATTCTTATTCGCTGCTTCTACAGCCCCATTCATCTTCGGTCGGTAAGGAGAAGAGTTGTGGTGCTGTATCTTGAATTGCTCGCAAAGCTCAGTGATCATCTTATTGTTAAGATTGGTACCATTATCTGTAATGATCCTCTCAGGTACACCGTATCGACATATCAGGTTGTGCCGAATGAACCGTGCGACGACGTTCTTGGTTACAGTAGCATAGGAAGCTGCTTCAACCCACTTTGTGAAGTAATCAATTGCTACTAGGATGAAGCGATGCCCGTTGGATGCCGTAGGTCTGATCTCGCCGATCATATCAATACCCCACATTGCAAAAGGCCAAGGTGCTGTCAAGACGTTCAGAGGAACTGGAGGAATGTGCACCTTATCAGCATAGATCTGGCACTTATGACACGTCCGAGAATGTTGGTAATAGTTGGCTTCCATTATGGACCAGAAATATCCTTCCTGAAGGATTTTCTTTGCCATGGTATGTCCACTGGAATGTGTCCCGAAGGTACCTTCATGTAGCTCTGCCATGATCTTTTCTGCTTCCTTCTTATCCATACAACACAGTAAGGTTGAATCATGGTTTCGCTTGTACAGAATGCCGTTGCTGAGGAAGAACTTTGCCGCGAACCTTCTCAGAAACTTTTTGTCGTTAACGGATGCACCCTCGGGGTATTCTTGAGTTTCCAAGTACCTCTTCACTTCATGATACCAAGGTTTTTCAGTTACCTCTTCAGCCTCAAGATCACAACAATATGCAGGTTCGTCCAATTTCTAGATAATGATCCGGGGAGCCTCGTTGTCCCATTTGACTTTGAACATAGAAGACATCATAGCCAGTGCGTCCGCCAACTGATTCTCCTCAATTGGGAAGTGTTCAAAAGTTATCTCCTCGAAATGGGGAATCAACGTCAACACATACTCTTTGTAAGGAATAAGATTTTGGTGTTTCGTATCCCACTCGCCTTTGATCTGATTCATCACGAGAGCGGAATCTCTGAAGACACTCAGAAACTTGATCCTTAAGTCAATTGCAGCTTGAAGACCCATGATGCATGCCTCATACTCTGCCATGTTGTTGGTGCAGTTGAAACATAGCCGGGCAGTGAGTGGAGTATGAGTGCCTTTTGGAGATATGATCACAGCGCCAATACCGTTACCCAAAGCGTTTGAGGCTCCGTCAATGTGCATAGACCATCGGGATCCTTCCTCAGGTCCTTCATCCGGTCCAGGTACTTCAAAATCAGTCACTACCATGATATCCTCGTCTGGAAATTCAAAGTTCATAGATTGGTAGTCGTCCACTGCCTGGTGTGCCAAATGGTCTGCCAATACACTTCCCTTGATTGCTGTTTGAGTCGTGTACTGGATGTCATATTCCGTCAAGATCATCTGCCATCTTGCTATTCTTCCGGACAGAGCAGGCTTTTCGAAGATGTACTTGATTGGATCCATTTTTGAAATTAATAGAGTAGTGTGAGTCAACATATATTGTCTCAGCCGGCGAGCAGCCCATACCAAAGCGCAGCAAGTTTTCTCGAGCAGTGAGTATCGGGTCTCACAGTCGGTAAACTTTTTGCTAAGGTAATAAATGGCGTGCTCTTTTCGGCCAGACTCGTCATGCTGCCCCAGCACACACCCCATTGAACTGTCAAGTACCGTCACGTATAAGATTAGAGGTCTCCCTTCAACTGGTGGCATAAGAATGGGTGGTTCTTGGAGATACTCTTTGATTCTTTCGAATACGGCCTGACATTCATCGTTCCAACGCACCACTTAATCTTTCTTCAGTAGCTTGAAGATTGGTTCACAGGTAGCAGTTAGGTGTGAGATGAATCGGGCAATGTAGTTCAGACGTCCTAGAAAGCCTCTGACTTCTTTCTCTGTCTTGGGAGTTGGCATCTCTTGTATGGCTTTCACTTTGGCAGGGTCCACTTGAATACCTTTGTCACTCACGACGAAACCTAGTAGTTTTCCAGATCTTACCCCAAAGGTGCACTTGTTTGGGTTCAACCTCAGCTTGTACAACTTCAGACGGTCAAACAGTTTATGTAGATGGTCAAGGTGTTCCTCCTCAGTTTGGGACCTTGCAATCATATCGTCGACGTATACTTCGATCTCATGGTGGATCATGTCATGAAATAAAGCAACCATGGCACGTTGGTAGGTTGCCCCAGCATTTTTCAACCCAAAGGGCATGACCTTGTAGCAAAAGGTGCCCCACTGAGTAACAAAAGTGGTCTTCTGCATGTCTTCAGGAGCCATCTTGATTTGATTATAACCGGAGAAGCCGTCCATGAAGGAGAATACTTTATGCTGAGCAGTATTGTCCACTAGAATGTCGATGTGAGGTAGAGGGAAATCATCCTTGGGGCTCGCCCTGTTCAAATCCCTGTAGTCAACACACATTCAGACCTTACCATCTTTCTTTGGCACTGGAACCACGTTGGCAACCCACTGAGGGTAAGAAGTCATTGCTAGAAAACCGGCATCAAATTGTTTCATAACCTCAGCTTTGATTTTCTCGGACATCTCTAGACGCATACGGCGGACCTTCTGTTTTACCAGAGGGCATTCTTCTTTGGTAGGCAGGTGATGAACCACAATGTCGGTATCCAACCCAGGCATATCTTCGTAAGACCAGGCAAAGATTTCCACATAGTCATGCAGCATCTGAATCAACCGTTGTTTCACACTAGCCTCCAGATTGGCACCAATCTTGACTTCCTTTTTGTCTGTCTCAGTACCCAGATTTACCGTTTCCACTGGCTCCTCATGTGGCTGAATGGCCCTCTCTTCTTGGAGTAACAGTCTTGCAAGCTCACCAGGCACATCGCAATCATCTTCACCTTCGTCTTCGGCTAAGTTGATCGGATTTTTGAAGTCATAACTGGCAGTAGTAGAGTCGTTACCAGTGAGATCCAGAGTGGATTGGAGCCTGTATAAGTGAGTGTGTGTAAATACAGCTGTTTTGCAATATATAAAGAAAGAAAGGGAGCGCAGGATTTGAAATGTAAAAAACGTCCAATGCTTTTATTAATGATATATGAAAGTGACACACAAAAGCCCTCACAAATGAAGCCACGGTGCCCCGGGTAAGACACCGGGCCATAAAGTTTCAAATTATTGTTTGTTACAAATTCAAAACAAAGGAGTTCATTACTGAGTGATAAAAGTAATAGGTATAAAGTCTTTTGCAGTCCAGTTGCTTGGTCCACCGTTGGTCATCGGGTAGATCCAGCTGTCGAACTCAGATTCTTCCGCTTCGTCCTCAATAGCATTTACTCCCGGGTTGGTGATGAATACGGGAGGTCTTCCAATCCTTGCTTTACGCACAACCTTCTGAGCTTCTGCAGTGAAACCCAAACCAAACTTGCCAGTCTTTGGAGTGAAATCAGGAAGTCGGACCCAGTTTGCGCACTCACCCTTCTCAATCACAGCCCGGGCATCCTTTAAGGAAGCCATCTTCAAAGGAGAGTCTTCTTCAGTCACTGTCTCTGCTGCTGCCAATGTCTGAGGCACCTCTTCAAAATGTTGAAAGGGGGTCTCAATGAACTCCCCATCCATTTCTATGTACCTGAACAAGTTGAGGTGGCTGACCATATATTCCTCTTCCCCTTGCACTGTAACAATCTTCCCTCTGACTGGGTACTTAAGCTTCTGATGTAACATGGAGGTGACAGCTCCAGCCTTGTGGATCCAAGGACGACCCAACAAACAAGAATAGGATGGTCGGATATCCATCACATAGAAAGTAGAATCAAAAACTTGAGAACCAACCCTGATTGGAATGTCAACTTCACCATGTACCATCCTCTTCGACCCGTCAAAGGCCCGGACAACAATGTTACTTGGCTTGAGCTCTAAACCCTCACAATCCAGCCTGTCTAGAGCCTTCTTGGGTAATACATTCAACGAAGAACCGGTGTCTACCAACACATGTGCAAGAGTAGTGCCCCTGCATTCAATGGAGACATGCAGGGCGTCGTTATGGTTCTTTCCCTTGGCAGTCAGATCGGCGTCAGAGAAGCCCAACCCATTATCAGCGGTCAAGTTGGCCACACAATCGGTAAATTGATCAACAGACGTTTCTTGTGGCACGTGGGCCGTCTTCAGGAAGGTAATCAGGGTCTTGGCATGGGCCTCTGAACACAACAATAGTGATAGCATGGAAATCTTAGAGGGGGTGTGCCCCAGCTTCTCAACGATGTTGAAATCACTCTTCTTGATAATCTTGAGGATCTCTTCCATCTCTTACTTGGAAGCCTCAACAGTGGTTGTCTTTGGTGCCTCCGTCCGGGCAGGCACATCATTAGCAATCCCTTTGCCCCGAGCGTCAGATGACTCGGCAGCAGGGGCAGAAACAGGAACTTGGTCAGGAAGGGAAGCAGGCACACTGGCAGGTGTGATGATAAGAGGTCTCTGAATCATTGGTGGCGTAATATCTGGTGAGAACAGCCTACCACTATGAGTAACCTTGGCAGGCCCGGTTATGTTGCTGACACCGGTACTAGTATCAAACTCTTGTTTTACTCCTAGCACATAAACGTCTGCCCCATAGTGCCAAGGGACAGCTTTGTCAGACTTATAGGGGATGGGCCCCGAAACAGTGATGATGATAGGAGCAATATTCTGAACATACATAATTTTGACAGGCTTCTTTGAGGGAGCCTTAGGAGGGTTATTGAAAATAGTGACAATAGACACTTCTTCAGCAGGGACAACAGGAATAACAATCTTCTCGAACAAGATCTCTTTATTATCCATCAGGCTTTGGATACCTGATTTCAAAAAAGGACAACCAGCAGGTGAAACAGAACATAGAAGGCAACCTTTGCTACATCCCGGAAATAAACCGGCTAGCAATAGGTTCCTTTTGACGGTCAACAACGGAGTAACAATCTCATCCACGGAGGCTACATACCGGTCTTCTTCCACAGCATTCACTCCATGCTGAGGAATGGGAGCAGTCACAACATTGGGCCTTTCGGGCGCCTCAAACTGTATTTCCTTAGCATCAATAAGGTCCTGAACCTTATTCCTTAGAGCCCAACAATCATCAGTAGAATGCCCCGGGCTATCAGAGTGATAAGCGCAGCGGGCATTAGGGTTGTACTTTGGAGAGGTTGTGTTCACTACCTTCGGAGCTTCTTTGACAGTTACCAGATTGGTTGACAGCAGTTGCGGCAAAATCTGTGACAGGGTCATGCTGAGCCGAGTGTACTGCCTTTTGGGCCTCTCACTTCTTGGTTGGTTATATTGCTGAGGAGCAGCAGCAGGCTTTGAGATTACCACCGCGTTGACAGCTTGGCGGCGTTCCGGTTTATTCTGTTTCCTTGACCCATAAACAGCACTAGCTTCCTTCTTGAAGGGTTTCTTTTCAGTACTCGAGGAGGCACCTTTCTGTATCTTCCCCGACTTGATACCAGCTTCGATCCTCTCACCAGTCAGGATCAGGTCTGTAAACCTAGCAGAGGAATTACCAATCAGGTGATTAAAGAATGGACCAGACAAGGTCCCCAAGAACATGTCCACGAGTTCACGATCAGTCAACGGTGGCTGCACCCTGCCAGCCAGGTCTCTCCACTTCTGCGCATACTCCTTAAAACCTTCACTCGTTCCTAGTGACATACCCTGGAGTTGGGTACGCGTAGGAGCGAGGTCAGAATTATACTGATACTGCTTATAAAAAGCAATAGCCAAGTCCTCCCAGTTTCGAATACTGGTTCCATCCAGCTGATAGAACCATTCGAGCTGAGCCCCTGAAAGGCTCTCCTGGAAGAAATGGATCCATAAGTTCTTGTCTGCAGTGTAAGGCTGGATCTTCCTTACATAAGAACGGAGGTGCAGCTTAGGACAGGAAGCCCCATCGTACTTCACAAAGGCAGGTGCCTTGACCTTGTGAGGGTTCACCACCCCAGAAGATAACCCTAAGTCTCCAAAATCCAACCCAGGCACACGTTGAATCTCCATAGCATTTAACCGGTCTTCCAGCTGTTTGTACCTGTCCTCAGCAGGAGGGTATTGTTCATCATTGAAATCTGTCTTGGTGTCAGAGACCACGGGACTAGGAACCCCTCCCTCTTGGTACATGCCTTCCCCAACAGATGGAGTAGCCCGATCAGCCTCATTCTGCAGTGTATTCCCGAGCCTACGTCCAGTGTTGAACAACATAGTCCTCTTCTTCTTCTTCTTCTTCAGGAGCAAAGCCTTCAACTCCTGTTGCCCTTGGGCTAAGCTCATGACCAGCTCTTGAAACTGGGCGTTCAGGGCCTGGAGGGCCTTGATAGCTTGTTCAGTAGTTGGTTAAGGATTCATGATGATTGAGTGCTGAAATAAACAGCGAAGAAGATTAAGCAACCTGTAGAAAAAGGGTACCTGTTATGCACATGATGCATGATATGCTATTTATGCAATGGATTCAAGGGTTCGAAAGTTCAAATTCGTTGTAGACAAAAAAGGAACACACGTTGTATTAAGAAATAATTTGTTCAGTACATCAGGGCCTCATGGGCAAAACATTACAAAATAATTAATCCCAAAAGACACTGCGCATCCTCTTTGGAGAAATGTAAGTGTTGAGAGTCTTTTCCTCGTGAAGTAGACGGGTGAGCTCCAAGACCTTCTTTTCACTGGCATGTAGACTGGTTTCAAGAGAATTTTGTTCTTCCTTGAGTTGGATCCAGCTCTTTTGCATTTCTTCCCAAGATGTTGGCATGTCAGGATGTTGAATGGTGTAGGGCACCTCTCCTTCCAAAACTGGTTCTTTGATCACGGGGGATGGAGTTCTTGTGCCCTAGTGTCTTACTATCTACCCTGTTGGGCATCCTCCAAGCTCTGATGAATCTTTGGCAAAGTCCTTGCGCATCGTTATCGAAGTCAAAAACTATGTCAGGAATCAACATGTCATGAGGGCCATCCCTCCGAGCATATCCAAACTGTCTCAAAGCCAGGCATGGGTTGTAAGTAATGCCCCCTCTAATTCCAAGTAAAGGAACATTAGGAAACTCTCCGCAACGATCAATGATAGTGACATTCTCTCTGGACCGAGAACACCAATGTATATCAGCATGTGTAAGATTCATTAACCGTTGTGACCATCTCAAACCCCGCTCGTTCTTCAAAACTGATTGTGGAAGGTGAGAAATAAACCACCTTGCCAGGAGAGGAGTGCAGCACATGAGAACACCTCTTTTTCTCATGGTTCGAGTGTAACATGAGTGGAGGATGTCCCCAAGCAACGTAGGTATAGGATTCCTGGACATGAAAATCTTGACAGCATTGATATCTATAAGTTGATCCGGATTCGGGAACAACACCAACCCATAGACAAGGAGTGCCACAACTTCTTCAAAGGCTTGTAGGTCAAGGGAGTTCCAACATTCTTGGGCCTTCTCAAACAGGAACTTTGCCAAGAATCCTTTGATACCACTTCTAACTTCCCAATGTCCCTTGATGTTAGATGGTTGTAGGCATAATGCTTTAGCAACCTCTTCAAGTTTTGGCTCCTTTTCTGTACCGTTGTAGAGTAGTTGACTGAGAATGGGAACCTTCAGAAGCTGAGAAAACTCTTCCAAAGTGGGCACCAATTGATAATCTGGGAAAGTAAAACAGTGGTACAAAGGGTCAAAGAACTGGAAGAGAACTTTTATCATATCTTCTTCAATGTTGGTATTGACCAAACTGATGAGTCTACCATGCCTTTCACTGAAGGAAGAGTTCTCTGGAATCCTGGATGTAAGCTCCTTAAGCTGAGGAGGAACCCTTACAAGGTTGATCTGAATTGTCTTTCTACGGAGAGATTCCATGTCCTACAAAACAAGAACAAAGATGAAGATTCGAACCCTTGAAGTGGTTAGTAAATGCATGTGATGTTGTATGATGATATGATGTTATGATAAGGACACACCACAAGTATTCACAAAAAGCAAACATGATAAGGCACACAAGTCACACCAGACATCCCTTAGAGTTCAGGCCAGCATGAAGTTTGGGGTACTACCCTCTTGAAGTTGGTGGGCTCAAAAACCCGTCCTATCAAAAGTAACCGGGTTCTACGGAGCTCAATATCATTGGGTTGTTTTCTGTGTTCATTGTTTTAATTTAGCCACTGGACTGGCGATCAAAATATTCCAAGAAAACAACCCTCAATGAGTATCGTATCGAGTATCTACCAACTTCGGACTGCACCAAAGTCGGTCATCTCACTACCCCTAAAGAGGCCAGGATGGTCAAGTAAGGTTCCTAAGGTCAGTTGATGCTTCACGACACCACGCGGAGGCCCCGTACTCTCCTTGACTTGACTCAAGGGTTACCGGTACTCACCAAAGTGCCACATCAACGTAGCAAACTGCTTCAACCGTGTCGGTATACCCCGCATAGTTCCCTCACAGTTTGTTGCTACTTTCTAAAAGGTATCCCCCAGATCCGGGTTAGGATCTATGAAACTCCAAGACAGGCCCACAATTTTAAAGAAATCAAAGCAGGCAATTGAAAACATAAGTATGATCTAATCCTAAGGTACACCTCACTTTAAATGTCCCCAGCAGAGTCGCCAGTTCTGTGATCGGTGGAAATAGAACTGACTGTTTTTTATGCTGGTTTCGCGAAATGTCGCGGTAAGCAAGAGTCGCCACCGTCTTTTATGTTCTCCAACATGGAAAGGACAAAAGCACAGCAAAATTCCTTCTTTGAGAATGTTTCTCGGTTCGGGAGGTAGATTTATAGAAAGGGAAGGTGTTAGCACCCTTTCTATCCGTGGTTATCCACGGGCTCTTAGGTACTTGCTCTTATGTTTTCAAAAATGTTTGCTTTTCAAATGTGTGTGGGTTTTTAAAAAAAGGTTCATTTGAAAAATTTCTAAGTAACTCTTGTATCTGTCCTCAAGAGTGTATGAAAGATTTGTTTGAAAACTTTTGAAAGTGTGAGTGCAAAAAGTTGTTTTGTTTGTTTTAAAAGAGCGAGTACCTATGAGAATCTACCTACTCTAAGGAATTAGGCTGTGTAAGAGTCATTTAGACAGTACTATCCCACTATTGAGAGGTAGGTAGCACCGTCGTTGGAGGTATTTGGGTCAATTCGATTAAGGGACAGTGTGGTCACCGAAGCAATAGTAGGACACCTTAGAAGTAACCCTAATGTCCTAGATCCTTTTATCCGAGGCAGCCGTTTCGAGGCAACTGGATCTTAGACAGGAGGGCGACCTCTAAAACACCCTATACTTGACGACCACATTCGAGGCAACGAGTGAGGCGTACCCTAGGAGTGGCATGTGCATGTGTGTTGTTTTTCAGTTAAGGTTATCTTGTACATGTTATTTGTGAGCTACGGATTGGTTTTTATTTGTCATACATTCTTTCATGCATTTTTTAACAGTTAGGAGTGCGGAAAATAAATTGCCGAAAGGTAAATCTAGCTATTACAAGGCGCGGGTCTATACATCGCCAAAAAACAATAACCCGTTTGGAAAATAAAGTGCGAGAAAAGTAAATAAAGAGATAAACCTAATTAACTATTACATTTCCGGAAGCAGTTACATAAATATAATCAAAATAAATAAATACGCGCGAATAGATTGAATCGGGAACGTCCTAGGGTTTTGACCCTTTTTGAGAAAGAATTGAATTTGTCTCTTTTTTTTGTAATTAAATGAAATTAAGCCTAATTACTAATTAATTAATTTAATTAAAAGAAAAATATTTTTGTGTTTTTTATGTTTTAATGAAATAAAATAAAAAAAGAATTAAAGATGTCAAAAGAAAAGCCTAAGTCTAAATTTGTTTTTATTTATTGTAAAAAAGGTATTAAAGTTAACTAATTAAACTAATTTAATTTAATTTACATTTACAAAATAATTACCTAAGTGAAATTAATAAAATATTTACATTTTTTTGGTTTTCTGAATTTTTATTGAAAAATAATTATTTATGAATTAGTAATAATAATAATAATTTAAAAGAATTAAAAGGAGAAAGCAAAAAATAAAAAAAAGATAGTAAAACCAGAGGGGGTATGCTGGACCCAATGGAGGTGAAAGTTGGAAATTTAGGCCCAATAAGCCAAGCCTGTTGACTTTCTGGATTGCGTGCACGTGCTTTGACTGGAGAATAGGATGGTCAACCATCCCTGGCCTTTGGATGCACGCTTATGGCCACTTGGCAAGCTTGGAGGTGAGATGCATGGTGAAACGCACTAAGTATCCTGCATAGAATCATGTTATGAAAATATAAATAAATATTGGGGTGGACCTGGGAATCGAACCCAGGTCCCAATACCTATTACACGCTTGCCTTAACCACTCCACCACTTTGCTTTAGTCATCAATAAAACAAACAAAAATTAATATATTCAATAATCAATTCCAATGCTGTAAAACCAAAACGCGCGCATATTATTTGAATCCAGCCAATCACGTGTGTACACCTATTGTCTTCTTCCTTTTTTCCCTGCAAAAGATAAATAATTAGCGGGGGTTTTTAACCCCCACAAAGCAAAACTGCCAATAATAGCGAATAGAAATCCAGGCTACATAAATATGGCGCGAGGTGTCTAATGTGTTCGTCACGTTCATACGATTTCAACCATGGGCATGGGAGGTTCCAATTTTACTTATGCTGTAAAGCCCCAATCTGAGAGCTCTGAAACCCTAGAATTCAACAATGGTGTTTTGCAATTCTGGGCGCCATAATGCAATTCAATCACACTAATAGTTTCGTATGAGTCCTATAAACACAACACAATCAATAAAAGATGTTAAAAATGCATGAATCGATGATTATGATTTTGAAAAAAAGTGGTAAACCGTATGACTGTGTAGAACGATTCTTTGAGTGTTAGAGCTCGTTCTTGATTGCAATAGGTTCCTGAGTGTCCCAGCAACGTGTTTGAATCAAGAAAAGGCTTCTAATTATGCTGGAAGGTTGATTTCAGTTTTCAACTTTTTCTTGATTTTTTTGATTTTGGTTATGGGTTTGCAGCAGCTTTTTCACGTGAAATGTATTAGGTTTTTTGTTCAGCATATGTATGGGAATGCATTTAGGTCAGCAGCTGAGCCAATGATCCATTGTATTGATGTCTTGAGATTTTGGTTTATCACCATTAAAGGACTTTCCAAACTTGGTTCAAAACCATGATTTTGTGCACAAAATAGCCTTACATGAATTTGGTAGCTGGCTCATCATACATAAAAGATATTCAAACCAAAAATATGCCATTCCATTAACTTTTAGATTTTATTTGAATTTTTATGGATTTAAAATGAATTAAATCAATAAAAATTAAATAAAATGGAAAAATAAATGTTTAATCTTGAAATTAATCATGGGACACGTGTATGGCATGACAAGGCTGAATCAAGTGGAAGAAAGTGGGCCCTTTTGTCAAAAATTGAAGTTTCAAGGATAGTTGACTTTTGCCATTCCACAAAAATTTCCCAACTTCTCCAATACATATCTTGCTCAATTTTGATCATCTGAACATGTTCTCTGACATTTTGGAAAGGTCTTGAAGTCCTCTAACCAATGCCTTTGGTCCCATGTCATTTTGATTTACCAATCTCAAGTTATGGTCTTTGACTTAAAGTGCCTTTTTGTTGACTTTTGAAAATGACCTATAATGTTGAAATTGATAACTTTTTGTGAGAGAATGTCTTGGATTTTGAATGTAAAGATGAGTTATAGGAAATGTCCTCCCCTTCAAAATGAGCATTGGATGGGATTTTTCTGATGAACCATGAAAAAGTTATGCCTTGGTCAAGTTACAGTTGACTTTTCAACTGTCCAAAAATAGAAACTTTTGCATCTTGATGATTTTTGAGCCATTCTTGTGGAATCATGATCAAGACTTGATCAAATGATGATTGTGGCTTCAAAATAAGATGTTGACCAAAATTTTTGACTTTTGACTGCCAAATGACCATTTTACCCCTATAGTTGATTGTGGAGCAACTAGGGCTTTTGACTGTGCAACTTGACCCTGTGAGCCTTGAAACTTGGCATGTGGATGCTTGACAATGTGTATAGGCCTATGGGACTTGATTGAGCCCTTGAAAACCTCAACTTCCTTGCAAGAACTAAAACCCTAGTTTTTGACTGGCTTAGGAGATGTTGGGACTGTGCAACCCTTGAGTAGGCTTGAGCAAATTGAGATGATGCTTGTCAAAACTTTGAAGAATATGGGAGGGAAAATTTTGGGTTACAACAGCAAGGAATGTAAAATACTTTGATTATAAAATGTGGTGTTTCAAATGTACATTCTCAGTATTCTTTCTCACGCAGCGGGTACTCGAATAGTATTGAGTGACTTGTACAATTAGTTGAACACACGGAAATCAACATAGAATCCCTATATTTATACTAGTAAAAAGTAACTGCTAGACGGTTACTTCGATCCAGGATTAGGACAAGTGTCCTTTGCATGTTCTTCGATCTCTAACTTCATGCCACATTGCTTTCTTCAACTGCCAAGTGAACAACTTTTCCCTCCTTTCTTCAGATTCAAAACCACTCATTGCTGATACGAAGTTTCCTGGTCGAAGGCTCTTACAAGATCGAAGCCTCTGGGCCGAAGACCATTTCCAACTTAAAGAATTCTCTATGTGTTTTCTCCTTGTTAACAAGGATGAATTTGATAGGCTATTTCAAAGGCTCTCAATTCGAAGTATCTTCGAATTGGACTATGTTTCCAAATTGAATGGTCTTTAATTTAGATTTCTTCATTCTCTTAGATTTCTTCAATCTATTTTTAGCCAATAAGACCAATGTGTCTGGGTGTCAAATTTAGGAGCCAACAATGGGGAGAGGCTCAAATATTCTCAGAGGCCTTTCAAACCTGTTCTGTTTTTGTTCTCATCGAATTAACAATGGTTATTGTTCCCTTGGGTGTGATGCGACATCATTAATTTCTCCTACCTTATTTTGGGAGAAGTTAGGAACATGTCTCTTTGAATTATAAGGGGTACTAGATGATGCCCCTTGTATCTTCCCACTCTTTATACCCACTTCAATTCTTCACCAATAGTCACCAAATTAGAAAATCCGGAAGAGATGCTGTGATCGGTGTAAATGAGAACTGACTGTTTTTTAAGCTGGTTTCGCGAAATGTCGCGGTAAGCAAGAGTCTCCACCTTCTTTTATGTTCTCCAACATGGAAAGGACAAAAGCACAGCAAAATTCCTTATGCGAGAATGTTTCTCGGTTCGGGAGGTAGATTTATAGAAAGGGAAGGTGTTAGCACCCTTTCTATCCATGGTTATCCATGGGCTCTTAGGTACTTGCTCTTATGTTTTCAAAATTTGTTTGCTTTTCAAGTGTGTGTGGGTTTTGAAAAAAGTTTCGTTTGAAAGATTTCTAAGTAACTCTTGTATTTGTCCTCAAGAGTGTATGAAAAATTTGTTTGAAAGCCTTTTGAAAGTGTAGGTGCGAAAAGTTGTTTTTGTTTGTTTTTGAAAAGAGCAAGTACCCAGGAGAATCTACCTACTCTAAGGAATTAGGCTGTGTAAGAGTCCTTTAGATAATGTTATCCCACCATTGAGAGGTAGGTAGCAACATCGTTGGAGTTGTTCGGGTCAATTCGATTATAAGGGACAATGTGGTCACCGAAGCAATGGTAGGACACCTTAGAAGTTACCCTAATGTCCTAGATCCTTTTATTCGAGGCAACTGTTTCGAGGCAACTGGATCTTAGACAGGAGGGCGACCTCTAAAACACCCTATACTTGACGACCACATTCGAGGCAACGAGTGAGGCGTACCCTAGGAGTGGCATGTGCATGTGTGTTGTTTTTCAGTTAAGGTTATCTTGTACATGTTATTTGTGAGCTACGGATTGGTTTTTATTTGTCATACATTCTTTCATGCATTTTTTAACAGTTAGGAGTGCGGAAAATAAATTGCGGAAATGTAAATCTAACTATTACAAGGCGCGGGTCTATACATCGCCAAAAAACAAAACCGTTTTGTAAAATAAGTGCGAGAAATTAAATAGAGCGGTAAAATTCCTAATTAACTATTACATACTTTGTACAGATACATAAATATAATCAAAAGAAATAAATACGCGCGAATAGAAATTTAATCGGGAACGTCCTAAGGGTGTTGACCCTTTTAAGAAAAGAAAAGAATTTTTTGTCCTTTTTTGAATTAAAACTAATAGCTAATTAATTAATTAATTAAGAAAATGATATTTTTGTATTTTTATGTTTTTAATGAAAATAAAACAAAAGGAATTAAAATTAAAAGAAGAAAAAAAACCTAGTTCTAAATTTATTTTAGTTGATAAAAAAAAAGATTCAAGTTGCCTATTTTAAACTAATTCATTAATTATAATTTATTTACAAGACAAGTTAATAAATGATAAAATGTTTTTTTTTTGATTTTTTATGAAAAATATTAATTAGGTTAATTAAATAATAATAAAACTAATAATTAAAAAAAAGGAATATAAGAGAAAAGAAAAATAAAAGAAAAAACAAAACCAATGGGGGTTTTGGGCCAGATTGGGGTGTTTTGATTGGAATCTGAAACCCATCAAGAAACCAACTTTGTTTGACTTTGGAGATTACCTGTGCCTGTGTTGACCTGAGAACATGATGCTCCTTCCCTTGTGGCCATTGGATTTGCTCTTGGAGACACTTGGCGCTTTGGATTTGTGAGGCGCATGATAAGCCTTCTTTAAAGCCTGCACACAAGTATGTAAGATAAAATAATATGGGATTTTGAGGGGACCTGGGAATACTTACAGTGCTTGATAATGGACCTTAGGACGTGGCAAGGGTTGCTTTAGCTTCAGGGTATGGCAAAGAAGAGAGTCACGTTCTCCTTTTGGCCTGAAAATGCTTGCAAAACTCCTTTTGATCTCACACTTTTTTTTGACAAATTTTGAACTTTGCTCTGGCCGTTTGTGCACTTTTTTTCGTTTTTGAATGAGGCTTGCAAGGATTGTATATATAGTAATGAGTTAGAATCAGTCACTATTATGAGCTCTTAACCGTTGCAATTAAACTTTGGATTTCTCCATAACCACCATTAAAGGAACTTGCCAATTTTGTTCAAAATTTGAATTTTATGCTTAAAATGGACCTTACACGAATTTGGTAGGTGCATTATGCTTCATCAAGGTCATTCAAACCACAAGATATAATTGAATTAATTTTTTTGATTTTTATTTGAATTTTATGGATTTAAAATGAATTAAATCAATAAAATTAAATAAAAAATAGAAAAATTAATGTTTAATCCTGAAATTAATCATGGGACACGTGGGTGGCATGACAAGGCTGAACCAAGTGGAAAAAAGTGGGCCCTTTTGTCATAAATTTAAATTTCAAGGATAGTTGACTTTGGCCATTTCACAAAAATTTCCCAACTTCTCCAATGCATAGCTTGCTCAATTTTGATCATATGAACATGTTCTTGGACATTTTGGAAAGGTCTTGAAGTCCTCTAACCAATGCCTTTGGTCCCATGTCATTTGGATTTACCAATCTCAAGTTATGGTCTTTGACTTAAAGTGCCCTTTTGTTGACTTTTGAAAATGACCTATAATGTTGAAATTGATAACTTTTTGTGAGAGCATTTATTGGACTTGGAATGTGAAGATGAGTTGTAGTAAATGTCATCCCCTTCAAAATGAGCATTGGATGGGATTTTTCTGATGAACCATGAAAAAGTTATGCCTTGGTCAAGTTACAGTTGACTTTTCAACTGTCCCAAAATAGAAACTTTTGACACCTTGATGATTTTTGAGCCATTCTTGTGAAATCATGGTCAATATTTGACCAAATGATGATTGTGGCTTCAAAATAAGATGTTGACCAAAAATTTTGACTTTTGACTGCCAAATGACCATTTTTCCCCTAAAGTTGATTGTGAAGTAATTAGGGTTTTTGACTGTGCAACTTGACCTTGTGAGCCTTGAAACTTGACATGTAGGTGCTTGACAATGTATATGAACATATGGGACTTGATTGAGCCCTTGAAAACCTCAACTTCTTTGCAAGAACCAAAACCCTAATTTGACTGGCTTAGGAGGGTGGTTGACTGTGCAACCCCTGAGTAGACTTTGAGCAAATTGAGATGATGCTTGTAAAAACTTTGAAGAATATGGGAGGGCAAATTTTGGGGTACAACAGATGCTCTCTACCATCTAATCATAGTACAACCCTTTTAAAGTAACCATGAACATATCCACCAATTCTTTCTCCAGGAGTGGTGGTTGTACACGGGCTTCCATTTCTCTCCATCTTTGAGCATACACCTTGAAAGACTCCTCCTTCTTCTGAGACAAGTTTTGTAGTTGCATACGGTTAGGCGCCATGTCCAAGTTGTACTTGTACTGTCTCAAGAAAGAATTGGCAAGATCTGCCCATGTTTGGATATGTGCTTGCTCTAATTGCATGCACCAATCTAGAGATGCCCCACTCAAGTTGTCTTGGAAAAAATGGATCATCAACTTTTGGTCTTGATCATAGGCATGTGTTTTTCTGCAATACATGTGTAGATGGTTTCTTAGACATGTGAGTCCCTTATATTTTCCAAAGTCAGGTACTTTGAATTTTGGAGGGATCACCACATCTGGTACTAGACCCATTTCAAGAGCATCGACGCTTGAAGTATTGTAACCCTCCATAGCCTTCAACCTTTCTTCAAGAGATTTATAATGATTGAGCGCCAAGGGATTTTTAATTCCATGGGTATGGGTTGTCCTTTAAGGTACTCGATCAATGTTTTCTAAGTCACGGTCTCCATGTTGCAAGTTTATGTAGTTATCCATGTTGTGTCGATTGTTGACTGGAATATGTAAGGTATGAGATGCCCCTACCTTCGGTGGAGGTGGGGAAAACCCTTCAGTATTAGCTTGTCTGGCCTCTTGTTGTGCTACAGTTGACTTTTGAGGTCCTGATTCAGGTTCCCTTCTTGTTTGGTGACTTCTTGATGCAGCAATAGTTTGGGCTACTTATTCAAAGGCTACCCTAGGAATTTGTTCTTTCCTCTAGATGATGTTCTTCAAGGCTAGTTTGGGCTACTTATATTGCCTTTGTGATTACTGACAAAAAGGGGGAGAAAGTAAGATATTTTCAATAATGGTTTATCGAGAAAGAAGTCTCAAACATTCTGAATTACTTAACCTCTATCTTCTGAAAAGTTTGAACTGGTACAAATTCTGATGAAAGATGCAGCTAAACTCTGATGCTCAAGGAACTTAAGGGAAGTAATCAACTCAGGGGGAGTTTCTCTTAAACTTTTGTTCTTTATTTTTAATTGAAAAATCTAGTTTTTGTCATCATCAAAAAGGGGGAGATTGTTAGAACATAGTTTGATTCTACAACCCTTAGTTAGAGTTTTGATGATAACAAATACACTGAACTAATTACAAATACAAAGAACAAATATGCACCCTAAAAATTATGTTGTGTGTATGCAAAAGTTCTGACCATAGCAGCATCAGAAGATAAGCATAAGAGGTACACGTTGAAGCAGTCAGAACATGTGCTGAAGATTGATGACCAGAACCTGCGCTAAAGCAAAGCAAACTCTGATTCTGAACAAGAACATGTTAACCCAAGTCTTCAATGTTCTGAAGCGTCATCAGTAGGAAATGAGATTAGATTCTGAAGCGTTACTGATCATTCAAGACAGCATCAATTCCAACAGATTCTTTCAGACAGGATCTTCTCCAAATGGAAAGCGTGTTAATGACATTAAACATGCTTGATGATCAACGTTATTCCACTGCCCATATAAACAAAGTCAGTATTCAAAATCGTAGACGATTTTCTAAAAAAACCACTTACGCATATTCAAAGCTACAAGCAATATTCTTTACATTTCCAAGCTATAATCTTGTGTAAATTATCAAAGTTATGATAAATAGTTTTTGTAAGAGAAACAACAACACACATCTTGTATAATAGTTTTGAAACAGTGTTCCTTGAGATTAACGGGATTGTGGTTGTACTCAAGAAGACTTTAACAGTTGTTAAAGTAGTGATTGTAATCCTTTTGAGATTAGTGGATTAAGACCTCATTGGAGAGAGGCGAAATCACCTTGACGGGTGGACTGGAGTAGTTTGAGATCAAACGAACCAGGATAAAAATACTGTGTCATTGACCTTTTAATTTCATGTTTTCAATTCAACCCCTCCTTCTTGTGTTTTTCACATCTTCAATTGGCATCAGAGCGCCTGGTTCTGAGCTTAAACACTTAACCGTGTCAGTACAATATCCAAGCTTCAGAAAAACACTATGGTGGGACCAAGCCAAAACATCAGTAATGACAACCATGAAGACAAGGACAAATTCAGTGGCAAAGACTCTGACTCTGAAAAGTCTGAGAGTCTCAAATTAGAGAATTTTGAGTTAAAAGAAAAAATTTCAAAATTAGAAAATGATTTGCAAAACTCTCAGAAAGAAACAATCTCTGAGACTCCCAGTAATGCTGATGAGATCATCAAAGAGTATGATCACAACTTTCATAAGTTTCTAGCTAAAAATATAGACAGAAGCAAGATGGCTTCAATGATCTATGGAGTTAGCAGAAATGGCAGAAAAGGGATAGGATATCAAGGTAAGGTATCTGCACACAAAAATGCCATGGACATAGTTATAAAACGCACACCACTCAATTCACATTTTATATATGGGCATACACATGACATAAAATATACATGTAGTGATTATTCTGTCAAACCAAAATTCAATCAGAATTTTGGTAAAACAAACAAATCAGGACCCAAGAAAATGTGGGTACCTAAGGATAAAATTATACATGTAGAAGATATCTTCAGCAAGAAGGCTAAGACACCAATCATGGTACCTGGACTCTGGATGCTCGCGACACATGACGGGAAGAAGGCATATGTTCCAAAGCCTGGAACTTAAGCCTGGAGGCTACGTGGGCTTTGGAGGCAATCAGTGAGGAAAAATCATTGGCTCTGGAACAGTAGGTAATGGAAATCTTCCCTCTATAAATAATTTATTATTAGTTGATGGATTAATGCATAACCTGTTATCCATAAGTCAATTAAGTGATAATGGTTATGATATAATCTTCAATCAAAACTCATGCAAAGCTGTTAGTCAGAAAGATGAGACTATCCTATTTAATGGAAAGAGGAAAAACAACATTTATAAAATAAAACTTTTTGAACTAAAGAGTCTAAATGTAAAATGCCTACTTTATGTTAACAATGAGCAATGGGTCTGGCACAGAAGATTGAGGCATGTTAGTATGAGAAGAATATCTCAGATTAACAAACTCAATTTGGTCAGAGGACTTCCTAATTTGAAGTTCAGCTCAGATGCTCTGTGTGAAGCATGTCAGAAAGGAAAATTTGCAAAACCTGTTTTCAAATCCAAAAATGTTGTTTCCACCTCTAAGCCATTAGAACTTCTGCACATTGACTTATTTGGACCAGTAAAAACTGCTTCAGTCATTGGCAAGAAGTATGGGTTAGTAATCGTAGATGACTATAGCAGATGTACATGGGTAAAGTTCTTAAGACACAAGGACGAGTCACACTCTGTGTTTGTTACCTTCTGCAACGAAGTTCAGAATGAAAAGGATCTTAGAATTGTCAAAGTCAGAAGTGATCATGGTGGAGAATTTGAAAATAAAAATTTTGAATTATGTTTTAATGAAAAAGGCATCTTGCATGACTTCGCTTGTCCTAGAACTCCCCAACAAAATGGAGTTGTTGAACAAAAGAACAGAACATTGCAAGAAATGGCCAGAACCATGATCAATGAGACTAACATTGCTAAGATCTTCTGGGAAGAGGCAATCAACACAGTGTGTTACATTCAGAATAGAATCTCCATAAGACCTATTCTGGAAAACACTCCATATGAATTGTAGAAGAACAGAAAGCCCAACATTTCTTATTTTCATCCATTTGGATGCACTTGCTTTATTCTGAATACAAAAAATTATCTGAACAAGTTTGACTCTAAATCACAAAAGTGTATTATGTTAGGATACTCTGAACGCTCAAGAGGGTACATAGTATACAATACAGAAACACAGATTGATGAAGAGTCAATCAGTGTTAGCTTTAATGATAAGCTTGACTCTCAAAAGTCAAAGCAGAATGAATTCCTTGCAGGTATGGAAGTTGAACTCATAGGTACTGAAGATAACTCATCAGAAGGTCTCAACAAAGACGCTCCCTCAACATCAGAAAGAGTTACTGCAAGAAATCCAACACATTATGTTGATCAACTTCAGAAAAGGCTATCCAAAAGCAGCATTGATCACCCAGAAGATACAATACTGGGAAAGAAGGATGATCCAATCAGAATAAGATCAACTTTCAGAAACTCTGAAGAATCCCTTATGGGACTGGTCTCTCTGATTGAACTAACAACTATTGATGAAGCACTTCTGGACAATGACTAGATTCTGGAAATGCAAGAGGAACTAAATCAATTCACAAGAAATGACGTATGGGATCTGGTTCCCAAACCAAAAGGATTCAATGTCATTGGAACAAAGTGGGTGTTCAGAAACAAACTGAACGAGAAATGAGAAGTCATCAGAAACAAAGCACGACTGGTAGCACAAGGTTATAGTCAGCAAAAGGGGATAGACTATACAGAAACCTTTACTCCAGTCGCCAAGTTAGAATCTATCAGACTTTTAATATTATTTGCTGTAAATAAAGGCATCACTCTATATCAGATGGATGTTAAAAGTGCATTCTTAAATGGCTATATAGATGAAGAGGTATATGTGCACCAACCCCCTGGGTTTGAGAATTCCAAATATCCAGAATATGTTTTCAAACTAAAGAAGTCACTCTATGGTCTGAAACAAGCTCCTAGAGCTTGGTATGAAAGACTAAGTAACTTCCTGTTAGAAAAGGAATTCACCATAGGGAAAGTGGACACAACCTTATTTTGTAAGACAATTAAGAATGACATGTTAGTATGTCAGATTTATGTTAATGGCATCATCTTTGGATCTACTAAACCCTCACTGGGAAGAGAGTTTGCTAAATGTATGCATGCAGAGTTTGAGATGAGCTTAATGGGGGAACATAAATTCTTTCTGGGCATTCAGATAAACCAAACTCCAGAAGGAACTTACATTCATCAGAGAAAATATGTCAGAGAACTTCTGAAGAAATTTGATCTCTCAGAATGTAAGCCCTCAAAGATTCCAATGCATCCCACGTGCATTCTAGAAAAGGAAGAGGTAAGTAAAAAGGTATAACATAAGGTCTACAGAGGTATGATTGGTTCTCTTCTCTATCTGACGGCTTCAAGGCTTGACATTTTATTTAGTTTTTGCTTATGTGCTAGATTCCAATCAGATCCTAGAGAAACTCACTTAACAGCAGTTAAGTGAATTTTCAAGTATCTGAAAGGTACTACTAATCTGGGTTTGTTTTATAGAAAATCAAATGATTACAGCTTAGTAGGATATTGTGACGCTGACTTCGCTGGAGACAGAGTAGAACATAAAAGCACTTCTGGAAGCTGCCAATTTCTGGGAGAAAATCTGATCTTATGGACCAGCAAGAGACAGTCCACAATAGCACTATCAACAGCAGAAGCTGAATACATAGCAGCTGTTGGATGTAGCACGCAAATGCTCTGGATGAAAAGTCAACTTGAAGACTTCAACACATTTGAGAGTAACATTCCTATCCTCTGTGATAATACTTCTGCTATTTGTCTCAGTAAAAATCCAATTTTGCATTCTAGGGCTAAGCATATAGAAATAAAATATCATTTTATTAGGGACTATATTCAGAAAGGGATTCTTAGCTTAAAATTTATTGACACAGACCATCAATGGGCTGATATCTTTACAAAACCTCTTTCTGAATATAGGTTTAACTTCATTCTGAAACATCTCAGCATGAAGCTATGTCCAGAATAAATTATTTTATTTACATATCTTAACCTTCAGAACTTTATTATTTTCTGTAAACTACTGATCAACCTGTCTTCAGAGTTTAGAAAGTACAGATTGCATCAGAATCTATCCATGAAGATCTGAGCATTTCATTTCAAGGATAGAAGCATGCAGTTCACATAATCAAACTGTTGTCATCCATTCATCAGCTACTTTCTGAGGCTGAACACGCGTTCACTTTTCTGAAAGGTCAAAAGCGCTGATTGAGTGCATTGAGACACATGTCATAGGTAACCGTTCCAGTATCTTTCTGAATCCCCTAATTTCAGCTGTCATTAATTCTTATAATCATGACTAATTATTTCTCTCTCTTACTGTTTATGCTTTCAAGAAAAACTATTTAAACTAAAATTCACTCTTTACATTCTTTCACTTTTACTCTCTCAATACTGTCTATCGTTTCAAGCTCTCGTTTTCAAAAAACCCTTTCATCTTCCTCAAAATCCCGTGTGAACAATGGCTTCTTCAAGTGTCACAAATGTAAGTGCTCATGAATCTGCTTCAATGGAACAGTATGAAGAACCCTACAGAACGCTCCTCACTCCTATTTATAATCTGGAATTTCTCTCTGAACTGATTGTTGATTTTGGGAGTCTTCAAGAAAATGGCTTCAATCTGTATGAAGACGTTACTGCTCAAGGATGGAACAGGTACTTTGACCGTCTGGTTGGTCCAACATTTCCCATTCTTGTCAAATAATTCTGGATACATGCTTCTTCTTCAAACCATCAGGTTACCTCTTATGTCATGGGGAAGAAAATTGTTATTACAGAAGACCTAATTGCAAAGCTTCTTGGATACAATGGTGGAGGTGTCAGATGCATTGACATGGCTGAGAGATTCTCTGACGTAAGTTCTATTGCAAAGGAAATATTTACTCATGGACTACCCTCCAGCAAAATCAGAGATCTGAAGGATCGCCACAGAATTTGGGCAAGAATTATTCTGGGGTGTATCAACCACAGGAAGCCAACTAGCTCTCCTGATTATATCAACATTGATCAGCAGTTTCTGATCTATTTCATTGCCAAGAGGACTAAGGTAAACCTTCCACACTTGTTGTTTAATCATCTTAGAAATAGCATGAAGGAAACAAGAGAAGATGAACGGACCATGAGGGACTGGATACCCTTAGGAAAACTCATATCGGATATGCTGACAGAGAATAGGCTGATAGAACATTTGACTGAAGCCCAGGAAATCAGCACATTGGAAGCAACCGCTGGGAAGCCTCTGAACGCTAAAAATCTGAAGAAGATAAAAATCATTGAGAATATCAAGAAGGAACCTACTATTAATTCTCATGCAACCATCACTTCAAGAAGGATACCTCTAGATGATTTTCCTCTATTTTCTGATATTGACTCCAAACCAGAAATAATAGTCAGATATCTGGACGCTTGCAAGGAAGATGGTACTGCACCAGAAATCAATATCCAGGACTTGCATAAGGCTGCTCCAGAAGTTGTTTTGAAGAAGACCAAGAAGAGGAAAGCTGCAGCAGAAGGACCATCTCAGAGGACTCCAAAAGCTTCCAAAAAGAAAGGTAATCCTTCCTCTATTTCTGTTATAGAATCAATAAATGTATCAACATCTGAAGCTATGCCTTCTCAACCAGCAAACCCATCACCCCAAACATTTGAAGACTTTGACATAGGGTTTGATCCATCAGAAACTCTAGGTCTGAATGAAACTCACTCCCTTTCTCATAATCCAAATACTAAACAAACCCAACCAGAACTTTGCAAAGTTCTGTCTGATATTGATTTATTTGACCAAGACTTTTCAGCTCCCGTACCATAAAATCCAAATTTGCAACTCCCTGAAAATACAAACTCTGATACCACACCAGAAATTCCGCATTCACAATCACCTCAACCAGAAATTTCTCAACCAGAAATTTCACAACCACAATCACCTCAACAAGATATTCCTCAACCTGAAATACCACAACCAGAAGCTCAACCTTTTGAGAATCAATCTTCTGATATCCATGAACCAGAACCTCACCATGTTTCAACAAACAAATCTAAAGAACCTTATTCAGATTCTGATACAATCCCAATACCTGGAATCATAGAACCACTAGCTATTTGCATGCCTCTCACCATCCACGAAAATTCCAGAAATTCCTTCATCTCTGGAATCCACTCCTCCAAACACCCCCACTAGACCAATCATCATTCCTGACTCTCCCACTCCTTCACCCACTAACAGTCCAGCTGACAACGTAATACTTGTCATTGATCCAATTGTGCTAGAAAGATTGGCTTCCATCTCACACAAAACTACCATTCCCAAACCTAAACCAACTGAAACCACATCAGATGTTGGTACAAATTTGTTGATTTTTGAAACAGGAATGCAGGAATGGATAAATTCTTTGAAGCATGCTAGTCAAGAGATGACTAATCCTGTTGCTTATGATTATATATGGACAAAATTCAGAAACTAGCTTAGTTCTGAAACGCTGAAGCTGAAGGAACAGAGTTATGAACAGGTTCAACAGAACTTTAGTGCTAAGCTGAAGGCTTTTCAAGACCAAGTTCTGAGCTAACTGCTCAAGAAAGATATCCTCTCTCTGGATAATGCTCCCTGGACAAAACATCATCCCTCAGATGAAGTTCAACCAGAATCAGAAAGTCTCTCCCTGACTTCTACTCCAGAAGACATTATTACAGTAGAAGAAATGGTTCACTCTGAACAAGCTGCAGAATGCTCTGAGAAACGTCCAACTCCTGAAGAAACACCAGCACCTTCCTTAGTCATGCAAACTCTGGAAGATTTGAAGAAAGAAAATGCTCTAATCCATGCAAGGTTGGATAAGCAGGAGGACACGAACAAAGATATTAAAAGCATTTTGGGCAAGCAAGAAGAGTCTAATACTCAGATCAAGAGCTTGCTGGAAGCTTTGTTCACACGTCTTCCCCCTCCTTCTTAGATTTCTGTTTTAAGTATGTCTATCTGTAACAATTAATTTTTACCTCTTCTGTTCTGGAACTTATCATTGCATCATGTTTTTTAATATAATTCAACTATTTTGGCTCTGATTATATTGCCTTTTTGATAACTGACAAAAAGGGGGAGAAAGTAAGATATTTTCAATAATGGTTTACTGAGACAGAAGTCTCAAACATTCTGAATTACTTAACCTCTATCTTCTGAAAAGTTTGAACAGGTACAAATTCTGATGAAAGATGCAGCTAAACTCTGATGCTCAAGGAACTTAAGGGAAGTAATCAACTCAGGGGGAGTTTGTCTTAAACTTTTGTTCTTTATTTTTAATTTAAAAATCTAGTTTTTGTCATCATCAAAAAGGGGGAGATTGTTAGAACATAGTTTGATTCTACAACCCTCAGTTAGAGTTTTGATGATAACAAATACAATGAACTAATGACAAATACAAAGAACAAATATGCACCCTAAAAATTATGTTGTGTGTATGCAGAAGTTCTGACCATAGAAGCATCATAAGATAAGAATAAGAGCTACACGCTGAAGCAATCAGAGCATACGCTGAAGATTGATGACCAGAACCTGCACTAAAGCAAAGTAAACTCTGATTCTGAAGAAGAACATGTTAATCCAAGTCTTTAATGTTCTGAAGCGTCATCAGCAGGCAAGGAGATTAGATTCTAAAGCGTTACTGATCATTCAAGATAGCATCAATTCCAATGGCTTCTTTCAGATAGGATCTTCTCCAAATGGAAAGCGTGTTAATGACATTAAACATGCTTGATGATCAACGTTATTCCACTGCCTATATAAACAAAGTCAGTATTCAAAATCGTAGACGATTTGCTAAAAAAACCACTTAGGCATATTCAAAGCTGCAAGCAATATTCTTTACATTTCCAAGCTATAATCTTGTGTAAATTTTCATAGTTGTGATAAACAGTTTTTGTAAGAGAAACAACAACACACATCTTGTATAATAGTTTTGAAACACTGTTCCTTGAGATTAACCGAATTGTGGTTGTACTAAAAAAGACTTTAACAATTGTTAAAGTAGTGATTGTAATCCTTTTAAGATTAGTGGATTAAGACCTCGTTGGAGAGAGGCGAAATCACCTTGACGGGTGGACTGGAGTAGTTTGAGATCAAACGAACTAGGATAAATATTGTGTCATTGAGCTTTTAATTTTAAGTTTTCAATTCAACCCCCCCTTCTTGTGTTTTTCACATCTTCAATAATGTAATTACAAACTGGCCTATGTTTGGCCATCTCCTGTTCGACCTCCCAGTCAGTCTCTTCGACTTCGACTTGGCGATCGTATTCCTTGGGTAGTACTGACACTACATTCACCATAATATCCAAAGTAGCATCAAGTTCAGAATTACCTTCATCATTTGATTTACCTTGTTCTGGCCACACCAATATTCTAGCAATTGGTTTTATTTCCAAAGACTTTCTTTGTTTGCCTTTTTCCTTTCTTTGTGGAACATTGGTGCTTGATTCTGGTTGAGGCTCCTTTGTAGCCTCTCTTTTGGCTTTTCGTCGTCTTTGATATCTCCTCCACTGGGAGTGTGACATGGGGTTTTTTCCCTTGTAGTTGCTCGACACTTGAGCCACTTTGTTTGTTGTTGTAGTTTGGAATTCCTTCCTATAGGACAAGGATGATCCTCTTGACACATCGAATGTTCGCCATTTCTCCTCACTAGGCCTTTCCCTGCTTGTTGTTTTCAGCCAAGTGTCCACGGGGACATTTATTGGAGGCCTGAAAGTTGATGGCCTCTTCACCTGGTTCATTGGTCCCTTCTGATATCCTCTTCTGGGATCATATCTGACCTCAGGATACATGTTGGGTTGGGCATTGGTGCCCCATTTCTCCTTTTCTTCCCTCACACCCTGTATGTGTCCTGTAACCTTTTTGTCGAAGATGGAGCTGCATCTTGGACATAGTATGACATCAGACTTCTTTTTATGGCATCATTGTAGAAAATCTGCCAAATTCTAATTCTCTTTAGGAAATGTAGTTTTATTGACTTCCTCTTGTCTGATGGCATCTTCTGAAGCCTTTGCCTCAGATACTTCAACCATATTGACTTCTATGTTGCTCTTGGCAGTGAGGTTCAGCCTTTGCATCTTAACTCATAGGTCCTCTATTGGACCCGTGACGGCATCCAAATAAGAACCTATAGTAGTCCCTTTATTTGACCCTTCAGTAGCTCCTTTGTTTAGGCCTTCAGTAGCCTTTCTCACCCCTTCGACAATCTTTCTGGAGATGTTCCTAGTGAAACTGCCAAAAACAGGCTTATTGACGAAGTCTTCTAAAACTTCGACCATGTTGATACCTGATGGTTCAGCATAGTGGGCATCTTCTTGCAATGGTTTTGCATCTATTTTCATCGGAGGTTTGTCAACAAACTTGAGATGCCTCCTTTGATAGCTCCTTGAACGAGATCCCTGAAAAGAAAACATTGTGAAGTTTCATGGCCCAAAAAAGTATGATACTTACAAAAACCTCTTTTCTTTCTTGGTTCTAAAGGAGGCATTTTTCCCCTGGGGGCACTATCATTTGGCCATCTTTAACTAATAATTCAAATATCTCGTCACACTTTTTGATGTTGAAACTATATGTTTTCTTTGGGAATCTATCACTATTTTCAGACTTAGTAGGATTCTTCCCATTTGAGGGCATTAGCAATCTGCAAGAGTACGGTGGCACTTGTTTAATTCTGCTAAATCTATTTCGCTTTCTTTGACAGCTATAGGATCACTAGATATTTATAGATCATCATCATCCATTTCGACATAGGCTACCCTTTCTCTTCGATGAGTCTTAGTTGCTTTAGCTTTTTCAACTTTAAGATGTTCTACCTGTTGAACTCTATCGGTGAATTGGGTATTTAATTTTTTCCTAATAGAATAATCTAGGCCCCCTACTTCCATTTCGACCAACTCATGCTCAGGAACTTGTGTAAAGCATCTGGCTTTGAGTAGTTGAAATCTATTTAGATATTCATCTATTGGCTCAGTGAATTTCCTTTTCACATTAGCCAGTTCTTTCAGACTTATTTTGGTTTGTCCCATGTAAAATTGTTCATGTAATAATCACTCCAATTGATTGCAATTATGGAATTGGCTGGGAGGGTGGTAAACCAAGTAAAAGCATTTTTAGTTAGGGAACTTGGGAAGTAATTAATCCTAAGGCTCTCGTTATTTGAGATTTTCCCAACTTCTATCAAATATCTCGCCACATGTTCGATCGTAGATTCTGTTGTATCCCCAGAAAATTTGGTAAACTTTGGAACTTTCAACTTAGGGGGCAAATATGCTTGCAAGATATACTCTGACAATGGGGATGCGAAGTTTGGCCTATGAAATCCAATGTTCATTCCATTCTATATAATGATTCTGTCGATCATGGCTGTCAGATTATTATTTGTTCCATAATTATGGTGTCGAACCTCCCGTATCACTTCATCTGCATTTTCTTTATTTTTACCATAATTACACCTTGATCAAAATCTCTAGGGATCTGTGAGGGAACTCTCGGTATTTCGACCCTATGTTTTTCGATCTCCATTCCATGGTTCATTCCAACTGGCTGTAGATTTTGGTTAATGGTCACATCTTCCTCTAGGACTATACCTTGATTCCCTCTTATTCGCGCTCTTTGGGGTTGTCTAATAGGTTGGGGAACCCAACAAAATTCAGCCATGTGCGTCATTTGAGATTTCATTTGCTGATTCTCCTGGGTGGTATTTTGTATTAGAGGGTTCAGCAATGTACTCAAAGTTTGTGCCAACATTTGTACCATATCATGGTTACTTTCGTCCATTTGTTGCCTCAAAATTGTTGTAGAAGCATTTGTGAGGCATGGTATTGCATGGGATGCCCCTCCTAAGAGTCGGTTTCTACCCAAACTCACCATACCGGTTCCAGATCCTTGTAATGGAGAAGACAAACTCACCAAAGGTTCTGAAATTGTGGACGCAGCGTTCATAAGACTAACCATTTTTGTAGTTGGCATGCCATAAGGCTGGTCTCGACCCATGCAAGCTTTCGAAAATCCTAGGGGAACATAGGATCGAGATCCTGGATTTACCCTTGGTGGGGGTGTTCCTAATGGACCTCTGGGACCTACATACGAAAGTATTGGTCCAGTTTGTGTTATTGTCAACGTTGGTGCCGAACCAACCATTGATGGGATAATTTCACTAATGGTTGGTATAATCGTTGTTTCTGCAGTAATTGATGGAGGTATTTCTCCATTATTTGGCTGATTGGCCATTTCACTATTTCCTCTCCTAGTTGTACACTCGTTGGTGGTTAATTTACCACTTCTTAATAACATGCAAAACTTTGTAAAAGAAAAGAAATCATGTAAAACATTTATGTTAATATAAACAAGCAAACAAAAATTAGTAAGGTCCCACTTGGCGTGCCAATTTCTTTACCGAGAAAATTGGTAAACAACCGTTGATTTTCCAATAAGGGTTATTTTTGGTTACTTGCTGGATCGATCAGTTTGATCGTAGGACATATGCTAAATATTTGTGTTGTTTTGATAAAAATGATATTTTTAATAAAGAACACATTCGACTGAGAAAGGTAGAGGTTTGCGATAAGTTTAAGTGTAGAAATCTGGTAAAAAGTGCAAGTAAAATGCAAGGGAAAATAAACTTTGCATGTAAGATAAAAGGTTGTAAGCAAGAATGGCAAGGAATGTAAAATACTTTGATTATAAAAAGTGGTGTTTCAAATGTACATTCTCAGTATTATTTCTCACGCAGCGGGTACTCGAATAGTATTGAGTGACTTGTACAATTAGTTGAACACACGGAAATCAACATAGAATCCCTATATTTATACTAGTAAAAAGTAACTGCTAGACGGTTAATTCGATCCAGGATTTGGACAAGTGTCCTTTGCATGTTCTTCGATCTCCAACTTCATGCCACATTGCTTTCTTCAACTGCCAAGTGAACAACTTTTCCCTCCTTTCTTCAGATTCAAAACCACTCGTTGCTGATACGAAGTTTCCTGGTCGAAGGCTCTTACAAGATCGAAGCCTCTGGGCCGAAGACCATTTCTAACTTAGAGAATTCTATATGTGTTTTCTCCTTGTTAACAAGGATGACTTTGATAGGCCTTTTCAAAGGCTCTCAATTTGAAGTATCTTCAAATTGGACTATGTTCCCAAATTGAAGGGTCTTTAATTTAGATTTCTTCAATCTCTTAGATTTCTTCAATCTATTTTTAGCCAATAAGACCAATGTGTCTGGGTGTCGAATTTAGGAGCTAACAATGGGGAGAGGCTCAAATATTCTCAGAGGCCTTTCAAACCTGTTCTGTTGTTGTTCTCATCAAATTAACAATGGTTGTTGTTCCCTTGGGTGTGATGCGACATCATTAATTTCTCCTTCCCTATTTTGGGAGAAGTTAGGAACATGTATCTTTGAATTATAAGGGGTATTAGATGATTCCCCTTGTATCTTCCCACTCTTTATACCCGCTTCAATTATTTCACCAATAGTCACCAAATTAGAAAATCCGGAAGATATGCTCTCTACCATCTAATCATAGTACAACCCTTGTAAAGTACCCATGAACATATCGACCAATTCTTTCTCTAGGAGTGGTGGTTGTACACGGGCTTCCATTTCTCTCCATCTTTGAGAATACACCTTGAAAGACTCCTCCTTCTTCTAAGATAAGTTTTGGAGTTGCATACGGTTAGGCGCCATGTCCAAGTTGTACTTGTACTATCTCAAGAAAGCATTGGCAAGATCTGCCCATGTTTGGATATGTGCTTGCTCTAATTGCATGTACCAATATAGAGATGCCCCACTCAAGTTGTCTTGGAAACAATGGATCATCAACTGTTGGTCTTGATCATAGGCATGTGTTTTTCTGTAATACATGTGTAGATGGTTTCCTAGACATGTGAGTCCCTTATATTTTCCAAAGTCAGGTACTTTGAATTTTGGAGGGATCACCACATCCGGTACTAGACCCATTTCAAGAGCATCAACATTTGAAGCATTGTAACCTTCCATAGCCTTCAACCTTTCTTCAAGAGATTTATAATGATTGAGCGCCAAGGGATTTTCAGTTCCATGGGCATGGGTTGTCCTTTAAGGTACTCGATCAATGTTTTCTAAGTCACGGTCTCCATATTGCAAGTTTATGTAGTTATCCATGTTGTGTGGATTGTTGACTGGAATCTGTAAGGTATGAGATGACCCTACCTTCGGTGGAGGTGGGGAAAACCCTTCAGTATTAGATTTTCTGGCATCTTGTTGTGCTACAGTTGACTTTTGAGGTCCTGATTCTGGTTCCTTTCTTGTTTGGTGACTGCTTGATGCAGCAAAAGTTTGGGCTACTTATTCAAAGGCTACCCTCGGAATTTGTTCTTGCCTCTCGATGATGTTCTTCAAGGATAGAATAACTTGACTCATATCTCCTTTCATCGAGTCAATGTTGCCGTTTACCTGCTCCAAATATTCCCTGAAGGCAGCTTGATTCTCTTCGATATGCTCTATCAATTTCTTTTGATGGGCCCTTGTTTGATATGGTTGTCAGAGAAGTGGTGTTTTCTTACCAATGATTTAACTAGAGAAGGTTTTTGAAAAATGATAAGTTTTTGTTTGAATTTATGAAATTTAATGTTTCTTAATGCATGGATGCATATGAATACGCTAAATGTTACATTTTTTAATATCTTATTCCCTTGGATTCTTTTCATATTTATTTTAAAATTCTATTTTTTTAGGTTTTGATTTTTACTGGTGAGCATCTCAAAAACAAATACACAACGAGATATAGAAATAAAACTTTTATTGAAATAATAATTGTTCTTAAAACGGGAATATAATTCAGATGTTGAAAAATATTCAAACCAAAAACATCAAAATTAACTTGCTGAAAGACATAACAAAGGGAAACAAAAATCTTCAAAGTGCGCTTGCGGATATCTTCCTTGAACCAAAGCTTATGGAAGTCTTCCACATCTTTCGGAAGCGGGACCATCACAATTTTTGCATCTCTCAAAAGTCTAGGGATGTCACCAATGAGATTGTTGGCTAAGAAGGTGGGTTTTGCATTCTTCTCTTTGTAGAACCGATACTCTTGGTAGAGGTTCAAAATTATCTTATGATTATCCTTTCCTGCTTTGGCGATCTTTGCATACTTCTCTTCCCAATATAATTTTTCAGCCCTGATCTCCGTATAGAGTTTCCTTTGTATGAGGAAAATCTTCCGGAGGTCTTCTAACTTATGACAAACTTGCTCATATTCATCAGTATTTTGGGAAAGATGTCTTTCTGCCCTCATCCTCTTGAGACATTCCCCTACATTCGATTCTTGGCTTTCTTGGAGCCTCGTAGTAAGATATTGTATTTGCTCTTCTTGATGTAAAGAATCTTGTGCCAAACATTGAATTTTTGAGCCCTCAAATTTTCTTCCATCTCCTTTTTCTCTTGCATTGCCTTTTCGTACCACCAACTTAGCCTCACAATTTCACTAGCAAGCATCTTCTAAACGTTGGTTGTGAGAATCCATGTTGAAGGTAGCAATTAACAACCCTTAAGTCGAACGTTTACGCTTAATACTCTCATTTTAAAATGCTTCACGGTCTTTCTGAATCTGTTGATCTTTAGACTCAAGAACATGTTGCATCTACCTTTTCTCCTTAGCTAAGTTATGGAGGTTAAGCTTCAATTCTTCTTTCTCCTTTTGAGCTTGATTCAAGGCTTTCTTCAAGTTGTTTATTTCATCTAAGGACATAGGTAGAGGATCTGGGACATCTGACTTGTACTCAAGATCAATGTCAAATGGTAACTTAACAACTTGCACCCTATCCAAAACCCATCGATTGTAAGTTTCTTTCTCCACATCATTCTTTCTTTCAACTTTTCTCTTGTTAACCCTATTTCAAGCTCGGGGGATCTTGTTGAGCACCTCTCGTCATTTTTGCACATGTCGTGAATGATTAATTGTTGAAGTTGTTCATTAGAAAGTTTATCCTCCAAAAGGTACCCAAGTTATCGCAAAGCCAAGGTAGGGTTTTAATTGATGCAACCACGTGATCCAATCAATAAAATATTTGGAAAATCTATGCAACTATAAATGATATCTCCAATGTTTAGCTTCCTTGCATACCACAATACAGAATTAGCAGTAAGAGACCTTAATTTTTGAGGCCACTGGAACCGTGTCAAAGTTTTAATCATATAGTCTTCTTTGTAGAGATAAGTCATAAACCAAGAATATAGAAGCGGGATACAACAGTTCTACATACCCCTCCCCTTTTCGTAACGAGTGTGAAAAGCATAGTAAATATCAGCAAGAAAAGAAGGAGTTGGATCCGTATTAAAATCTTTTGCGCCCCAAAATATACTAATAGCTGCAGGGTTAATATAGTCCAAAGTATGTGGAAAAAAAATTACACCAAAGATAAGTATCCCTAAAAAATCAACACAAGACTCTCATTCTTTGTTACTGGAAAAAGAGAGGGCTTTAGCCTCCAAATATTGTCTTTTAACCCCTTGTACATCACCTTTTTTTTTGTAATTAAGTGAAAATTTATAATAATCGATCCCTAAACCATTTTCTAAGTCCTTAATGTCAATAGTCTATCCAATTCTCACATATGCCTTTCTTTTACAAAAATTCAAGAGCCTATCAAATTCTTCTAAAGTCGACGCTAGTTGAAAGTCTTAGAAGGTAAAACACCTCAATGGAAGATCGTAGAACTGAACCAAGGAAGAAATAGCATCCAATTGTACATCCACTTTTGTCAATTCAAGGGTATCCCCATAACGATGAATAAACATCTTCAAAGCTTTTTCAGACAATTTCCCTTTGATGGTCTTCATCTTTGTCATATCTGGCATGACGGCACTATCACGAACAAGTTGTTTCCCTCTGGAATTCATTTTAACCAAAAACCTTTTGATTATTTTTTAATCATGTGAATAAGATAAACAAAGAGAAATGGAGAATAATGAATATGTGAAATGCAAGATGTATGAATGCACGATTGTATGGCATAATAACGAGATTTATGAAAAGTATCCTTAGTTGGTAGGTAGTTTTGGTCTATGTATATTCTACCCTCCCCATAAGGTGGTTTCCTTAAGGGTATCATGGATAACACTAGAGGGAAAGGCACAAGGGTCTCCCTTAAGCGGAGCCTCTTTACAGACCGAAACATTCATCTTTAAGGTCGTGAAAGGTCTCACCATGAGTTTTTAGTTTAGGGTTTATACAAAAAATCATAGGTTACTTTCCAAAGTCCTACCACCTAAGAGGATACCTCTTGATACATATTTCTTTTTTGGAATTCCACCGACTCTAGGCGAAGTCGTCATAAAAACTCATAGGGATGATGTATCTCCTTGGTCAATAGACGAATCTTCTTTCTAAGGTTTTTTTTAAAATATTTTTTGAAATAATAAAATCCCACCACGAATAAATAAAATAATAAGAATAAAGAAAATATAAATAAGAATAAACCAAAATAATAATAAATGTAAATAACTAACAAAAATAAAAACCTAAAAACCTTAAATGCAAAGAAAGGCTTCTAACCCTAGGGTTAAGTCCCCAGCAGAGTCGCCAACTGTAATAACCGAAAAAAGTTATAGAGTCTCCATCATTAATGTTTATCCTAGGGAAGGGAATATAACGGATAACCCTAATTTGATCAGATATTCTAAGTTGTTGAATCATTTTAGACGAAGGGAAGGTGTTAGGCACCCCTTATCTACCTTGTTCACAAGGATACTAGTGTTTAGGTTTACGATTTAGGAATAGGATTTTAATTTTTATTAGGGGAACTCACCACAATTTTAAGTTGTATGCCTATGTATCCTCTTATGAGGAATCAGAGTACCAATTCGTAGTTTGTAGTTGTTTGTTGGTATTTTTTATAGATTATGGAAATATCTTGAATTCTCCTTAAACCAAGTTTGGGTTTGTACATTGCGGAGTTTGTAGACGAAGTTCGCAGTTAATAAGAAGTATCTCCATAATCCTTTTTTTGAAAAGATATATGAGTTTGAAATTAGGTTAGTAAAAAAGAGTTAGTAATTGATTGGTTAGATGTTTTCGAATATATTATGCAATATGACAAAAAACATTTTTAATGCATGGGAAAAAGAATATAATGTAATTAAAGTATTTAAATGAGTTAGTATTTAAAAAAAAGAATTTGAATTAAAAAAATAACAATTTGACAATTTATTAAAATAAATTAAATATTAGATATTTACATATGTCCAATTATTAATATGCAAAAAAATGTAATAAAAAAATAAAAAAAATGAATAAGTAAATAGAATTATAAAAATAAATTAATTTTTATTAAAAACACAGGGGGTGCAAAATTAGTTGGTTAGAAAAAGGATGGGGGTGAAAATAACAGGGCCTTAAATCAAGATATTGGATTTAGACCCAAAACGCAGGGGGGTGCTTTTAACATGGGTAGAAAAACTGGGAGTTCAGGGAGTAAGGGCCCAAGTCCAGATGTTGGACTTGGCCCAGAATGCATGGGGGGTACATCCTTCAGCATAGTAGAAGAACTGAAAAACCAGGGAGGTGTGATTAGAGATGGACTTAGACCTAAGACACAATATGGTAACCCGCTTGGCTTGTGTACGGGAGAGTATGCATGGCTTATGGTGGGTGCGCGTTAAGGAACATTTGATTAAGATCACGTGGTGGAAGTTGAAGGTTCACGGTAAGAGAAACACACGGGATCGCGAGGAGAGTATATTTTTCTATTTTCCCTTACTTTTTAATTCATTTCCATCTCATATCTCTCTTTTTGTTGCTCTCTCGCCTCTCTTTTCTCCTACACACAACAACCAACCCTAACCCTAGAGGTGGCCACAATGATGACTTCACTCGGTTTCGACCCCAACCCTCAAACCCCAAAACATAACAAAACCCTAAAGATAATTTTTTTCGAGGGTTACATCTTCGTGTCGTGAAATCTCTATCTTTGATTCGATTTCACTTTTCTGATCTTTGGGTACTTATTTTCTTCTTATTTTTAAATCGTAGGTGCGCGATGAAGATGGTGGTGCAGCGAAAGGGCTTCAAGATGATGTGCGTGGCAAAGAGTTAATCATATCTAGGGTTTCAGTTCAGAAACCCAAATCTTAGATGGAAGCGGCTTTGATAAGCAACTAAGCCTTGAAACACTTCTTCTTCTTCTTCTTCTATTTTCTTTGTCTGTCACGATCTCTTCTTTTGTTTTTGCCTGTTCTTATGATTTAGGGTTATTTATAAGTTAGATTAGATTTAGATTAGAAGAATTTAGGTTAATTGTCATTACGATTTGGAATTAGAGCTTGATTGAATCAAATACAGATTTATAGATTCAATTGTAAATTAGGTTTAGAATGATTAGAAATTTGTTGTAATAGAATTCGATTTAGATTTGATAATGTAAATGATACCATATTTGGACGATTTTGTTTGTAATTAAAGAAAGATTTTATTTTTGTAAAGTTTTGATTCAGTCTTGCTTATTCATGCATTTTGATTTTGGTTCTGTATTTGGTTCTTGTTTATATAAATTTAATATGAATTGGGTCTAGATCTGCATATTAGTTGTTTTGGGCTTTAAGTTTTAGCGAAGAAGGAAGAGCCTGCGGCTGGAATTAGGGTTAGAAACCCTACTTTGGATTTGGTTGACTTTAATCTATGAGTTTCAAAAATAAAAAAAAAATTAATAACTAAAAGAGCTGCAATTAGTTAATTAGGTTTAATGAAAATGAAAGTAATGATAGTAAAACAAAAAAATGCCAATAATTTGAATAAGTAATGACTTCAGCCAAAAATGGGCCTCCGAAAGAAATGACATATGGGCCTCTTAAGATAATATGATAAATATACAAATAATTTGAGAGGCCCAATTGATCTGGAAAAAAAACAAATCACACCTCCCACTAAAAAACATGTTAACCCTTAATGGGCCATCAGATTTTGATGGCCCAAAACACCACACCTCCATATTGTAAAATGCACCTTTGTTCACTTAAAATGGGCCTTGAAAAAAGCATACTGGACTGGTCTGCTTTTTGCTATTCATACCCTTCTTCTGTTACTTATGGACCAAGTAAAGATATCCTTAATGGGCCAGCAAATGATAAACATGCCCCTTTTATTATTGAAATGGGCCTAAAAGAAATGTAACATGTCGTTGATATTCTATACGCACGCCCCCATTTGTAACCAACACCCCCCCCCCCCTTTATTCTCCAAACTTTAATGGGCTAAAGTATAAACAACGAATGCACCCCCTTTCAAATTGTAAGAACCAACTTAATGTGCCATCATATTTTGGTGGTCCATTTTGAAACAATATATCCCCCTTTATGAATTTAAACCTCATAATGTGTAAACAATTTTGAATTAGACAAATATGATCTAAACTTTATATTATGAATAAAATGATAACACTAGAAATTTACAAGAATAAGGAATAAATTATTTTGAAATCAATAGGGTAAATTTGGGGTATGACAATGCCAATTACATAATTCAGAGAATTAACAAAGTGAACCTAAGGGAACATGCAAAGGTGCAAGGAAGTTATCACAAACAAAAGATTCTAACAAGCATCAAGCATGAGTAATCAGTACATGAATCCAAGGTAGATGAGTCGAAAGCTTCAACATTGAGAAATGTGAGCTAAGTATCACCGAAATGATGACAAGGTGTAGGGGCTTATACGAGCCCTCCTTCCACTTTTATTGACTCAAGGGACGAGAGAAAAACGATTCAAAGCATCAACTTATAACGCGAGCTAAGAATTACCAATGGACTTGAAATGTGGGGGTCGATTGGGAGCCCTTCTTCCACTTTTATTGACTCGATTGCAAGCACAAAGTAAAAGGGGGAATTTCCTTCTTCGAGGTATTTACACAAACAAAATTTCCTTCTTTGAGGTCTTTAAACAAATAAGTTTCGCAATGCCTACAGGGGTAGGTCTTCAGCCCATGCATCTATATTCCTACTTCTCATGGCAAAGAAATCGAAAGACAATGCATAATAAATTATAATAGGAAAAAGTACGAAACAAACAAGAGTCTGTCACTTTTTCCTAACAAAGAGTAAGAAACCCGAAGATCTTCACGAAAGCTTCACCAACAAAGAAAAGAGTTAGGAATCGAATGCGCGAGATGATATCAGAAGTTCTTCAGTGTGAAAATAAATCATAAACAGCAGGTGTGTCAAGCATATCTGAATATCAAACAATAAATCTGTATAAGATATAAATCTCAACAAACAAAAGCAAACCACAAGTCTCATGTAATGAGAAACCGCACTTAAACGCATTAGAGAAAATCCAAGCTGATAAGGAGTGGGATAACATGTTAATCGAATAATTAAGAATTAATTAATCGACTAAATGTAAATAGAAAAATAGGGTGAATCGCTCTTTTGAAGCACCTTTGAAAACTTGCACAAATCAACAAAAATGAGTTAGTAATAACAAGGAAAGATAATTGAAGTTAAACATTCACACCATAACTCGGATTGAGATTTAATGATGAAGAAACAAGTTTCAAACAAGTATCAGAGCCCAAAAACAAAACACCAGACAACATCGTTTCGGTTCATTAAACGCTCAAAAAATCAAGTTAAAATCAACCAAACTCGACACCAACATCAAGCATTCATCAAATTAAAACCAAATATGCATGAAGCAAAAATTAAATCACACTTTGTGTGAATTTACCAATTCTGGACAACAACACTTTAACTTATGAAATACTCAAGAAATTGAGTTAAATGAACAAAACTCAACATCAATATCCAACAATCATCAAGTGAAAGCTACTCATGCATCAACCAAGAATTAAACCATAATTTACAAGTAATTTCTATTTCCGGGAAACAACATTTCATGTATCGGTGTTCATGAAAAATCAATCGGAAATCAACGTTTTAACATGCAAAATTCAAACACCAACACTTGGAACTTCACTCGGAATTCACAAATAAATTGAAACAATTAAAATCAATATCGGTACAAAGGTTTCCAAGCATAAAAAAATCATCTCAGTGTCGTGAACGATTGACTAACCCGAAATCAAGCATCAACACATGAAATTCCATAATTATCAACAATTATTGACTCGAAATCGACAATGACGCGGGAACCTCCACAATCAACAACAATTATCGCGTTGACAATTATGATATTCAAACAACTAAAACAAATTATTATCCAAGTCCAACAATATTCAACATCCTCGACATGATGGTTAATTTCCACAATTCAACATTCAATTCATGCTAAATCAAAATAAACTCAATGAATTCACCGATTAAATTCAACACAAAAATTGATTTAAGTTTAAGAAATATTTACCAAAAATAAAATCGGAGAAGCCGGAAGGAGGGGGAGTTAGAACTAAAAGGAGGAGCTTGCCAGAGGGAGGTTGGACTGGGGAGGAGATTGGACGCATCGAGGAGGAAGGCAGAAGCGTGCAGAAGCTCGACCGAATAGAGCGGCGAGCGGAAGGAGATCGAAAATGGAGGGAGGCCGGACAGTCGGGCTGAGCGCGAAAGACCTAGGCCAGAGGACACTGGCCGAACGGAAGTGGTTGTCTAGAGGGTGCCGCGACTGCTCACGGAGAGTGAGAGAGATCGGTTGAGAGAGGGAGAGAGCTTGAGAGAGATTTTTGTGTTCTTGAGTGATTTTTTGTGTATAATGAGAAAAATCCTTTTGAATTTGAGTGAAAAATAATATATAGAGGGGGCCTTAGGCCATGTTTGACATTTGGAATTGGAAAAATCAATTTTCGGAGTTACAAATCTCTCTCTTTTTTGGTTGCGTGGCTTTTTCATCATATTTTCATGTTCAATTTGAGAAGTAAGTCGTAAACCGAAACTTTCTGATCATAATTCGAACCTGACTCTTGAAGAAAAGTTGTAGCTAAGAAAATTTGTGACATCATGCCACGACTATTGTCTTTAAATGTTAAAAATCAACAAATTTATGATTTTTCAATATTTGAGAACAGTCGACCGACAATGTGTTTCATCATGTAATTTTCAGGGAATTTGCACTTTCAGAGATCTTCTTCAAATAATTGGCTTCCGACCTAAACATATGAAATAGAGAGAATGTCAAAGAGGTTCTAATGGCCAAAGACCTACTAAAAATTATTTTTCCGTTCAAAAGTTATGAAATTTTGAACCCGAACTGCGAAATATTGATTTTCAGTACAAACTGTCTCAAATCAAATGAAACGCTTGATTTTATTTGCAATCCAAGGCATTCTCGAACACATGAGAGATTGGAATGATGAGGACTTGATTAATCACTGATTAAGTACCTCGGAAAAATATGCATAATGCACTTCAATCCCGAACACCCTAAGTTTATACTTCACTGTATTCCCAAATAGAACAGTCATCTTTTATAGCTCGACAAAGATAAATGATTTGATCCCATAACCATAGAATCAGTGATATGTATACATGAGTAGAAAAAAATAATCCAATTAGGGTTAAAATGAAGAGGGAGAATTTTGGGGTGCAACAACTGCCCCTATTTAATCAACTTAAACCTGAGAGTTAGATTGGCGCTAGCCTTTTGAGCAATCGAGGTAGGAGAGGATTGAAAACTCAATTAAACCATTAAGTTTGCACTATGAAGAACAGACGAAAGTAAGATCAGAATTAAACATATATAAGGATATCAGGTATATGTCAGGCCAGGATTAGAAATATACAAAAAAGTATGAAGACCAACCGAAGAAGGTTCTTAGAAAGATATCAGATATACATGTCAGATAAGAATTAGACATATATAAGGATATCAGGTATATGTCACGTCAGAATTAGACACATACAAAAAAGAGACGGACCGAAGAGGGTTCTAACAAAAGATACCAGATATACATGTCGGGTCAGAATTAGTTACATATAAGGATATCGGGTATATGTCAGGTGAGAGTTAGACAAATACATGAAAGAGACCGATCAAAGAAGGCTCTAACAAAGATATCAAATATAGATGTCAGGTCAAAATTAGACATATATAAGGATATCGAGTATATGTCAGGTCATAATTAGACACATACAAGAAAGAGACTGACCGAAGAAGGTTCTGACAAAGATATCAGATATACATGTCAGATTATAATTAGAAATATATAAGGATATTGGGTATATGTTAGGTCAGAAATAGACACATTCAAGAAAGAGACCGACCGAATAAGGTTATAACAAATATATCATATATACATATCAGGTCAGAATTAGACACATATAAGAATATGGGGTATATGTCAGGTCAAAATTAGACACATATAAGAAAGAGACCAACTGAGAAACAACATGAATCATCTATAGCTGGTGGCTTGAAGAATTATGAGACAATAAATTCGACCTTTTCTTCGCCAACCTCAATTGTGAGTTTACCCATTTTTACATCAATGATGGCTCCAAGAGTGGCGAGGAATGGTCTTCCTAATACAATAGGGATATTGGAGTCCTCATTGATGTCCATAATAATGAAATCAGTGGGAATATAGAATTTTCCGATATGTACTGGAACATTTTCTAGCATTCCTAAAGGAAACTTCACTGAACGATCATCTAGTTGCACGAACATTCTTGTTGGTCACAGTTCTTCTGTGTTTAGCCTTTTGCAGATTGATAAGGGCATTAAACTAATATTGGCTCCCAAGTCGCGTAGAGCTTTCTCTATGACAAATTTTCCGATTACGCATGGTATAGAAAAACCACCAGAGTCTTTTTGCTAAGGGGGCATGTTATTTTGGATTACATCGCTACACTCTAAGTAAGCATAACAATTTCATTGTCCTCGAGCTTTTTCTTATTGGATAATATTTTTTTAAGGAACTTAGCATCATAAGGCATTTGTGTGATGGATTCTGTAAAAGGTATAATGATATTCAATTGTTTCAGAAGTTCAACGAATTTCTTAAACTTCCCTATATTTTTACATTTAGCTAACCATTGAGGGTATTGTATCGCTGGTTTGTACGGTGGTGGAGGCACATAAGGTTTTCTCTCTCTTCTTCCTCTGTGATTTCATCTTCCTTCTAGACTTCTTTTGGTTCATCTTCCTTCTTAGTTGGTTTACCAGTACTCTGGTACATGGTTGGATTTTTGGTTCTTGGGTCAGTTGGCTCATCTAGTTCTGTTCCAATCCAAAGTATTATAGCATTAGCATGACCTTTCGAATTTGGTTGTGTTTGGCCATGAAAAGTGCCAGCTAGAGTAGCTGTAGCTGCTTGCTGTTAAGCCACTTGAGAGATTTGTGTTTCAAACATTTTTTTATGAGTGGCTATGGCACCAACTTTGTTTGATAGTTGCTTTAGTTGTTCACTAGTGTGTATGTTTTGATTTAGAAAATCTTTTTTTTTTGTTAAGATTGAGTGGATACAAAATTTTCTTTTAATCTCTATATTGGATTTCCTAGGAACATTTAGAGAAATTAGGGCGCCTTTCTGGTATCATGGTGGTGTAGTAGGAGCTTGGCCAGGTGCATATAATGCATTTGTTGTTCTTGTACAAAATTTTTGGATGGTTCTTCCAGGAAGGGTTATAGGTATTACCATATGGGTTCCCTTGATCATAATTCACTTGATTAACTGGTACTCTTGTTAAAAGTGAACATTCGAGTGTAGCATGTGCATAAAGTCTGCATAAATCACAGGTTGGAGCTACTGTAGCCACTGTGGCTGCGGGAGTTGTGGTCAAGTTTTGTATATTTTGGTATGGGCTTTTACCTTAGCGTTAACTTGGTCTAAACTACTAAATTCGTACATACCGCCTTTCGTTTGAGGTTTCTCCATAATGGTTCTATCGCTTCCCCACTGGTAATGATTTTGAGCCATACTTTCGATAAGCTTATAAGCATCATGATAAGATTTATCCATCAGTATGCCGCCAGCTACAACTTCTATCATTAGTCTTATGTTATACAAGATACCATTGTAAAAGGTGTGGATGATCATCCATTCTTCTAGACCGTGAGGTGGGAAAAGTTACAACATGTCTTTGTATCTCTCCCAGGCTTCGAAAATATATTCGCTTTCCTTTTGTTTAAAACTAGTGATATTGGCTCTTATCATAGTCGTCTTACTCGGCGAAAAATATCGCACTAGGAAAACTTTCTTCAACTCGTTCCATGTGTAACAGAGTTGGATGGTAGAGATTGAAGCCAAGCTCTAGCTTTATCTCATAATGATAAAGGGAAAATACATAGTCTTATTGCTTTAGGGCTGACATCATTTGCTTTTACTGTGTTTGCATACTGCACTAACACGGACAAATGTAAGTTCGGATCGTCCGTAGGACATCCCGAAAGTTTATCTTGTTGGACAACTTATAGAAACGAAGGTTTCAACTCAAAATCTTTCTGAGCGATAGCGGGGGAAGCAATGTTGTTGTGAGTTTCTTCCTATGATGGGGAAGCATAATCCTTCAAAGGACGATTTTGGGGTCCTTCAGCCATTCTTGGTTCAGATTCAGGAAGAGATAAGTTAGGAATATTGAATTCGGGAAGATTGTACTTAACTTGGTATTCTCTAATTGGACGTCTTATACTAACAAAATGCTCTACCTCGTCAATTGGTTTCTCTAATTCATCGCCTTGAGAGCGAGTGTTTGGCATACAATCAGATAATAAAAGGGAATAAAATTTGTTTCCTTAGTCTATATTTTGTAACAGAGGAATCACAATATTGACTAAACCAGTCCCGACAATGGCGGCAAAAACATGGTCGCGACTTTAAGAGTTTGTCGGAAATACTGACTGCAAGTGCACAGTCTAATTGCATAATTTTAAAAGATATTGAAGCCACAGGGACTGGTAATCAAACTAATTCTATGTAATGTTACTATTCAATCTAAGGTTGAAGATTAATCTTAGGTTTTTGAGAGAAATAGGGAGTAAATTCAAGTTTAATAAAATATTCATTGGCTTTGTTTTAAAAACTTTTCAGTAGAAAATATTAATTTAAAAATCCTTATCTCACACTCTCGTGTTTATGAACTTAGACTACAATCTTAAATCTAAATGCTTTGCTCTCGCTGTCTCATTTCAATTTAAAAACACTTTTTGGAAACCAATAAAATCTAATTAATCCTAAAGCGCTATCGCTGTATTTAGAATCAATGTTCAGTTACTACTGTTTGATTAAAAATATCAAATTCCAGTTGTATTGATTTTTAACCTTTGTTCGTCTTTTACTCTCGTAACAAAACGATTTTAATATTTTAATTAGAAACCAAAACCAGAAAAGTAGTTTGTAAATATTTATGCCAATAGACTTTTCGAGTTCATTCGGTTAGTTTATTTTACATACCGGTATCTAAGGAAATTAGCCGGACATAGTTTTGAATAGAAACATGCTATAACAATAGTTAATCATAAAACAAAACATGATTTCTATAAGGTAAATATAAATAAATATTGAATAAAAAACCTCGAAGTAATCTATAGTACAAAAAGAACTTGACTGCAACTTGAATGGAAATTAACTTCACGATCCTCCACAAATGCCGGCAGGATTCGCTTGACCGAAAGTACATAATTAAAAAACTAAAATATAAATCTAAAACTAATGTTGCAATAGCTCCCAGATGTGGAAAGCTATCACTTTAAAATGGTGATTTTTCTGCTTAGAAATCTAAAAGAAAAAGTGCTATGAACAATGGAAAATTCGACCCCTGTAACTGCCAATCCTCGCTCTTTTTATAGATCGCTTGATTCACGTAACTCCCTTGAGAAAAAACCAGAATAACTTCGTTCATGGAGAGATTTTTGTCAGGCCTGGTCTTGCAGAGAGAAAACAAGATTAGTGATGTTCCCATGGCTCTAACGTGGGAATGAAACATGGGTCTGTTATAAGAAGCATGTGGCAGTGGCCACAAGAAGCGTGGTGAGGGCCCAACTTTGACATGCATGGAGATGGCCACATAAGGTGTGGCAAGGGACACAAAAGGTGTGGCGAGGGACACAACCTTCTATGTGCAGACTCTCTTTATCTGTTTTGTTACTTCAAGTTTTCTTACGTTTTCTTTGCCAATTTCTCTTCTTTTCTCCTGCAAGCTTCAGAGAGGAAAAACACCTGAAATATAATAACACTTCAAGCATAAAATGATATAAATGACTAATCACGGTAAAATAATTCATGTAAGTTGAGTCGAAAATACAATGAAATTTTGCGTTATCAAGTTCCTTATGAAAACAACTTCTACTGGGGATAATGAGAATTCTTGAACAAAATAATCTCGACGACAAACTCCGCTATGGTATAAATCCTTACTTGAAGAGAAGTGAAATCTCGAACCTAAAACTCTCGTAGCTTAACATCCATTGGAGATAATATAACCTCTTATGTCACTGGGGATATGAGAGTTCTTAATACTCACATCAGTATACACAAAATCGGGGAAGCAAACCTTGTAAGATATCCATTATCATATAATCTTAATGGGAAGAAAACTCCCTCCTCTAGGGAAAAGCAAACTGCTTCATGGAGATAAAACAATAATCTCCTACTGGTAAGGAATTATTATAAGAATATTTAAAAGATGCAGACCACAATGGGAGATAAACAATTGTACCAAACCAAATAAGATATACTCCTATAGGAAGGAAATCTCTGAAGAGAAAAATCTTAGTAGGCAAACTTCTGGTAAGCAACAACATAGCCTTTACTGGGGAAAGTAATTCTTTTTTAGGAAACAGTGTTTCCATCAAGAACCTTTTATGGGTAACAACCTCAAACACTTTCTTCCTTCTTGCTCGTACCTTACTTGTCATGAGTAGACACATGGTACCTGCAAAATGAAATCAAAACAACGCGCCCCAGGTAGGGAGTGGAAACCTTTAGCCATCTATAGTGGTAGAAATGTTGAGACTAAGCCATTGGATTGACTTGAATCGCACCAATCAAAATAAAAATCACCACTGCGCTTTATTGTTTCCAAATGAATGGGAAAAGAGTGAATAACGCAAAAAGAGGGGGAGAGAATCTAAGTTCGGGGGTTGGTTATGCAAAGGGAAAGTATTAGCACCCTAAACATCTACGGTACTCCGTAGGAACCTCTTTGTAAATCTGTGTAGTTTGGATATAAATGTTGTATAAAATAATAGAAGGTGGAGATGAGAAAATAAGTATTTTTTAAATAATTTTTGCACCTGTCGCGGTTGAGAACCTTTAGTTCCTACATACCACCTTTTGTGCAATATGGGATCAGGGTAATCGTAGTACATCTTTTAAAATTTTTAAAACACAAGTGTGTTGGTTAAATTTTAAGAGACAAGATGTCATCGTCATTATCTGAGTGGAAAACATACTTACTACCCACAATTATGAGAAAGAAGAATTTGCATAATCTCAAAGTGGAGGATATGGCTTGGATTTTAAAATCAACAAAGCGTCACTCAACACCCAAATGGAAAATATCTTCCTTCACTATATATTGTAGTAGTATAGTTGTTTGAATCACTACAATGATTGATGTGAGTCTAATCATTTAGGAAAATTTTAAGGTTAAAAGCCAAAATGGCAAAATGGTTTGAATGAGATTGATTGGCTTTTAATCTTCTCACAAAAAAAAAAGTCCATGTATTATTAAATTGATTAAAGTTTGATTAAGAAAATGTTTTGAAAATGCATGGACATAAGTCCAAATTTATTATGAAAGTGGTTCAAATTTTGAAACAAGAAGAGTTTTCAAAAGGAGGGAGAATATTTTTGAAATTAAAGAAGATATGAGGAGATGAAGGGACTATGCTAAAGCATAAGGTAAAATCTAGGGAAAAGAATCATCTAACCAACAAGAAGCAAACACTTGACACAATGAGTTAATGTAGAATTCCCATCTTTTGGATTTGAAACCAAACAAGCAAATATAATAAACCTCTTAAGAAAACCAAGCTTCATTTGCATTAAGTCTTCACAAAAATTGGACAGAGTAACAATTGTATACAGATGAATTCCCGATCACAGATAAAGCATGTAATCACAATAACTTGCACACAAAGAAAACAAACAAAGAACCCAATGTCTTGGGGTAAACCCCAAGAACTCAAGACAAAATAACATGTTGAGGTCACAAGGTCTTAAGTTAGGTCACAACTTCTAATCCTAAGTTCAAGAAGTCCACAATCTCCATAATGCCAAGGATAGTAACCAAGTAGTCCAAGTAACATTAAAGTTTTTTATGGTTCAAGTTGATTATTAGGTATCTTCAAAAAGAAAATGAAAGCTAAAATGAGAAAAAATAAAAATGACATAAAAGTAAATGCTCAAATGAACAAAGATGAAAATAACATGAAATGTAAATGCCAAAATAAATATGCTTAAAGTAAAAGCATAAAATAAAGTCAATTGTTAATGAATTAGAAATTAGAGGTTAGTTGAATGACCATCTTGAAACTTGCATTTGAAAACTCATTAGAAGATTGATAAAATCAAAGTCCCTCAACAACAAGTTTCATTTGCTTTTTGTTAAGTATATCATTCATTTCAAAATCTCAAGGCAATAATAAATGATCAATTATGTTTATGTGATCCAATTTGACCAAAGTTGATGAAAATTCATTTGAGGATTGATAGGACCAAAGCCTCCTAACAATAAATATCAAGTTTATTGGATTAAAGGATTCAAATTATCATACTTGGGCTTACAAACATGGGTTTGGGCCACGAATGATCACTTTCTCAAATCGGGACAAAATTTAGCGATATGTTAAGCAAACGTAAGTGGACTTATATAGAAGTTGCACCTATTTTGAGGTCAGTCAATAGCAATCTATGTACCATATGTTTTGAGAAATGATATGGAAATCATTCTCCAATATCATTTAGTATAATAAGAAGTGGATAAGATAGAGAGGGATGGGGTAAGATTTAAACCACATTTGAACCAAAAATTTAATTAAGCTATTATTAAAACCATTCATCCATTTTAGGTGGAGTTAAACTCAACACCTTGGATCCAATGATGTTAATAAAGCTGATGATCAAAATCTCATAGTCCAAGATCAGCAAGAATATATACAAGATAAAATATATTTAAAAAATAAAGAATTTTTTTTTTTTTAAAAAAAGGTTTAAAAATGGGAATAAAAGTATAAAATAACAACTATATTCAAAACATCCAAGAAAAATCAAACAAGACCATAGAAAAATTAGAAATGCGCTCAAATATTTATATAAAATTTTTGATAATTTTTTTAAGTCAGAAACTATTTTTAAAATTAAAATAAATAGGCAAAACAAACAAAACATTGTGAAAAATAGTAAAGCCAGAAATAAAAATAAAATGAGCTTACCAATATTTGTCAAAAGGTCATTGAATCCTTCCATATTTTTTTTCCAGAATTTAAAAATTAAAAAAATTATTTTTAAACATTTAAAACAATTCAAATAAAGTGAAAAATTATAAAAAAATATCAGAACACAAAATAAAATTGTGAAAAAGTAATAATCAGAAAGAGAAAAATACAAAGTATTTTTCATAATTATTTTAGATTTATTGAAGTTAAAACAAATTTTCTAGGACTTTTTAAAGTTTAAAATAATTTAAATATAAAAATCAGATATAAAAGTAAAGTAAAAAAAAAGTGGACCAGTGGATGAGAGTCAAAATGTGTTAGTAAGCTAATCCAATGGATCTGACGCACTCTGTATATCATGGTCTTTAGTGAATAAAGCATGGGATCAATTATTTAAATCAGATTTGAAAAAAATGTTTAGCACGCCTTCATTGGTTGATAGATGACACGTTAGTCATCTTCAACCTCCAGCCAACGAATCTGCAGGTTCCAGAAACTGTAAAATTAGGACACGAGACCGGTACCATTTGCTTCGCCTCTTCAAGACGATTCCAATGGTACCTTCGTGAAAACTTTATATAAAATGTAGCTCAGTCATTTTTGAAAAGAAGTTCTGAAAATGGATTTGAAAACAAGTGTTGCGACTAAAATCAGGATGATGAGAGCTTCATAACAGTATCAAAGTTTGAGAGAATTGGTGAAGGAATCTACCTATTGAAGTTAAGTTGCAGAGCTCTGAAACTGGACTTGGCTAGCATGATTTAGGAAGTCTTAGAGCTTAATTCATCTATTGTTAGCTTCAGTGAGGTTCAAGGAAGGTGAATTAAAAAAGAAAAATGATTGAGAAAGGATGTAAGAGAAAATTCGAAGTTGCAGAAAATTAAGTTCAAGAGAAAGTTTGGCAGGGTGATTCTGGCTCTCTAAGCTCGAGAAAATGAATAAGGTATAATCCTCTATTTATAGGGAAGTTGATTGAATGCTCAAGCGTGTGAAATTATGAAGTTTGGAGGGAAATCGTGTGAAGTTGCAAACAAGAAAAGTGTGACTTCTAATTTGATAAGAACTCATCCAAACCTTGTGTTTTAATATGCTAATCACTTCTTATGGTTCGCTAAAGATGTTTAGAAGCAAAAGCGAGCAGAAAGATGTGTTTAGAAGCTAAATCAAGGATTTCAAATTCTAACTTTTGAAGAAACTTCAGTTTCAAGTTACCAAGTTCAAATCAATGGCATTCTCAGCTCTAGGAGTCTTAGAACATGATTCTTGAAGCTTTAGAAAGATGAGATCACAAGCTTTACAATGTGAAAATAATGGAATCAAAAGGATGCTCGAGCTTAAAATTGTCATGAGTCAAAGTTGAGAAAAAGATGTTGACTTTTGTACTTAGAAAAATTGTACGTTTTTCTTCAAAAAATGACTTATAATGTATTTCATCCAAACATGGCTTCCATTTGAAATTTGCTCTTGACCAAAAAAGATGGCATGAAGTAGATCTCTTGAGTGACATTTTGAGACTTGAACCATTAAAAATCTCCAAAAAATGAGAAGGTTATGACTTGTTGAAGTTGGCAAAAATGCATAAAATGACCTATAATCTTTTGCATCCTTAGGGCATCTTCCATCCATTTCAAAATTTTGCACATAAAAGAAGAGTTGAAGTTCACATGTTCAAGATCATTATGGAAAAATAATTGGCTCGAGGAGATAAAATTTGATCAATTTATGATCTTTTGAAGTCACCTATGGGAATTTGATGGCTTATCTAGAGGACTTGTAATCTTTATTCATTATTAGGTATCTTCCTCACAAAATTTCCTTGAAACTTTTTAAGTGAATTGTTGATATCCATTTGAAGAGAAGGATGTCTTTGGAATCACTCAAAAAATACCAAAATATGAGCAAGTTATACCCCTTTGAATTCAAAACCCTAGCTCACAGAGCAACAAAATGCCTTGGGAAACCTTTGCAATTTGGACAAACTTCCTTGTACAAATACTTTTGTCATGTAATTAGAAGTTGTTGAGGATGATAAGTGGAAAACATAGAAACCAAAACCACTTCAAAATCTTGAGAATTGAGGGAGATATGCACTTGTGATCAATGAAACCAAAGACTTTTCCAACTAGGTCAAACTTCTTCAATCAACCCTTGTACCTTTGAACTATTTTTGACAACTTGAGACATGATGAATAATAATAGACTTTGTCATGATATTATTTCAAAATATCTTCAATAATTAAGCTTGAATCTCAATGAAGCTTTGTTGAAGAAGGCATGGAAATAAACTCATGAACCTATGGATCAACTTGATGGAATGTATTGGGCTTTCACCTATGATACCAACTATTAGAGAAAATATTCATTGTACTTATTAGTAAAAATTTAATCAATACAAAACATAGATGATCACAAAATACATGTCAAGGTGTTTGGTGATTTTAAATGCACAAACCTAAAGATGGGATAAAGAACCAAACCCTAGTGTGTGATCTTGTTGTGATTGAATTGATGTGATATGATAGAGGAATCTTAAGGGGAAAAATTGGGGTACAGCAGCTGCCCTTATTTAAGTGTCTTCTATCCGGAGATGCGAAGGTTTAAAATTCTTTGTGTTGACGCGATTGAAGATACTTAAATATAAAACAAGCCCTATTTTTGGACCTAAGATGCCATGCAATGCTTATGATTATGAATGCAAATGAACAAATACAAAAATGACGTAAGAGCTCACTTGGGATATAGTAAATAAAAATAGGGATCAAAAGAAAAACCCAACCAGGAAAATAAATCTCTGGTGAACACGAGAATCGACCCTATTAGAGAAAGAAGCAGTAAGATAATACCTGTGAAAATCAATATTAGGGTAAGCGGTTAGTACTTAAAAATGGAAACAAATGAATTCCTTAAGAGCAATAGAATCTCGACGACGAACTACTTTCCATAATGAAAAGGCTACCATTCATCACAAAAATATCTCAACAACGAACTACCTTCCATAATGATAAGGCTATCATTTATCGGAGTAACAAAATCTTAGCAATGAACTACCTTCCATAATGACAAGGCTACCATTCATTGGAGTAAAAAATCTCATCAATGAAATACCTTCCATAATGACAGGGCTACCATCCATTGGAGTAAAAATATCAGCAATGAACTACCTTCCATAATAACAAGGCTACCATTAATTGAGTAAAAGTCTCATCAATGAACTACCTTCCATAATGACAAGGCTACGATTCATTGGAGTGACAAATCTCAGCAACGAACTACCTTCCATAATGACAAGGCTACCATTCATTGGAGTAAAAATCTCAACAACGAACTACCTTCCATAATGACAAGGATACCATTCATTGGAGTAAAAATATCAGCAACGGACTACCTTCCATAATGACAAGGCTACCATTCATCATCGTAAAAATCTCAGCAATGAACTACCTTCCATAATGATAAGGCTACCATTCATTGGAGTAACAAATCTTAATCTTCTCTAGGAACTATCAGACTTATTGGGGAAGTACAGGTTGCTCAAATAAAGAGACCTGCTACTTAGTGTTATGAGGAGGAATTGCAATAATGATTTCCCGGTGGAAAGAAATTGGACTTCCAAGGGAAATTAAATATGGCTTCCTAGGGAAATGCCATGTATTCCTATTTGAGGAGATAAAATCTTCGCGTGCAAAATAAATTCACATTCTCAAACTAGGGCTTGAAGATTGCAGAAATAATAATATTGTTGGGGACTACCCATTCAAACCAAAAATAGACCAGAATGAAGCAGCCAACCTAAATAACACCTCATGAGAAATAAACTCAAGAGGAAACCATATTTCATCCAGACAATGAATTTAACAGGAAGGCTAAAGATAATTTATTCCACGAGGGATAATCTCAGTGGGGAAATCGAAATAATATACACTTTCTGCTTAATGTTGACAATTTATTGAAGAGGGGATAACACAACTCTGCAAAACAGGGTAATATGCCAACAATAATATGCTAAAGAGCCATGATTTTATAAATTCATCTAGGCATTATGTATGTATGGATTTATGAATTTAATTATGTATATGCTGACAAAACAAACATATAACACCGGGGATAACCCGACCAGACCAACTTGGGCACAATCAATACTCGGCTAAAACACATCCAATATGAAAATTCCATAAGAAAGTAAGCGACAACTGAGGAAACAGATTCCTATCTCGTGGCTTAACCTCACTGGGAAGGAACAAAATCATTATAGTAAATAAATACAAACATAGGGATATAACAACTTCTTCCAGGCTTTACTGGAGAAAAACACACAGACTTCAATGGGGAAAAGAAAATGTTTCAAGGTCTGTACTTCTACCGGGGACTGTAATATTGACTTCACTAGGAAAAAGAATACCACATTTCTGGGAAATCAGCTGGGGATATCATATTGTCTTTAATGAGGAGGGCAACAACACATTTTTAAGGGGGAACCAAGATACATTCTTCAATATTGAGAGTGATGATTGCACCAACTTCTCTTGGGAGAAATTGCGAAACCTCGCGTGGATAACAATTTTCAGGGAAATATGTTATCTCCACTTTACTTGGGGATTTAAGAAGTCAAACATTATAGCAAGAAATCAAACTTATGGGGATTTTAAATCAAACCCAACACTTGGCAGGAGATAACCCAAAAGTTGACAATTGTTTCAACACTTCTTAGAAAAGATATTGCCCTTGTCTGGTTGCCTGGGAAACAAACAACAACAATAATGCTAGCACTACAAAAGGGAGATGTTTTTCAAATGATTCAATCTCATCATACAAAAGGGAAAAGGGGATTTCGTCATAGGAGCGAAGACCTTACAGGGGAATTTGGGATAAAGAATTCATACCATGCAAACCCGAAATCAAAATGAACTAAGACCTTACTGGGGGAAACAAGATCACAAAACCAACACCGCACCATACATCAATTGGTATCAACTTCAAATATCTTGGAAAAATATGAAGAACATACTCAATCCAGCAAAAGTGCCTTGGAGAACCTTCTTGGGCAAGTCAGACATATAAAATTTCCAAGTTCGTTCGTCCATGGAGTCACTATTTTTGTTTTTCTTGAGTCACAAAATCTAAAGCAATAAGTAATTTCTAAACTCTTTTCAAAAAATAATTTTTTATTTAATCTGATTTCTTTGAAAACTACTATGAATAATAAATGAAGTCTTTGTAAGCTGAATAAAATAAGAATTACAAATAATTGGACAAAAGCTCAAACTTTATTAATAGAATGGTAGTCTGTAAATGGCGAGACTCCATAGATGATTACAAAGTTTGGAAAATGGTAATATATATTGGAAAAGATAGACTAAAATACAATTACCACTACTCTCCCTAACAACTTTGAACTCCTTAGCAGCGACTTTGGTTGAAGAATGGTGAGGATTCAAAAAGCTTGTTGCTTCAAATGATCGAGTCTTGTTTGATGTAGTTACTGTAAGATTAAGATTGCGCCTAAGAGGGGGGGTGAATTAGGTGGTGGTCGATTTTTGACTTATTTTATACTTTCTGATTTTGATTTAGTGCTTTGAAAACTGTAAAGTGCAGAAAGTAAAGAGACACGGAGAATTATCCTGGTTCCTTCCACACCCCGCAAGTACGTCCAGTCCCCTTGCAAATACGCAAGAGATTTTACTATTTTGTTAGAACTTTTACAAGACTCTTCCTAGTCTTATCAACTAAAGAACCTAACAAATAACCAAGAACACCCTCTTGGATTTCCAATAAGTCTAATGAGAACAATCCTCTCAAAAGATACCTCTTGTTTCCAACAATGGACAACAAGGAACAAAAGTAATCTAATACTTAATTCCAACAATCCTGGAAATAAGTTACACTTTGTATGTTTTTATGAAGTATGATTTCTTGAAAGATGTTGATCACATAGAGTGACTTCTTTGAAGTTTCTTCTTTCTTCTCTTGTAAGCAATTCAAACTGTAACACAATGGTTAGATAATGCTCAAAGATTTCTGTTCTTTATATGTGTGAAAGTGCAGAAAATATTTGTTCTTAAAAGTTAAGAAATATGAAGTTTGAATATTTTACAAAGTTCAGATTTTATTGCATAAGAGAAGAGTTGTTTATGATTTTAAAGATTTTGTAATATATAGTAATCAAGATACCTTTCCAAAAGGACACTTTTCTGTTTGAAAAACTTGACAAGATGCAATGTTTGATTATGCAACTATTGGAGAAAAGCTGTGAAGGATATCTTGAAACCAGTTCAGATTTTTCAAAATTTTCAATGTGCAAATCGATTAACATAAGATGCAAATTGATTGCACGTGTTTGTAACGTTCAGAATTTCAAAAAATTTGAAGTGTAAATCGATTAGCATGTTGTGTCAATCGATTTACAAGAGTTAAAAAATCAGTTTGTTCTGTGATCAATCGATTTACACAACATGTAAATCGATTGCTGGCAGGAGCAAACAGTTTTTTGAAAAAGCATGTGTAAATCGATTTACACAAGATGTTAATCAATTTACAGCAGAGAGAAACTTAAAAATTGTTTTGAAATATAATTGAAGTGATGTGGCAAGTGTGTATATCATATTTTGAGCATTTCTAATCAATATAGTGTAATTGAGAATTGATATACTTGATTGCTTGCCAATATCCTTGAAGCTTTGAGTGAATGATGCTTTAAGTTAATTTCCACTTCTTTTCCTTCTTTCCATAATGCTTGTTTGTCTTTCATCAAACTAGCTTGTTTGTCTTTCATCAAAACTAAAGTTGAGTTGAGGCTTGAGATTACATTCTCCCCCTTTTTGATGATGACAAACCATTTTCCTTTATGTGTTGATCAGAATTTGAGCAGAATGTGTTTTCTCCCCCTGAGAAGATTTCTCCCCCTATGGAGAAAAAGGTTTGAAAGCTTGCTCTGTAAAGACAATGAAAACAAACAACCATAAAGTTCTATTACATCCTTCTCCCCCTTTGACATTATCAAAAAGAAGGGAAAGATGCAACAAGAAATTATAACAGAAAGAAATGTACAGGAACATGAATGAAAAACAAAAACTTTCAAAATTATCGAACAGAGTTTAAGAACACAATACATAAAACGAACACTTGAAATACAACAAGACAAAAACCATAATGATACTTATAACAAGAATTTAATAACATTGATCAGGAACATTTTAGAAAGGTCCTTGATATGGAAATTGTTGTTGAAGAGGTGGTTCGGTGTATTGAGGAGGCGGAGGTGCAGGATTGGTTGGGTCGTATGGAGGGATATGAAGATGTGAATAAAGATATGAAAATTGTTGGTTCACATCATTCTGAAAAGCATTTATTCGAGATGAGGTAGATTCATTTATCTCAGTCCATCGAGCATTGATGTTAGAATTGAGAGAAGCAAACTTTTACGTCATGAAATCCATAACATCTTGATTTGTTGGACCAGAAGAAGCAGCAGCGGGAGGAAATTCATGGTCTTCTTCATCTGCATTATTACCTTCATCGCTGACAACATCCTCTCCAATGTAAGTGATGGTCTTTGCTTCAGCATTGAAATGAACACCCATCCTTGAATCAACATTTTTGATGGAGATCCTAGTGGTGATTGGATCCATTTCAATCCGCTCAAATCCAGTGAAATCTATATCAAAAGCTGCCATAATCCTTGTAATGAAATATGCATATGGTAGAAAGGTGTCCCTTGCGGCAATTTTTAGCATATGCACCACAATCAATTTTGCCCAATTAACCGGAATTCCATTTTTCCTTGCATAGATGATTTGCAGTTCTAGGTCGGTTACCGTACAATGATTCCCTACTCTAGGAAACAGAATATACACCATAAAATAGTGAAACAACCTATCATCAATATGAAAATTTTCAGCACTCCATGTGTCCCTAGCTGGAATAACCCCGCCAAGACTTCGAATCCGCTTGGAACGGTATTCAGATTCTGATAACCTTCCAATGCTATAGAAAAATTCTCGCTTCTGATAATTTTCCCAAGCAGCATCTTCTGGATCATAGAGGGTACTTCCAGAATATGGAATGTTCAAAATTCTGCCAATAGTTTTGGAGTACAGAGGGATTCTTTTTCCAAGGACATAGGTATAACATTTGTTGTTGTCATAGCACATATTGCTGTAGAAAATTCTAACCAGATCTGGGTAATAGAAACCATGTGAAGATATTAATGGTTCAAAACCATAAGCAATGAAATCTCTTTGAAACGAGAAGCATTCATCTGGAAAAGTAGATAACATACCAAACTTTGGAGCAGAGATGATTTTCTTTTGAAAATGCTTGATAAATCTGTCCCGCTGTGGATCCGAGAGGTATTCGAGCACAGAGTTTTCAGATGTTGACGTAGCTTGCTTCTTTCCTTTCTCTGAGGCAGAGGCTTTTCTCTTGGGAGCCATGGATCTTGTTAGGGTTTTGAAAAGAGAGATATAGAGTTCTTTGTGTTGTTATGTGAGAGAGTGTGTTGGTGTTATAAGATAGTTTTGATGAGTTTAAATAATATAGAGAGTAAGTCAGGTCTTTATGAGGTTTTAATTTGGTGATTTGGTCAAGGTTTCATTGATTGGTCAATAGTAAGGTGGGAGGTTGAGAGACAATGAAAGTTTGACCAATATATTAAAAGCTCATACAAGTATCACATGTTAAAAATTAAATTGCATAGAGAAAATACACAGAAAATGCTTCAGATTCTGTGGTAAATCGATTTGCCCCTTGGTTAAATCGATTTACACAGAACATTTTTATAAAAAATAATTTTCGTTCAGTGGTAAATCGATTTACATATTGTGTAAATCGATTTACACAAAAGATTTTATTAAAAAAATGATTTGCTTCAGTGGTAAATCGATTGACATATGGTGTAAATCGATTTACTTAAAGAAAAATTTTAAAAAATCATTATTTTTAACATTTGAAACAATGTCTAACCACATATATATGTACATTAAGGTATAGTTAAGGATTGAGTGCACCTTATATATCTTGTTCATCGAGGATTCCAAGTTCACGACGAATTTTAAAAAATGCATCCTTTGCAAGTGGTTTTGTGAAGATGTCCGCGAGTTGATTTTGAGTGTCCACGAAAGTGATCTCGACATCTCCTTTGAGTATATGATCTCGGATGAAATGATGTCTGATGTCAATGTGTTTTGTCCGGGAATGCATAACTGGATTTTTCGTAATATTGATCGCGCTTGTGTTATCACATCGAAGAGGAATGCATCCAAGGTTTACTCCATAGTCAAGTAATTGTTGTTTTAGCCAAAGAATTTGAGCGCATCCACTTCCAGCCGCAATGTATTCTGCTTCGGCAGTGCTGAGAGCTACGCTTGCTTGCTTTTTGCATGACCATGAAACTAAGGCATTTCCAAGAATGTGACATGTTCCACTTGTACTTTTGCGATCAGTTTTGCAACCTGCATAGTCAGCATCAGAATAACCAACTAGATTGCACATACTACCTTTTGGATACCATAATCCGACGTTGGTTGTTCCTTTGAGATATTTTATTATGCGCTTGGCTGCTGCAAGGTGAGACTCTTTAGGATTGGCTTGATATCTTGCACATAGGCAAACGCTGAACATAATGTCAGGTCTACTTGCTGTTAAATAGAGGAGTGAGCCAATCATTCCATGATACTTAGTTATGTCAATAGAATTCCCTGATTCATCTAGATCAAGATAGGTGCCGGATCCCATAGGAATTGCACTTTCTTTGCTACTTTCCATCTCAAACTTCTTTATAAGGTATTTGCAATATTTTGATTGGTTTACGAAGACACCATGTTTGAGTTTCTTAATTTGAAGACCGAGAAAGAAATTCAATCTTCCCATCATAAACATCTCAAACTCTCCTTGCATCATAGACGAAAATTCCTTGCACATATTTTGGTTAGTTGAACCGAAAACAATATCATCTACAAAGATTTGTACAAGTAAGGTATGATGATTATCATTTTTTATGAAGAGAGTGGTATCAACTTTACCCTTTACAAACCCTTTTTCACATAGGAATGCGCTTAGTCTATCATACCAAGCCCTTGGTGCTTGCTTCAGCCCATAGAGAGCTTTCTTTAGTTTGAAGACATGATTAGGATGTTTGAAGTCTTCAAATCCGGGAGGTTGCTTTACATAGACTTCTTCATTTATGAATCCGTTGAGAAATGCGCTTTTTACATCCATTTGAAAAAGTTCAAAGTCCAATGAGCATGCATATGCAAGTAATAATCTTATTGCTTCCAAACGTGCTACCGGAGCAAAAGTTTCTTCAAAATCAATTCCTTCCTCTTGGTTGTATCCTTGAGCAACTAGTCTTGCCTTATTTCGAGTGATTATTCCATTTTCATCCATCTTGTTTTTGAAAACCCATTTGGTTCCAATGATACGTTTATTTCCTGGATTAGGAACAAGTTCCCAAACTTCGTTCCGCTCGAATTGGTTTAACTCCTCTTGCATGGCAAGGATCCATTGATCATCTTCTAGTGCTTGAGCCACTTTAGTAGGTTCAACTTGAGATACAAACGCCATATTTAAGCATGCATCCTTAAGATTTAGCTGTGTAGATACTCCTTTGCTAATATCTCCAATTATGTTGTCAATTGGATGATCACGATGAGTTCTCCATTCTTGAGGAAGATCATCATCATTTTCATTTTGATGTGAAAGTTCATGTGTTTGTTCCGGATTGATAGTTTTGCCAACTCCGCAGGAATTCTCATGAGATAGATCTATAGAATCATCATCATCACAAATAACAACTTCCTCCTTGGAGGTGTTAGATTCATCAAAAGAAACATGCATTGATTCTTCTATAGTTAAAGTTCTTTTATTGTAAATTCTAAAAGCTTTGCTAGAAAGGGAGTAACCAAGAAAAATACCTTCATCCGATTTTTCATCGAACTTACCGAGATTGTCTTTGTCGTTGTTATGGACAAAACATTTGCACCCAAAAATATGAAAGTGAGAGATATTTGGTTTTCTTCCTTTGTAAATCTCATATGGAGTTTTCTTTAGTATAGGTCTTATGATCACGCGATTGCTTACATAACATGCCGTGCTTACCGCATCCGCCCAAAAATATTTAGGCAAACTTGAGTCACTTAGCATGGTTCTAGCAAGCTCCACCAAAGACCTATTTTTCTTTTCAACTACTCCATTTTGTTGTGGAGTTCTTGGTGCTGAAAAATTGTGGAAGATCCCATTTTCTTCACAAAATTCTTCAAATAGACTATTTTGGAACTCTCCACCATGATCACTTCGGATTGATGTTATCTTTAATGACTTCTCATTTTGAACTTGTTTTGCATATCTCTTGAATGCCTTGAATGCTTCATTCTTGTGCACTAAAAACAAAGTCCAAGTGAAACGGGAAAAATCATCTACAATAACTAAAGCATAAATGTTACCTCCGAAGCTTCTTGTTCTAGATGGACCAAAAAGATCCATGTGCAACAATTGAAGTGGTCTTGTTGTTGAAACCACATTCTTTGGTTTGAAAGTTGATTTGGTCTGTTTGCCCTTTTGGCATGCACTACATAATTTGTCTTTGATGAACTTCATCTTTGGTAGACCAATAACTAAGTCATGCTTAACCAATTTGTTCAAGTGCTCCATGTGAATGTGAGCAATCCTCTTATGCCATAACCAAGCGTCATTATTGTTTACCATAAGACATTGTACCTTCATAGAAAAATCATCTATAGTAATCATAAAAATATTGTTAGATCTTATACCTTTGATTTTTACCTCATTGGTTGCCTCATCCATAATAAGGCATTCTTCTTTGTTGAATTTGATCTTGAACCCTCTATCGCAAAGTTGACTTATGCTAAGAAGGTTGTGCTTTAATCCTTCAACATAGAGAACATCCTCAATTTGAATGGATGGAGGTGTGCCAACTATTCCAACGCCAAGAATCTTTCCTTTGGTGTTGTCTCCATAGGTGACATACCCTTTGGCTTTATGTACTAGATATGAAAATTGGTGTACATCTCCTGTCATATGCTTTGAACATCCACTGTCAAGATACCAAACATTTGATGTGGATTTCAAGCATACCTACAAAAACAAATTATTTCTTGTTAGGTACCCAAGTTGCCTTGGGTCCTTCATAGTTAGTTCCCTTTTTCACCCATGCATAATGTCCACTAGCCATACTGAAATTTCTAATATAGCATGCATTGGGTGTGTGTCCAATAATACCACAATAAAAACAGTTTGGAACAAATTTTCTCTTGTATCTAGGAATTTGTTTTCTTTTAGATACATTAGCCTTTTTCTTTTGATGATTATGAAAAACTTGCTTCTTTTCTACTTTCTTGGGATTGGAACTATTACTAGCCTTTACAAAAACAGTGAGATCGTTACTTGATTTCTTAGTATTCACATAACCAAGACCTCTTTTATCATTTGGATAACGTTGTTGGCTTAGTAATCCTTCCAATCCTATTTGTCCTTTTTCATATCGTTCAATGACTCTTTTCAATTGAACAATTTGAAAGACATTTGATTCACACTTGGAGCATGCAAAGTTTTCCTTTTCTTTAATAAAATTCTGTTTTTGAAGATCAAAATCTTTAGTCATGGTGTCAATTTTTTCTAGACAAATTAGAAGTTCTTTTTCTTGTTTTGACACCTTTTTGTATAAACTTTTTCATTCTTTCAAGAGTTCATCAATTGCACCTTGAACATCATCATCAAAAAGATTAAATTCATTACTAACCTCTTCTTCATCGTCGGAGTGATGTGATGCCATTAAGGCTAAGTTTTCACATTCGTCGCTTTCCGATTCCGATGAACTGCTCATATCATTATCTTCCCATGCTATGTAGGCTTTCTTTTGTTTTGAGTCCTTTCCTTTGAATCCATTTTTCTTTGGGAGATTTGGACAGTTTGGCTTGATGTGTCCTTGCTTTCCACATTCATAACATGAGACATCTTGTGTTGATGTGGAGGCTTTTATTTTCTTGAAGTGTTTTCTCTTATGTGCATGAGATCCGCCTTTGTCATTTCTGCCAAAAAACTTCCCAAGTCTTTTCACAAGAAGCATGAAATTTTCATCTTCTTCCCGATTGTCTTCTTTTACCACTTCCTTTGAATCAATTTTTAAAGCAATGTTTTTGGACTTCTTTTCTAGATTCTCATGTTTTTCAAGTCTACCGAGTTCAGTTTCGTATTCTTGAAGTTTGCCAAATAATGTAGCGGAAGTCATTGCGGAGAGACTCTTCTTTTCCGAGATTGCCGTTACCTTTGGTTGCCATTCCCTAGTCAATGATCTAAGGATTTTCAAGTTGAGTTCATCATTTGACAGGGTTTTACCAAGAGCATTTAAGTGATTTTTCAAATGCACAAATCTCTTTTGTAAGTCAAGAATGGATTCTCCGGGCTGCATTCGAAATAGTTCATATTCTTGACTCAAGGTATTTAGCCTTGATCTTTTTACTTCAGCGGTTCCTTCATGAGTTTGAACCAAGGTATCCCAAATTTCCTTTGTTGTTCTGCAGTTTGAGACACGGAAAAATTCGTCCATACTGAGTGCACCTTGAAGAAGGTTTATTGCCTTTTTGTCATAGAGAACTTTCTTTTTATCATCGTCGTCCCATGCAGTTTTGGGCTTTGCAGACCCAACGCCATTGATTACCGTTATCGGGATAAATGGACCATTTTCAACAACATCCCATACTTCCTCTCCTTGTGCTTCTAAATGCGCCTTCATGCGTATTTTCCAAAAGTCAAAATATTCACCACAGAATAGAGGAGGCTTGTTGTTACTACCACCATCTCTGAAAACTGGTTGATGATTTGCGGAAGCCATTCTGGATCTCTAGGAGCAGGTTACCTATAACCTGCTCTGATACCAATTGTAAGATTAAGATTGCGCCTAAGAGGGGGGTGAATTAGGTGGTGGTCGATTTTTGACTTATTTTATACTTTCTGATTTTGATTTAGTGCTTTGAAAACTGTAAAGTGCAGAAAGTAAAGAGACACGGAAAATTATCCTGGTTCCTTCCACACCCCGGAAGTACGTCCAGTCCCCTTGCAAATACGCAAGAGATTTTACTATTTTGTTAGAACTTTTACAAGACTCTTCCTAGTCTTATCAACTAAAGAACCTAACAAATAACCAAGAACACCCTCTTGGATTTCCAATAAGTCTAATGAGAACAATCCTCTCAAAAGATACCTCTTGTTTCCAACAATGGACAACAAGGAACAAAAGTAATCTAATAATTCCAACAATCCTGGAAATAAGTTACACTTTGTATGTTTTTATGAAGTATGATTTCTTGAAAGATGTTGATCACATAGAGTGACTTCTTTGAAGTTTCTTCTTTCTTCTCTTGTAAGCAATTCAAACTGTAACACAATGGTTACATAATGCTCAAAGATTTCTGTTCTTTATATGTGTGAAAGTGCAGAAAATATTTGTTCTTAAAAGTTAAGAAATATGAAGTTTGAATATTTTACAAAGTTCAGATTTTATTGCATAAGAGAAGAGTTGTTTATGATTTGAAAGATTTTGTAATATATAGTAATCAAGATACCTTTCCAAAAGGACACTTTTCTGTTTGAAAAACTTGACAAGATGCAATGTTTGATTATGCAACTATTGGAGAAAAGGTGTGAAGGATATCTTGAAACCAGTTCAGATTTTTCAAAATTTTCAATGTGCAAATCGATTAACATAAGATGCAAATCGATTGCACGTGTTTGTAACATTCAGAATTTCAAAAAATTTGAAGTGTAAATAGATTAGCATGTTGTGTCAATCGATTTACAAGAGTTAAAAAATCAGTTTGTTCTGTGATCAATGGATTTACACAACATGTAAATCGATTGCTGGCAGGAGCAAACAGTTTTTTGAAAAAGCATGTGTAAATCGATTTACAGCAGAGAGAAACTTAAAAATTGTTTTGAAATATAATTGAAGTGATGTGGCAAGTGTGTATATCATATTTTGAGCATTTCTAATCAATGTAGTTTAATTGAGAATTGATATACTTGATTGCTTGCCAATATCCTTGAAGCTTTGAGTGAATGATGCTTTAAGTTAATTTCCACTTCTTTTCCTTCTTTCCATAATGCTTGTTTGTCTTTCATCAAACTAGCTTGTTTGTCTTTCATCAAAACTAAAGTTGAGTTGAGGCTTGAGATTACAGTTACTTGCAAGGAAATCCCTAAATTTTGTCTAGGTTTCCCTTGCGGGTTTTCAACATAGCAGGAAAATTTATTATGTTTATGTCTCTAATTTTTGCCTAGACCGCCCTTTCGGGTTTTCGTCCTACCGAGACCCTCCTTTTTCCCTAAGCCGCCCTTTCGGGTTTTCATCTTAGCGAGTTGTTCTTTCTATTTTTCTAGGCAAATTATTTCTTGACTGCATCATCATTCACAGGAAGTGGGAAATCCTTGCCATCCTTTGTTTCAACAATAAATACACCGCCAGGGAAGGCTTTCTTGACAACATATGGGCCTTCAAAATTGGGAGTCCACTTGCCCCTAGAATCAACATTGAAAGACATAATCTTTCTAAGCACGAGGTCGCCTTCTCTGATATCACGAGGCTTGGATTTCTTCTCAAAAGCTTTCTTCATTCTCTTCTGGTATAGCTGGCTATGACACAAGGTCGTCATTCTTTTCTCTTCAATCAAATTCAACTGGTCAAACTTATTCTGGACCCATTCAGCCTCTGACAACTTGGTTTCCATTATCACGTGTAAGGAGGGAATTTCAACTTCAATGGGGAGCACTGCTTCCATTCCATACACAAGAGAGAAAGGGGATGCCCCTGTTGAAGTGCAGACAAATGTTCGATACCCATGCAAAGCAAAAGGGAGCATCTCATGCCAATCTTTATAAGTGACAACCATTTTTTGGATTATCTTCTTGATGTTCTTATTAGCAGCTTCAATAGCCCCATTCATCTTTGGCCTGTAGGGACATGAATTGTGATGGACAATCTTTAATTCTTCGCAAAGTTCTGTCATCATCTTATTATTCAGAATTGAGCCGTTGTCAGTGATAATCCTGCTTGGCACACCATACCGACATATTAGATTGTTTTTGATGAAGCGCACCACCATCTTCTTAGTGACATTAGCATATGAAGCTTCTTCCACCCATTTGGTGAAGTAGTCAATTGCCACAAAGATGAAACGATGTTTATTTAACGCCTTGGGTTCGATCATTCCAATCATGTCAATACCCCACGTAGAGAAGGTCCATGGGGAAGAAATAACATTGAGAAGTGTCAGAGGCACATGGATTTTGTCAACATAAATCTGGCATTTATGGCAAATATTTTAAAATTTATAACAGTCAGATTCCATTGTCAGCTAATAATAACCCGTCCTAAGCATCTTTTTCGCCATCGAATGTCCATCGGCATGAGTACCAAAGGAACCTTCATGGACTTCATGCATCAACATGTCTGCTTTGTGTCTATCCATGCATCTGAGCAAGACCATGTCATAATTTCTTTTATACAACACATCTTCATTGAGAAAAAATCTACTTTCCAACCTTCTCAACGTCTTTCCATCTTTATTTGATGCACTAGCTGGGTATTCCTGAGTCTGGAGAAAATACTTGATATCATAATATCAAGGATTTTCATCTATTGTTTCCTTCGTTGCAAACACATGAGTCGGTCTATCCAAATGTCGCACTGTGATACAAGGCACATCATTCCAAGTATTCATTTGATACATAGAAGTCAGAGTTGTCAAATCATCTGCCATCTGATTTTAATCTATGTGAATATGATGGAATTCAACTTTGTTAAAGAAGGGTAATAATCTTCTAGCATAATCTTTTTAAGGGATCAAGCCAGGGTGACGAGTATCCCATTCTCCTTTAATCTAGTTAACTACCAAATCTGAATCACCATATACATCCTAAACTTTGATTCTGAGATCAATGGCTTCCTCGAGACCCATGATACAAGCCTCATACTCCACCATATTATTGGTACAATCAAATGTCAACCTTGCAGTAAAAGGAACGTGTGATCCATGTGGAGTCATAATCACAACCCCAATTACTTTTCCATAAGCATTCACAGCTCCATCAAATACCATACCCCACCGGGATTCAGGATCAGGAACTTCCCCAGGAAAAGGTTCATCACAATCTTTCGCTTTCAGAAACATAACATCCTCATCAGAGAAATCCTATTTAACAGACTGATAATCATCTACCAGTTGGTGAGAAATATAATCTGCCAGCATGCTGCTTTTTATAGCCTTCTGAGTACGGTATTCAATATCATATTTAGAAAACAACATCTGCGAACGGGAAATTTTTCTAGTAAGAGCAGGCTTTTCAAAAATATACTTGATTGGGTCCATTTTGGAAATAAAATAAGTAGTGTGATTCAACATATATTACCGCAACCGTTTTGCCACCTAGGCCAGAGCACAACATGTCTTTTCCAGCATAGAATACCGCGACTCACAGTCAGTAAACTTCTTGCTGAGATAAAAATGGCATATTCCTTCTTCTCTGTTTTATCTTGTTGTCCCAAAATATACCCATAGAATTATCTAACATTGTCAGATACATGATAATTGGTCTTCCTTCAACGGGAGGGAGAAAGGTAGGAGGTTCAAGCAGATACTCTTTAATACTATTAAATTCCATTTGGCAATCATCTGTCCACACACAAACCTGATCTTTGTTTAACAACTTAAAGATCGGTTCACACGTTGCAGTCATGTGGGAAATGAATTTGGAAATGTAATTCAACCGCCCAAGGAAGCCTCTAACTTACTTTTCAGTTCTTGGCGCAGGCATTTCTTGAATATCTTTGACTTTATCAGGGTCAAGTTCAATTCTTTTTGGCTGGAAACGAAACCTTGTAATTTCCCTGATCGGACACCGAAGGTGCATTTATTTGGATTCAAGCGGAGACGATGCTTCCTCAAATGCTGAAACAATTTCAATAAATCTTCTACATGCCCTTCTTCGGTATGTGATTTAGAAATCATGTCATCAACATATACCTCAATTTCTTTGTGCATCAGATCATGGAATAGGGTTTTCATAGCCCTCTTGTATGTTGCACCAGCGTTCTTCAACTCGAAGGGCATCACTCTGTAACAGAATGTTCCCCAGGGTGTGATAAATGATGTTTTTTCCATTTCCTCGGGAGCCATTCTTATTTGATTATACCTGGAAAATCTGTCCATGAATGACAATACTTTGAATTTTACTGTACTACTAACCCACATATCAATATGCGGTAATGGAAAATCATCTTTTACACTAGCTTTATAATTAACGCACATGCGAACTTTGCTGTCTTTCTTTGGTACTGGGAGAATATTGGCAATCCACTGAGAGTACACTGATGTCATAAGAAAACCGACATTAATCTATTTTAAAACTTCTTAATTAATTTTCACTACCATATCAGGGTGAGTTCTTTGCAATTTTTGCTTGACTCGCAGGCACACTGGCTTCAACGACAAATTATGCTCCACAATATCAGTATCTAGACCAAGCTTGTCTTGGTAAGACCAAGCTTGTCTTGGTAAGACCAAGCTTGTCTTGGTAAGACCAAGCAAAGATATCCATATACTTTCAATAATTCAGTCAACCTTCTCTTCACATTGGGGTGCAGCAATGCTCCAATCTTGACCTCATTTGGCTCTTCCTGTGAACCCAAATTGATGGTCTCCAATGGCTCTTTATACGGCTGAATGACACTTTCTTCACGCTCGAGCAACCGTGAAACCTCTTCTGGAATGTCATCATATTCTTCTTCTTCGGCCTCATACATAGGATATTTAATGTTGGGAGAGGGTGTAGGGTCAACTGGTTTATTAATTAATCTGCACATATGATTTATGATTGCTTTTAGAAACTGCACATATATCAAGTGATTATGTAGATTTATTTACAGTTATTATTTATTCAAAAAGAAAGTTTTTTTCTAATTACCATTTTCCATGAAAAAACATAAAATAAAAACACGATTTGAGAGTCAAAGACAAATTTTATTTATGATTTTAATGATCAAAGGAAATAGATAAGCCCATACAATATTAACTTTCACCTTGGGCAGAGTGAAATCTTTTTGAAAAAATAGAAAAAAAACAAATTACTTTGAGACATGGATGCAAGAGGGAATATCAATACTGACCCAGTTCTGAACTCTGACTCCAGGCGTCACATAATTCGGCATTTCCTGCTCTTTTTCATCCTCCACAATATCATTGATTCCAAAAAAAATTGGATGGAGGTAACGTCCACTGTGTAAAATATCCTCATAGCTGCTCACAATATACTTTGACATCAGGGTCTCAACTTTGCCATTCTTCACTGAGAATCCTAAACCAACCTTATTCTTTTTCACCCACAGATCAACAATCTGCCCCCATAATTAACTAGGGCTATTGCGCACAATCTGCAGAGCATCTTTGATTGAAGCCATAGAATTCTCATTCTCCCTCACTTTATCAACAGACAAAGGTTGGAACTGCGTTTGAACAACACCTTTATCTTCTTCTACAACACTGAAAGATGATAAATGAGAAATCAGCAATGCTTGCTCCCCATTTATAATAACCACTTTGCCTTCACGCACGAACTTCATATTTTGGTGTAAAGTAGAAGTGACAACCCCTGCCTCATGTACCCATGGTTGTCTCAGTAAACAACTGTATGCGGGCACAATATCCATGACTTGGAAAGTGATATGTAAAAGGTTTAGGCCTATGTGGATAGGCAGATCCACTTCCCCAATAGCTGACTTCCTTGATCCATCGAAAGCTTTTACAATGATACCACTTAGGCGTATGGGAGCCCCTTGATATTTAAACTTCATCAGTGTGCTCTTCAGTATAACATTTAAGGCAGGCCCATTATCAATCAGCACATTTGACAATGAATCATTTTTACAGTTCATGGATATGTAGAGGGCTAGATTGTGATTCCTCCCTTTGTCAAGCAATTCATCATTGCAAAAGCTTAGGTTATTACAAGATGTAATATTACCTACCACACTACTGAACTTATCTAACGGCATATCACAATCCATGAAGACTTGGTCCAACGCCCGCATTAAAGATTCTCTATGGGCAATATAATTCATAAGCAATGCTAGGATAGATATCCTTGAAGGAGTCTGCAATAGCTGATCTACAGTTCTGTAGTCGCTCATTTTGATAATCTTCAAAATATCATCCACATCTTTCTCCAGGGTAGCACTATTGTACTCCCTTACAACTTTCTTATTCTCAACACTTTCCACAACTTTCTTACTAGAATTATCATTTCCTCGAACAACCGGTGCAAATATACGGCCGCTGCAGGTCACCCTACCAGTCTCAGCAATATTCTCGATGCTAGACAACGGCTGGATGGGATCTTCCACACCATTCTCTAAAATAGTAGCATTGTACTTACACGGTACAAATTTGTCTGATTTGTAAGGAACAGGCCCTGACAAGCAAATCACCACTAGGGAAACAACTGAATTTCTATAGTATTCAATCTCAACGGGGGCAGAATCATTAAAACAAGGCAAAATTACGTTCACAACTTCTTCATAAAATTTGGGTATCAAAGAATCATCACTGGAGAACATATCCTTATCTGAGGAAAAGAATTCATCCACCGAAGCATATTCATCATCTGATTCATCCTCAGCCAAGCAAACCTCAATCTTGTTAACCTCATGGTAATCATCTCTTTGGCTTGAAACTTTGATAGTTCCATTATCCAATAACAACTGAATACCTCTTCTTATAATGGAAGATCCTTGGGAATCCTACAGCAAACCCGCCAAGATCCTTAATGGTGCTCTACCTGACCAGCCATGTGGAAAAAGGTAGCGTGCAATTGCACGAGATCATCATTCATATGGTCTACATCAAATATCTGGAACTCTCCAGGACATCCAATGATTATGTTCACTTCCTCCTCATATTCTGCCCTAGGTCTAATTATATGGATGAGGCCCTCATCCATCATCTCCTGCAAATTAGCCTTTATCTTATCGCAACCTTGTATATCAGTACTACAGATACCACAACCAGCATGGTCATAAGTATAGTAACTAAAATCGCAAAGGTTTGCATGCATCTTTACCAAGTCTCCTCTGACCAAGTTAATATCATAAATGCGGAAGTCCCCTGAACAACCAGCAACCAATTTAACAGCATCCGTTCCTCCATGTTTTGGCATAGGATTATCTTTGACATTAGGACTGACATCTTTGAAGGACAAAAGGCCAGATCTCACCATTTTCTGTACCTCGAATTTCAGAGGATAACAACTTTTCACATTATGCCCTGGTGCACCTTGATGGAAAGCGCACGTCTGATCTGCCTTGTAGTACCAAGGAAATGGTGATGGTATAGCCGGGGGTGGCCTAGTCTGAACCAACTTTTTCTGGATCAATTCTGGGAGTAACTCTACATAGCTCATGGGGATAGAGTCAAAAGGCTCTCTTCTATGATTCTGCCCTTGATTTCATTGAGGGGGCTGGTCTTTGATAAGCAACTGTAGTAGGAGCTGTATTAACAACTGGAGTTACCGAGGCAACCTGTTGATGGCGCTGATGATTTCTTCTAGGAGGATTAACCCTTCTTTTTTAAATAGCAGCATTTTCCTCTCCTTCTTTTTTTTTAGAAAACTCGTATGATGATTTCTTCATACTACCGAAATTTTCACCTCTTGTTAGACGACCTTCTCTTACAACTTCTTCCAAATGAACACCCGTTCCCACCATCTCGTTAAAACCACTGGGTGCACTCGCTACACTTCTTTCATAATAGAATGCACCTAGTGTCTTCATAAAAATCTTTGTCATCTCTTTTTCTTCCATTGGAGGAACCACATGGGCAGCTACTTCACGCCATCTCTGTGCATATTCTTTAAATGACTCCTTATCCTTATGGACCATGGCCCAGAGTTGGTCACGTTCAGGCTCCATGTCCACATTGTATTTGTACTGTCTGATAAACGCTTCACCCAAGTCATTGAAATTATGAATGTTGGCACAGTCCAGGCTCATGTACGATTTCAATGCTGCACTAGTCAAATTGTATTGAAAGGAATGAATTAATAGGCGTTAATCATCTGTATGAGTAGACATTCTCCTCACATACATCACTAAGTGAGCACGAGGGCAAGTGTTGCCCTTGTACTTTTCAAACTCTTCAACTTTGAACTTTGCAGGTAGTTTCACATTTGGAACCAAACACGTATCATTCACATTCTGCCCAAACAGTTCTTTTCCTCTGACGGCCTTCAACTCTTTTTGCATCCTATCAAACTGATCATGAAAATCGTCCATTCGATCATAGACACCCAAGCTTTCACTTGGTGGAGGAATAAGGCGATACACTTCATCATTAGCAAATGGTACAACATTCACTGAGGGAGGTGCCGCATAGTGAATCTCATTTCTAGCAGCAGGAGTAATATGCACCACTGGAGGTAAAAAAGTAGCAACAGCCAGAGCAAGTGGAGCAGCTTGAGCATCTGGATTATAACCTTTAGGTATAAAGTTCTCTGGCATTCCTTAAGGATAACCTTGAGGCAAACGATTCTGAACAACAGTAGTTGGAATAATAGAAACAAGAACAGTCGGAGCTTCGATAGTAGCTATTGTCTATTGAGGATGAGCAAGTGGTGGCTGGTTCTGAGCAGCAACCAAAGATTTCATTAGAGTAGTGAGATTGGCCATACCGGCCTTCAAAGCAAAAACTTCTTCGCTCAGCTCGTGATTCTCTTGTTCTAGATTGTCCATCTTTCTTCTGAAATTTGCTCGAGTATTGTACTGATGATACAGCTTGCTAAATGAAGTAAAGAAGCTCAGTAAGACACATGGTTATGCTCAAAAAATGCAATAAGTATATACAATATGATCCATGATATGCAATGCATGTGATTTATTTGATTATTAATATTTCAAGGAACTCAAATATTTATAGACAATTTTGCAAATATCAAAGTACTAACACATTTGAAATACTAAAAATCTCATTATAATAACCTAAAAACAGATTACACTTTTTAGTACAAGTTTAAATAATCCCAAGTACAAGATGAATATAAAGTCCAAAAACAGATTCTACACGCTGATGCTTCCCTACGAGTCTTGTAATTTGAGCCTTCAACCTCTGGTTCTCTTCCACATACTTGTTGGCGACCTCTTTCCAATCATCAGAGCTGGGAAGTGAGCCACTAAGGTCTGACTGAGGCTTAGAGGAAAATAAATCCTCTTGCCTCTCCATCGTCTATACAACACGACTCTCAAGAATCTTGATCAAATCATCTTTCTCTTTTAGGTCTTCTCGGTAGGACACCTCTAATGTCTGGCACTTATTCTTCCAAGCTTCCATTTCCTGCTGCATCCTGACTAGGGAAAGCTGAATCTCTTCCACATCATCGAATAAGGGAGGAGTGGTCTTCACAAACATATCAGGCATAGGTGCTTCTCGAGAATACAAAATCTTCAACTGGATGGCTCTTGCTTGTACCCATTGAAGATAAGGCTCCAAAGAAACAATCCCGCTAGGTCCCAAGTCCTTCCTACTCTTTCTATGGATATGACGCCAAGCTTTTGCAAAATTCTCTTTAGCTTCCTTATGAACCTCTCCCTCTTTAAGAAACCACTCAAATGAATACTATTTGGCTTATCTCTCATCAGATATCCAAGTTGTCGTCGTGCAAGAATATGGTTGTAGTTAATTCCTCCCTTTGTACCAAGAAGAGGTACATTGGGAAAACTACCACAACTGTCAACAATCTCTACATCATGGTAATCCTGATGATACCAAACAATATCTGAATGAGCAAGGGCCATAATATTTGGAGCACAACGAGGTTCCTCCCTGACATCCCAAAAAGCATCAGATTGAGGTAAGTGAGAAATAAACCACTGATACAACAAAGGCGTGCAGCAAATGATCATCCCTCTATGATAAGAATCCTGAAGATGAATAGAGTAAAAAGAATCACCCAATAATGTAGGGACTTGGTTCCCAATCATAACAATCCTGATGGAATTGATATCCATAAATTTTTCGACATTGGGAAGTAAGAACAACCCATAAGCAAGTAGAGCAAAGATGGCCTCAAAAGCAACCGTACTCTTCATTTTGGAAAAATTGTGAGCTTTCTCCAATAAGAACTGAGCTGGTAATCCTATAATACCTCCTTTTATAGTCATGTGCTTCAACCTCAAACTTCCCCAAATGGATCAAAGCAACAAGCTCATGGTATTTTGGCTCCCCCTTTAAACCAGTAAAAGGAACATGATCGGTAATAGGTAAACACAACAGATAAGGATACTCCTCTAATGTAGGAATCAACTGATAATCGAGGAAAGTAAAGCATTGATACATCGGATCATAGAACTGGACCAAAGTTGAGAGAATTCCCTCCTTCATCCTGAGCTTCATAAGAGAAATGATAGACCCATGCTTCCTCTGAAAATCTGTCGAACTCTCGATCTTGGGTATTAGACTCATTAACTCATCTATCTTGGGATCTTTGAAACTGTACTTCTTAGTCTTTCTTTTTCCAAAATCCATAGTGAAAAAGTAATTAGGATATTCACAAAGGGTCAAATTTAAGTCCCTTGAAACAAAATTTTTTGAAGGATGCTCATGGGTGCATAAATGCATGATAAGACAATCACACACAAAATCACAAACATAGGGTTCATAGGTTCGATGTCACGAGCATGAGGTTAAAGGTACTACCCACAAGGTATGGTGTAAAAGTTTATCACCTGCTCAACAAGGTTCTAAGAGGTTCCCAGAGTCTACATCTTTCCTTCAGATATTACCAACTTCCCGATTGATAAGGTAATTAGCAATATTCTCAAGAAAAACTCGTCTGATCATAGTATCACGTGACAACTATTTCCAGATTACTCCGTCATAGCTTCCGTACTACACCTAAAAGGCCAAGCTGGGTTAAAGGTTCTACAATGCTCAGTTTCACCAGGCTCCCAGGTCGAAAGCAGTATGTTTTCTCGATTACTTGGTAAACGACACTGCAGTCAAAGGGGCCTCCACTGAGTGGGGGATCTCATGCCTCCTTTTTTGGGATTACTCCCTCAAATTTAACATGACTATGTAGAAACTGGTTTTTTAAATCAAGAGTCACCACTATTAGTTTTTATCCTAGGGAAGGGAACCTAACAAAAACCCTAATTCGCAGACAGAGATTCTAGATTACAGACTCAATTAGACGAAAGGAAGGTGTTAGGAACCTTTTATCTACATTGTTCACAAGGATATTAGGCTCTAGGTTTAGGTTTGGGGTAAACAGGGTTTTACGTTTTAATTAGCAAGACTGGCCATGATTTTAGATCGCGTGCCTATGTATCCTCTTGTGAGGAATCAGAGTCCCAATTCGTAGTTCGTAGGGGTTGGTGTCTTTTAGGGGTTTGCAAGCATATTTTGAATCACTTCGCACTCGGTCGGGAGTAGTGGTTGCGGAGATTTTGACTGAGTGTGAAGTAAGTCAAAATTAGTTTGAAACCCATTTGCAAAAGGACTGTTGATTAGCTTAGTTTTATTGCAAAAAATATTTTGAGATTTGTTTGTGTTTTTTAATTATATTAGTTGCGAAAATCTTGATTAATGCATATATAGAAAAGATTTAATGCAAATAATATTTAAAAATATATGCAATTTTATCATGAAAATAATTTATTTGATCATATAATAATATTTACATATAATAAATAATAATAATAATATTTAAAACATGATAATCATAAAAATTAATAATAAAAATTATAAATGAAAAAGAATAAATAATTAATAAAATATAATATAAAAAATGATATAAAAAGAAAATAATAAAAAATAATTATAACTTTAAGTAAATCTGGAGAGGGGGGTGTAATCCTAGTTATGAAGTAAAAACAGTGGTGTTGTTTAGTAATCTGGGTTTATGCCCAAGATAGTTCAGGCAAGGAGGGGGTATGATTCGTTTGGAGTTTCAGTAATTGAGGAAAAGAGGGGCGTGAGGAGTAATGGGCCATGCCAATTATGGGTTTTGAAGAGGTCCGGATGATCGTGTGTAGTGAGGGTACATGGTTTCCTATGGGACTTGGCCTTACGGCCGTCCAACTATGATCACACGACTGAGATGGAAGGATGCATGGTAATTATGATACACGCGCGCGTATTGGATCCTTAGCATAATAAGTCTCGTTCTACATTATTTCGTTCATTTCGTTTTACAGATACTATAACTTTCCAGAATAACTTTATCCTTTCTCTTCTTTCTCCCTCATTAACCTAGTTACAAACCCCCGCCCTTTTCAAACCCTAACATAAATTAACATCGTGGCGCCGCTTATCTCCTTTCTTCCATTTTCCACCGTAAATCAAAACCCCCCACAACCTAATTACAAGAACATCAAAAAACCTAAGTATATTTACCCTATGTGCGATTTTGTTTTCTGAATCTTTTGTGTTTCTCGTGGCGATCTGATCCCCTGTTCCTCTTTGTTTTGCATGTCTTCATGACGGTTGAAGATGATGGTGATAGATGGTGGCGGCAGAGCGAGGCGAACAACGGTGGTTCAAGGGAGGTTAGGGTTTCGGATCTAGAAACTCTAATCACCTCTTCCTCTGGATCTTCAACGCAAGGGTTCGTTTCAAGATTCTCTTTCTCAAAAATATCTTCTTCGTCTCGAATTTCCTCTCAGCATCCCTGTCTCTGTCTTCCCCCTTTCTCTTATATAGTTAGGGATTTTTAGGGTTTTAGGTTTTGTCGTTACAGTTAGTATAGATTGGAGATGATTAGGGAATTAGGGATTCTAAATTTGTTGTAATTGATTTGATTCTGTGAGCTAGTTTTTCCATATTTGTTAGCTTTTAGATTTGATTCAGTACTGTAATGAGACTTGATTTTAGTTGTAATATATTTGATTTGTTATTATGTAATAAAGATTCAGCACAGAGTTGCAATTTTCTGATTTGCTGTTATATGAGATTTGTAATAGAATTCTGATTAGGTTTGAAGATCTGAATGTATTAAATATTTTTTATATCATTTGTTGAAATTCTGAGATTGATTGCTGGTAATTTTCAAGTTTGGATTCAGTTTGGTTTTTAGATTTCTACAGTATTGGAGTAAACGTGTGTAAATCTCTCCTGATTGGAACCGTAGGTGTTTTGGCAAATATGGGCCCGCATCAAACACTTCAAATTTTAGGCTTTCACTGTTTTCTCCAAAAACTTAATCCAACATCCTTCTTTAATAACTGGAAATTAACTAATTACTACTGTAAAAAAAAAGTAGCAATATATTACGTTTTTTCTTTTTAAGAAATATATTTTTAATTATTTATCTTTTATATAAAAAAGAAATAAACAGTATTAATATCAATCATATCCCAGTAAGACCAATGGACCCATTTTAAATAAATAAGTCGCAAAGTAATGTTTAAACAAAATGGGACGATTTTCAAAATAGATCAAAATGGGCTTAATAAGACATACACCTCCCTTTCTTGCTTAAACAAAAATGGGCCATCTCAATGCTTTCAATTCCTTTGAGCCTGTAACTTGAAATTACACCCCCTGTTTTTACTTAACCTAAATAAACTTACGAAATTTAAACTTGATTGGGCTTAAATTAATTTCAACCTCCCTTTTACTAATAATAATTTAATCATTTAGTACTTTATAGTGACTCCAATAATTTCCATTTACGAATCGCATGGGCCAATGGCCAACATGCCTTGCGAATGGATTCACGGATACATGAGTCTCTCTGATTTAGATAGCCCCATTCTCCTGAATTAAAATACACCCCTGATTGACTTAAATAATAAGAATGGCCCATCAGATATTGTTGTACCATCCTTAATTAAATGCTTCTTTAATATTCTAATCTCGGAAGATAAAATCATCGGGGTAGGACAAATTTGGGTTACGACAACTGCCCCTATTCAATTATCTTTCAATCGAATAGCGTGAGAAAACTCGAGTCTAGTGCATTTTGATTAAAAGTTTATTGAATACTTGAAGTATCCTAAAATTTGTCCGACAAACATAAGGTTATATTGATGTAGCATACCCTTATAAGTCTCAAGGAAGTAGGTAAAGCTGATGATATATCGCTTACCCAGGTTTGATAACGAGGCAGATTGCGTAATTCTGTATGTCTTGGCTTATTCACCTATTTGGAGGGTGAGTATAGCAATGATTGATGATGCATGGTTGCTTGAATACTGAGGCCATGGGTTATGTTTGCGAATAACTGCATGACGTCTGAGGCAATGTTTTGAGCATGAATACATTGCGGCTCATAGGCTATGTGTTTAATTTTGAAGAACGCATTGCGACTTAGAGGAAATGTGTTGATTTGGATAATACAATGCAGCTTAGAGGCAATGTGTTGAGTTTGGATAATACATTGCGGCTTAGAGGCAATGTGCTAAGTTTTGAAGTTACATTGCGGCTTAGAGGCAATGTTTTGACTTCTAAGAATGTATTGCAGCTTAGAGGCAATGTGTTGAGTTCGCAAATACATTGCGACTTAGAAGCAATGTGTTCAGTTTGTGAATACATTGCGGCTTAGAGGCAATGTGTTGAGTTTTGCTTTCTTTTGAGCATCGCAGCATGAAGTCTGAGGCGATGATCGGTGTTTATGGAATAACGAGATGAATTGCTGCATCAAGTTTGATGCAACGCGTTACAGTTTGCAAATGACTGCATGAAGTCTGAGGTGATGCGCTAAACTTATTGCTTCGAACATCGCTGCATGAAGTCTGAGACGATGATCTGGAATTTGGCATAACGAAACACATTGATGCATGAAGTCTGAGGCAATGGATTAGTTTTGCAAATTGCTGCGTGAAGTCTGAGGCGATAAGCTAGGTCTCATTTTAGAGCATCGTTGCATGAAGTCTGAGGCGATGATCTAGGTTTTGCGAAAGCATTGCGGCTTAGAGGAAATGTAATGAGTTTGGAGAATGCATTGCGGCTTAGAGGCAATTTGTTGGCTTGGATAATACATTGCGGGTTAGAGGCAATGTAATGAGTTTTGAGGATACATCGTGGCTTAGAGGCAATGTGTTGGGCTTGGATAATAAACTGCGGCTTAGAGGCAACATGATGTGACTTGTACGGAACTCATAACTGCGACAATACTTAGGTGATGGGTTGAATGTGTCACGGCATGAAGACTGAGGTGACAGGCTGAATCGTAAGAGAAGTATTGTGTTGGTTGACCCTTAGATAGTTGAATCGAGGGTGAAATTATTTGTTTGTTTGCTATGTGATACATATGTATGCATGCATATTGAATGTTGTATGTATGTAAAATGTCTGATGTTTGACACTGATATGGAACCATGAGTGTATTGAATATTGAAATGTATAGGGTATGTCTGCTTGAGATATGCAAAACGTGCGTATGTATGAAATGTGTGTAAGATGCGTGTATGCCTCGAAATGTTATACAGACTATTTCCGACATTCTCTCCTTTAAACCATCGGCTCGGAGTTACCGATCCTTGGCGTTGCGTGTTGTCATAGCATTGTTGCTCTTCAACACAGTGGACAATGTTAGCAAAGTTTGACCGTTGGTTTCGTATTGTGAGCGCGTGGACATGGACGTAGACTTAGGTAATGGCCCATGTGTAGATGTGTATGTTGTGAGCGCGGGCGTAGATATACATATTGGCATATGTATGATCTATGTAAGCATAGGCGTAAGCGTAGACCATGTGTCATAATTTAGGCATAGGTGTTGATATGGACATTGACTTTGCGTAGGGTCACGTAGATAGATCTATAGACTTTGTATCATTGAGTGCAAGCATAGGCGCAGACATGTGCGCGGACGTAGACTTCGCGTACGGACGCGTGGATATGCATAAGTACAGGCGTAGACATGTGTATAGATTTTTGTGTTGCAATACATAGGAGTAACTGTGTGCATAGACGTAGACGTGGATTTTCCTTCGATATTTTTCTAACCAAAGCGTTTTTTTCCGATATTTGTTAAATGCTTTTATTCTGTTAATTCCCCAAAATTATTTCAAGACAATATTCATAAGTAATAATCGTAGTATTTTTTAAACAAATATGAGAAAACAAAAACATGATTCGAAAGATATAACGAAAACAAATGTTTTATTGAAATGCCTCAGAGTGGGAAAGAATACAAGATTCAATTCCTAGAAAGAGGTAATTACAGAAAGTTTTAAAATAGTAAATGGCAATGAAAAATGATAATTGCTACTTTTGTTTCCCCATAGATTTTGATGAACTTATCTCCTTCGCTTCTGAGTTGTATGATTCCGACCTATCCTCCCCTCCGTGGTTCATAGTCATAGCTCTTTTAGATCGCAGTCTTTTTGTTCTTTATTTCTTTGTAGGAAATCCCTAACTTTTGCTTGGATTTCCCTTTCGGGTTTTCAATCCACCGGGATAATTTTCTTGTTATGTGCCCCTAATTTTTCCTGGATTTCCCTTTAGGGTTTTCGATCCACCGGGACGCTCCTTTTTTCCTAAGTTTCCGTTTTGGGGGTTCGAGCTTAGCGAGCTTTTTATACATAGTATTTTTTGACTGCGTCTTAATTGGCCGGATGCGGTAGTTCTTCCCCATCCATTGTTGTGAGGACGAGACCACCTCCAAAGAATATTGTTTTGACTACATATGGACCTTCGTAGTTTGGTGTCCATTTACCACGTGAATCTAGGCGAGGTAGTAGAATCTTCTTGAGCACTAGATGCCCTTCCTTTAACACTCGAGGGCGTACTTTCTTGTCGAAAGCCCTCTTCATTCTCTTTTGATGTAACTGACTATGACACAAAGTCGTCAATCATTTTTCTTCAATGAGGTTGAGCTGCTCAAGTCGAGCTTGCACCCACTCTGCTTCTTCCAGCTTTGTTTCCCTCAGGACTCGAAGTGATGGTATCTCAACTTCTACCGGGAGTACTACCTCCATGCCATATACTAGTGAGAAAGGAGTCGTGCCCATTGATGTGCATACAGAAGTGCGATAGCCATGTAGAGCAAAGGGAAGCATTTCTTGCCAATCTTTATATGTCTTCACCATTTTCTGGATGATCTTCTTGATAATTTTGTTGGCTGCTTCGACGGCCCCGTTCATCTTTGGTCTGTATGGTGAGGAATTATGATGCTCGATTTTGAAGTCGTCGCATAGTTCCATCATCATCTTGTTGTTTAGAGTAGACCTGTTATATGTAATTATACGGCTTGGGACACCATATCTGCATATGATGTTCTTCTTGATGAAGCGTGTAACCACTTGACTTATTACGTTGGCGTAAGATGTTGCTTCTACCCACTTGGTAAAGTTGTCGATGGCTACCAATATAAAGCGGTGTTCGTTGGATGCTTTCGGCTCGATCATGCCAATCATATCAATTCCCCACATTGAGAATGGCCACGGGGAGCTCATGACGTTCAGAGGATTCGGTGGTACATTTATCTTGTTGGAGTAGATCTGACATTTATGATACGTCTTTGTGTAATGGTAACAATCAACTTTCATTGTTAACTAGTAGTACCCTGCTCGTAAAATCTTCCTAGCCATGGTGTGCCCGTTTGTAAGGGTCCCGAAAGTACCTTCGTGGATTTCTCTCATGAGTGTATCTGCTTCTTGCTTTTCCACACATCTGAGTAGTACCATGTCATAGTTTCTTTTGTATACCACTTCGTTACTCAAAAAGAATTTTGAAGCTAGCCTTCGCAAGGTTCTCTTGTCAGTGATAGAGGCATTTTCTGGATATTCCTTCCTTTCCAGGTATTTCTTGATGTCGTAAAACCAAGGTTTGTTGTCAGGTCCTTCTTCAATAGCAAGATAGTGTGTAGGCTCTTCTAAATATCTAATCGTAATATGTGCTTCGTTATTTGGCCAAGTCACTTTGAACATAGTTGATAGGGTTGCCAGAGCGTCTTCCATTTGATTTTCTTCTCGTGGGATATGATTGAAAGTGATCTTTGTAAATTATGCGGCTAACTTTAAAACATGATCCCGATATGGAATCAATTTAGGGTGTTTAGTATTCCATTCACCATAACCTGGTATATGACTAACGTAGAATCCCCAAACACTTCAAGGTGCTTTATTCTCAAATCGATGGCAGCTTCCTGCCCCAGTATACATGCTTCGTATTCGGCGATGTTGTGGGTGCGGTCAAAACATAACCTTGAGGTGTAGGGTTTGTGATAGTTCTTGGGAGATGTTAATACTGCCCTTATATCGTGACCTAGTGCATTTGAAGCCCCATCGAACATGAGTGTCTAACGTGCCCCTGGCTCGGGCCCATCGTCCGGTCCTGGTATCAAGTAGTCAGCTATAAATATGACATCCTCGTCAGGAAAGTAGAACTTCATGGGCTAATATTCTGATAGCGGTTGGTGAGCTAGATGATAAACTAGTATACTACCTTTGATGGCTTTTCGTGTGACATATTGGATGTCGTATTCTGATAGTAGCATCTTCCATCGTGCGATTCTTCCGGTAAGAGCTGGCATTTCAAACACGTACTTTAGAGGATCCATTCTTGCTATTAACCATGTAGTATGGGTTAACATATATTGCGTAAGCCTCTTGGTTTCCCAAGCCAATGCACAACAAGTTTTCTCATGGAGTGAGTACCTGGTTTTGCAGTCAGTGAATTTCTTGCTGAGGTAATAGATCGTGTGCTCCTTTCTACCTGTTTCATCCAGCTGTCCCAAAACACAACCCATTGACCCTTCGAGCACTGTCAAGTACATGATGAGTGGCCTTCCAGGAACTGGTGCCATTAAGACTGGTGGCTCTTGCAGATACTGTTTTATCATCTCGAAGGCGGTTTGTCAATCATCATTCGATACTATCGTCTGATCTTTTCGTAATAACTTGAATATTGGTTCACACGTGGTTGTTAGATGAGATATGAACCTTGAGATGTAGTTCAATCGCCCTATGAAACCACATACTTCTTTTTCTGTCCTTGGAGTTGGCATCTCTTGTATAGCTTTTACTTTGTTGGGATCCACCTCGATACCCTGTTGGCTTACAATAAAACCTAACAATTTGCCTGATCTGACGCCAAATGTGCATTTATTTGGGTTCAAAGTTAGTCTGAATTTGCATAGCCGCTCGAAATTTTTTTGCAGATGTATGATGTGTTCCTCCTCCGTATGGGATTTGGAAATCATATCATCGATGTATACCTCAACCTCCTTATGGATCATGTCATAGAATAACGTGGCCATTGCCCTCTGATAGGTTGCCCTTGCGTTCTTGAGACTGAATGGAATTACTTTGTAGCAGAAAGTTCCCCAAGGTGTCATGAAGGTAGTCTTTTCCATGTCCTCAGGCGCCACTTTGATTTGATTATAGCCTGAGAAACCATCCATAAATGAGAATACTGAGGCTTGAGTTGTATTATCCACTAGGACATCTATGTGGGGTAACGTAAAGTCGTCTTTAGGGCTCGCCTTGTTTAGGTCTCGATAATCTATGCACATGCGTACTTTGCCATCCTTCTTGGGTACTGGTACAATGTTAGCTATCCAAGGTGGATAATCTACCACTACTAGGAACCCTGCGTCAAATTGTTTGAGAACCTCTTCTCTGATTTTGCTGGACATATCTGGACGAGTTCTTGTAAGTTTTTGCCTGACTTGAGAACACCCTTCTTTGATAGGTAGTCTGTGCACCATGATGTCTGTATCCAACCCTGTCATGTTCCTGTAGGACCAAGCGAATTATCCACACACTCGTGTAATAACTTGATTAAATTGTCTTTGACGCTCTGCTCCAACAATGCTTGTAGCTTGATTTCTTTTGGATCTCCTTCTGTGCCTAGGTTAATGGTCTCAATAGGATCTTGATATGGTTGTATGTTGTTAGCATTTTTCTCTATTTCCCTTGCCATTTCCTCGGAGAGTTCAAGATCCTCGTCATCTTCCTCTTCGGCTTGGTGGATAGGAACATCAAAATCGTATCGGGTCGTATCGGTAACGTTATCGGTAATTTTGGGCATGGATCTGCACATTTATCATGTTTTGGTGCATATTTTAGTGCTTGGAATTTGAAAATGCGTATGCAGGGAATGTATTGTCATTTTTAAATTTAATAGATAAATGCAAAAGAAAGACAAGGATCTTAATTGAAAACAGAATATAACTTTTATTAATTATAAATATTGTCTGAAATAAGAACAGGGAAAACCCTTACAAGAAACCCCTGTGCCTCGGGTTTGACATAGGTTCTTTCAAAACAAGAAATTACTTAGAAAAGAAAAATATCTGAGGAATCTCCACGGTAATCCATCCTTTGAGCTCTTCTCCCGGGGCACCCTCTCTGATGAAGTTGGTTTCCCTTTTGGTATTGATTTTTCTTGATATCATATCCACATGCCCTCCATGCTCGGTTCCTTTGCTGACAAAAGTTTCTTGGATTGGAGGGAAATAAGCTTTTCCTTTCAGAGTAGCCTTCGACGATTCGTGGCCCAAACCAAAGCGATTCTTCTTCTCAAGAATTTTTGGGAGTTTTCCCCAGCGTTTTGAGGCATCACCTCCTATAGTCATTTGCAGATATATCCATGATGTCACTTTAGTCTTGTTACCCTTCTAAACCGGTAATGTTACCATCGAAGCAATTTCCAAGGCTGTGAACGGGGTAGCTATGCAGTCTTCGTCGGTGCTGATATACCTGTATGATTCAATGTGGCTTACAAAAATGTATTCCTCGCCATCAATTATGATCAACTTCCCTTCCACTAGGAACTTCAATTTTTGATGCAGGGTCGAGGTTATTGCCCCTGCCATATGTATCCAAGGTCTCCCTAGTAAACAAGTGTATGTTGGTTCCCAGAGTCTACATCCTTCCTTTGGATATTACCAACATCCCGATTAACTCGGTAATTAGCAATATTCTTAGGAAAAACTCGTCGAAAGGCCAAGATTCTGCACTACACCTAAAAGGCCAAGATGGGTTAGGTAATCTACTGTCCTCAGCTTCAGTAGGCTCCCAGGTCGAAAGCATTGCGTCTTCTCGATACTATATTCAAAGGGGCCTCCACTGAGTGGGGGATCTCATGCCTCCTTTTTTGGGATTACTCCCTCAAAGTTAACATGACTATACCACCCGTCCTATCTTAAAGTTTTCCCTAGTCCGGGTATAGGACTTATAAGAAATCCTCAAGCAACCTGTAAACCAGGAAAATCCAGATAAACATATATACAAAATATAACACATAAACACAATAGCACATATACAGATATAAACAAAGATAGGCTCAACCCACTTATGGATGGACCAGCAAGAGGTCAATCTTTCCCCAGTGAAGTCGCCATTTTTTCTGTAGCGGTAGAAATGTGCAAGACTAAGCCATTGGATTGACTAGACTTTATACAAATCAAAATAAAAATCGCCACCGCGCTTTATTGTATCCAAAGGAATGGGAAAAGAGCGAATAACCCAAAAAGAGGGGGAAAGATTCAAGGTAAGGGGGTTGGTTATGCAAAGGAAATGTATTAGCACCCTAAACATCTATGGTACTCTGCAGGAACCTCTTTGTAAAATCTGTATATTTTGGCTATAAAAATGTGTTGTATATAAAATGGATGGTGGAGGTGAGAAAAGAAATATTTTTCTGATTTTTGCACCCGCCGCGGTTGCGAACCTTTAGTGCCTACGTACCACCTTTCATGCAATAGGGGATCAGGGTACACGTAGTTCATCTAGAAAAGACTTGTTTGTTGATTGTTTTTAAACAAGGAGACAAGTCGTCATTGTTAGGAGAGAAATCTCGACTAACGCCCACAAGGTGTAAGAAAGATGGACCCTGCGTCAACAAGAGTGAGGTTTTGAGAACGCCTCTAGTTCTCAAGTGGAAAAGTAGACACCTTTATAACCATAGGGATAGGAGAATGTTGCTCGACTATCAATGAATCATGTCTCACCTTGAAAAAAAGTTTTGAATGGAAAAGGTGCTTGGGCGCACAAAAGAGTTTGAATGAGTTGAAGTGTTTTGTTAATTTTGAAAGAAATGTCAAAGTATGATTAAATGAATTGAAGTTTGTTTAAAGAAAATAAGTTTTAAAAGAAAAGGCACTCGACGAAGTCGAGGTTTATTATGAAAGCGGTTCGAGTTTAAAATCAAAGAAGATTTTGAAAGAAGATGAGAAGGTTTTTAAAATTAAAGAAGATGGGAGGAGATGAAGGGACTATCCTAAAGCATAAGGTAAAAGCTAAGGAAGAGAACCGTCTAACCAAAATGAAGCCGATACTTGACATTATAAGCCAATGTAGAATTCCAATTCTTTGGATTTAAACCAAGCAAGCAAAGATACTAGACCTCTTGAGAGAATCAAACTTCAAGTGTATTTAGTCTTTGCAAAAACTGGGCAGAGTAACGGCTGTATACAGGTGAATTCCAGATTACAAACAAAGTATGTAGTCATAATAACCTGCACACAAAACAAACAAACAACCCAATGTCTTGAGGTAAACCTCAAGAACTCCAGACAAAATATCAAATAAAGTCACAAAGTCTCCAAGATAGGCCAAGGTCTCTAATCCTAAGTCCAAGAAGTCCATCACTCCATAATGGAAAGGATAGTAACCATGTAGTCCAAGTATCATTAATGATTTTTATGATTCATGTTGATTATTAGGTGTCTTTAAAAAGAAAGAAAAGCTCAAGTGAGCAGAATAAAAATGACATAAAAGTAAATGCTCAAGTGAGCAAAGATGAAAATAGCATGAAATGTAAAATTCTAAAAGTAAATGGTACATAAAGCATGAAAATAAAAGCGTAAAGTAAAGTTAGTTGTTAGTAATTAGTGGTTAGTTGGATGACCATCTTGAAACTTGCATTTGGAACTCATTAGAGGATTGGTAGAACCAAAGCCTCCATACAACAAGTTGCATTTGCTTTTTGTCAAGTATATCATCCATTTTGGAATTCTCACAAGGCAACATGTAATGATCAATGATGTTTAAGTGATCCGCGTTGACCAGAGGTGTTGTAGATCCATTAGAGGATTGGTAGAACCAAAGCCTCCACACAATGAATCTCAAGGTTATTGGATCAAAGAGATCAAATTAACATACTTGGGCTTGCAATCATAAGTTTGGGCCACGAATGATCATTTATTCGAATCGGGACAAAATTTAGCGCTATGTTAAGCAATCGTAAGTGGACTTATGTAGAAGTCACACCTATTTTGAGGCCGGTCAATAGCAATCTATGTACTTCATGTTTGGATAAATGATATAGATATCACCATCCCTTAACATGTAGCACAATTAAAAAATAAAGGGATAAGATGAAGAGCGAGGGGAGTGATAAGCTAATTTGGATCACCATTTCAAAATTCTTTCATCTTTAAATTCAACCACTCCTCTAGATGGATTAAAGCACTAAACATATCATTAATCCAAAGCACCAAAAATGAATTAAATAATTCACTCTTAGGTAGATTTGAATTTATGAACATTTATTCAACTTCATCTACATCACAAAGTCCATTGAGTTTAAAGACAAATTGGACATTTAAAATTGCAATCCAAACCAACAATCAAAAGGAGTGAGTAGAAAAAGCATTTTGGATCAAAGCTGCCCCAAAACAAGGCAAAAAAGTGAATTTTGTCCTGGTGTAAATCGATTGCACTATTGTGTAAATCGATTTACACAGTACAGTTTTCAAAAAATTGTGCAAAATTGCTTATGTGCAATCGATTTGCACTACAGTGCAAATCGATTGCACACAGTAACAGTAGCAAAAACAACATTTTAAAAGGGCAATTTCTTGTTCAAACTTTCCATCAAACACCTTATGATCATGGATCCACTTGAGCACGAAAATTCCATCAAATTATGAGAAAATAACACCATTGAAATCACAAAATAATGCTCAAAGAATCAATCCCAAAGATCACCAAGAGATCACATTGTGAAAGATGAATTATCCAACTTACAAAAGGTAGATTTAGAGAATTATCAAAACAACTTCAAGAATTTGCTTCAATTTAACCACAAGAATCAATTGACCAAGCTTGGATGTAGAGAATTGATGGAGAAAAAGTGTTTAGATGAAGGTTTAGCTCAAATATTAGTAAGCTTCAATGCAAAGCTTACTAACTTTTTGAAAATGGAGCTTTGAGTGAATTTGGTAGATGGAGAGAATTGAGAGATTTTTTAGCAAGGTGGATTTGGCTATCAAAAGCTTGAAATTTGAATGAAATGAGGGCTCTATTTATAGAGTTTAGGATTGGGATTAGTGGTAATTTGGTAATTGATTCTTGGAACCAAAATTTGAATTAATGATAATTCTTTCAAATATTAGAGCCAAAATTTGAATTAATGATAATTCTTCTTAAAAATGAAAAATTGGCACTAAAATTTGAATTAATGATACATCTTTTAAAAATGAAGAAAAATTGGAGCCAAAATTTGACAAGCTTGAAATGCTGATTTTTTTTCAAATTTTCACACTGTGCAATCGATTGCACTACAGTGTAAATCGATTTGCACAGTGTATCTTTCCAAAAATTGCACAAAATTCACTTTGTGCAATCGATTGCACTCTAGGAGCAATCGATTGTATAGTGAAAAAAAATGAAATTTTTTTAATTCTTTTTCTTTGCAAAATAGAGATTTTAGGGAAATAATACCGGAAAACCTTATTTGCCATATGCTTCGACTCGGTACCTACAAAACACAAATATGCAAAGACAAAGACAAATATTTTTTTTTGCATTTTGAGTAGAAGTTAGTCAACAACACAAGAGAAAACTTAAAGATAGGATGAAAATGTGATGAATGAAGCTATTTATTAATGATTGTGACTGAATGATAAAATATGGTATGAAAGTGCGACTGAAAAAAGTTAGGGGCAAAATTTAGGGTACAACAGCTGCCCCTATTTAATTATCTTTTAGCCAGATAGGCGGAAAGTAACTAAATACAAACAGACCTGAATTTTGTCCCTGATGCGATGAGATGATAGCATATGTTATGAATGAATGCATGGACTCTTTTTTGACATATATTTTTTGAATGATGTATGAGACGAGACAGACTCTGTGGGAATGTGGAAAGACTCGAAACTGGAAACTTGTGGTAGTTCAGATGAAATGACGTGGAAAGACACGCCGAGGAACAACAAGGTACTTCTGGATATCTGTCAGGGTGACAAAGAGTAACCATCAATACTTGGAGAAAAAAAAGATAAAACTCGAGAAGGCAAGCAGCGACATCCAAGAATGGCATTGAATGAGGCGAACAACTCTCTGGAAAAGGCAATCAGAAACATCTAGAAGAACATTAGATGTAGGATGAGACCAAATCTGAAGCTACATTAGAGTCGTCCAGGAAAGACGCTGGACGGAAAAGAAACACGACATCCAATACTGGCTTTGAATGAAGGGAAAACTCAATGTCTAATAATGGCTTTAGACGAGAGAAACGATCACAATATCCAATACTGGCTTTGGATGGAAACAAAAGATCCTGACATTCAATATTGTCTTTGAATGAAAGAAAAGCTCAACGTATAACACTGGCTTTAGACGAGAGAAAAGATCACAACATCTAATACTGGCTTTGAATGAGTGAAAGAGATATTGACATTCAATATTGGCTTTGAATGAAAGAAAAGCTCAACGTCTAATAATGGCTTTAGACGAGAGAAACGATCACAATATCCAATACTGGCTTTGGATGGAAACAAAAGATCCTCACATTCAATACTGGCTTTGAATGAAAGAAAAGCTCAACGTCTAATATTGGCTTTAGACGAGAGAAAAGATCACAACATCCAATACTGGCTTTGAATGACTGAAAGATATATTGACATTCAATACTGGCTTTGAATGAAGAAAAAGGTAACAACATCCAATACTGGCTTTGGATGAAAAAAGAGAAATAACTGAAACTGATGTTTGCTTTGGTAGGTGTCAAGTAAGTTGGACTTTGATCTCAAGGTGACATGTAAACTGCAATAAGACCTTGGAAAATGAAAATGAGGATGAAACACTCTTGTTATGCATTATGTATGAATTTTGTTATGCATGATATGTGAATGATCTATGCAGGTAATGCCGATGTTTACAACGACGGAGTTTGACTCTTTTGTGAAGGTAAGATTGGAAGTTTAATTCCTCAACATGGAGAACTCGGCCAAATTTAATTGGAAAGAAAATATCTTGAACCCAAATTTGTCACACTTGTAAACTGTATTGAACTGATGATCTTCTGAGGAAGGACATGGAGAGCTACTTGGGGACTTGTCCCAGATTAGATGACTGTTGAAGATAAACTGATCATGGCTTCAATCGAAAGTTTCTAGAAATAAGCTGATCACGGCTTCAGCTCTGAAATAACTGTTGGAATAAACTGATCATGGCTTCAGTTATGAAATGATTGTTGGAGATGAATGCCCCTGTATGAGTCTTGAAAATGATTTTCTGGCTGGCCAATTCTGAGTAAACTTGCATTGAGCAGTAAATCTTGAACTGATTCACAATAGGATCTGGAAGATACTTGCCCCTGATAGGGTCACTGACCAAGTTTCTCAGCTGTTTGAAATTCCTTGATGAGGAAAACATGTTTGCAAGCAAAATTTTTTATTCAAACATGGTAATTTTAATGCAAAGTTCATGCAAAAGTTTTGAATCCAAAATCATTTTTGAAATGATGTTATTGGTGTATAGAAAATGCATCACGGGTTAAAGCACAATGGTTTATACTTTTAAAGTGAAAGAGAAAGCAGAGGTATGATACTGAACACAAATGATTTGCAAAAGATCATAGGAGTCAGTTTACGCAACCTTGCTATAGTATGCTTTCAAAAGAAACCTGGCTTCAATTAGGTCTTTTGAGGGTTGTAACATGGTCGGGTTCACAGTTTAAGAAATAAAGGATAAAGGCTCAAAGTTTATTTGTACCCAACTCAATCTTCATGATGTTCTCCAGTCCTATATTCAGTTAATTCAGACTATGCATTCAGGTTCCAAGAGATTTTGGAGTTGCACTGATGGTAGCAATGACGATGACTCGGAAACTAAAGGATTCTTGAGAATGACAGTCATTTCTTCTTACATCTTTTTGTTGTTTTGAGGACTTTTGTCAACTCTGGTGGAGAATTTTGAGGATTTGAAGACCTCTTCTGATTGAATTTATTATTCCCATTTTTTGCCTGAACTGTTTCATTTGAGATTACAGTCAGCGGGATGCCCCTGTTTTTTGCCTGAACTGTTTCATTTGAGATTACAGTCAGCGGGATTTTTATTTTGATTTTTCTTTTCATTTCATTTTCTGTTCTGAAAGATAATGACTGCCTTGCTCAATGATTACGGGGAACCATCTTTGTCATTTTTTGTTTGAGAGCATCTTTGACACTTCTTGCTGTGCGCAAAGGAAAGCTTGATCACGACCTTTGTTGAAAGGTTTCTTGCATGATTTCTCTTGTAATTGAATGCACAACCAGATTAACTGAGAACTATCCATCCCCGGGTTAAGATTGCGGGTTTTTCTGTATAGAAAGAAACTCCAACTTCTAGGATCAAAGGGGTGAACGAGGGATTAACTTCCTTATTTCTCCAGTGTTTGGGAGTTGAAACAATGCCTGTATATCCTCATCAAAGTTTTATTCGAAAGCATACCAGCAACAATTATGGGAATTTCATTTTCATCATCCTCCCTCAAATCCTTGCATAAACAAAATCTTGATAAAGGGAGTAAACAAGAGAAATATATTTGAAAGCAGTAAATGAAAAATGATTTGAATCAAAATATTGCAATGCTCATTTCATTAGAATTAACATGAAAGTACAAACATAATTTGAAAGCAACAATTTTAACATAGATAAGGGACAAATGCAAACAGAAAGAAACATGGCCTAGCGACTAATCAGTAACAAGGATGAGTTGTCCTGTCTGAAACACTAGATTTAGGAGGTGACTTGAGGGTATCCCGACTCAGTCTTCAGCCACTTTGTTTTGGAAAAGGATTGTTGATGACATTAGGACCTGCCTCCTTGAAAGTAATAAAATTGGTTTTCACCAATTCTTGCACTCTGTTTTTCAAAGCATAACAACTTTCTAAATCATGACCGGCAGCTCCCTGATGAAACTCACAGTGAAGGTCAGATCTGAACCCGGTTGGAGGAGGATTTCGAAGAATCAGAGGCCTAGTTGTAATCAAGCCCTTCTGCACCAATTCAGGATACAATGCAGTGTATGTCATAGGGATGGGATCAAATTGAGCCCTATTCCGATTTTGATTCTGTGTAATATTCTGTTGTTGGGGAACCTGAACTAGTTGAGCATTGACCGCAGGAGTAACAACCGCTACTTGTGGTTGATCAGTGTATTGAGGCCTATGGCGAGGTCCTTTTCTCTCAGTTGAGACAGCATTGGCTTCTACCTCTTTCTTCTTCTGAAAGTTCCCAAGGTATTTCTTTGCACCATTAGAATATTCAGCAGCTTTAGACACTTTACCATTCTTGATTCCTTCTTCTAATCTCTAGCCAATAGTCACCAGGTCTGTGAAGCTGGAGGACAAACTACCAATAATCTTCTCCCAAAAGAAAGGGGACAAAGTATCCATGAACAAACCAGTTATCTCTTTCTCTGCCAGAGGTGGTTCAACTTGAGATGCCAATTCTCTCCATCGTTGAGCATATTCCTTGAAAGATTCTTTCTCATTCTGAGACATATTTTGTAGTTGGCGATGATCAGGTGTCATGTCGATGTTGTATTTGTATTGCTTTATGAAAGCATCAACAAGATCTTGGAAGCATTGGATACGACCTTTCTCAAGTCCCATATACCATTTCAATGAAGCTCCACTCAGACTGTCTTAGAAACAATGGATAAGCAGCTTGTCATTCTTTGTGTAAGCAGACATCTTTCGAAAGTACATCACCAAATGACTTCTTGGACAAGTGTGCCCCTTATATTTCTCAAACTGGGGAGTCTTGAACTTTGCAGGCATAACCATATCAGAAACCAAGCACATATTGTTAGCATCAACACTGAAGAACTCATTTCCTTCCATAGTTGTGAGTCTCTTCTCCAAAGTTTGATACTGTTCTTTGAAATCTTCAAACACACCGAAGTCTCCTTGACTCACACTTCGAGAACTGGCAGCATGGTGCTCAAAAGAGGATTCCCAAAAGCAGCTTGTGCAGCAGGTTGACGAAAAGCAGTGTGAACGATTGGTTGAGGTTCAGTGAAAACTGGAGCTTGAAAGACTGGTCAAGAAGACTGGCCAACCATTGAAGTAATTACAACAGGTGGAGAGTAATTCTGAGGTAACCCAAACTCTGTCCATGCAGTAGATGTATGCTGGATAGGTTGAGTGTCAACAACAGCAGTTGGGATTTCAGATATCACAGTCTTCTGAGGTGGCTCTCCTCTGGAAATTAGAACTTGCATCATCTCAGTAAGTTTGGCCATGCCTGACTTCAACTCATCGATTTCCATTCTGACTTCCGTGTTGTGTTGTTCTTGGTTTTCCATTCTCAATCTGACAGCAGCTCTAGTCCCGTAGTTATGTTGAGGAATCAGCTTGACGGTAGATGACTAACTGGAAGAAAGAAGCAACTGGGAATAAGATCCTGAACAACCTGGATGTATGTAGAATGATGTAGAGGATGCAAATGATATGCAATGTTATGCAATGCACTGCACAGTAACAGGATCACACAGTTCTGAGTCACGATCCTGGAGTCAAAGGTACAACCCATAAGGTATGGACTAACTGTTATCATTTGCCGAACAAGGTTCTAAGAGCTTCCCAGATTCTACATCCTTCCTTTGGATATTACCAACGTCCCGATTAACTCGGTAATTAGCAATATTCTTAGGAAAAACTCGTCCGAGTGTAGTATCGCGTGACAACTATTTCCGGATTACTCCATCATAGCTTCCGCACTACACCTAAAAGGCCAAGATGGGTTAGGTAATCTACTGTCCTCAGCTTCAGTAGGCTCCCAGGTCGAAAGCATTACGTCTTCTCGATTACTCGGTAAACGATACTACATTCAAAGGGGCCTCCACTGAGTGGGGGATCTCATGCCTCCTTTTTTGGGATTACTCCCTCAAAGTTAACATGACTATACCACCCGTCCTATCTTAAAGTTTTCCCTAGTCCGGGTATAGGACTTATAAGAAATCCCCAAGCACCCTGTAAACCAGGAAAATCCAGATAAACATATATATACAAAATATAACACATAAACACAATAGCACATATACAAATATAAACAAAGATAGGCTCAACCCACATAGGGATGGACCAGCAAGAGGTCAATCTTTCCCCAGTGAAGTCGCCATTTTTTCTGTAGCGGTAGAAATGTGCAAGACTAAGCCATTGGATTGACTAGACTTTATACAAATCAAAATAAAAATCGCCACCGCGCTTTATTGTTTCCAAAGGAATGGGAAAAGAGTGAATAACCCAAAAAGAGGGGAAAAGATTCAAGGTAAGGGGGTTGGTTATGCAAAGGAAAGGTATTAGCACCCTAAACATCTATGGTACTCTGCAGGAACCTCTTTGTAAAATCTGTATATTTTGGCTATAAAAATGTGTTGTATATAAAATGGATGGTGGAGGTGAGAAAAGAAATATTTTTATGATTTTTGCACCCGCCGCGGTTGCGAACCTTTAGTGCCTACGTACCACCTTTCATGCAATAGGGGATCAGGGTACACGTAGTTCATCTAGAAAAGACTTGTTTGTTGATTGTTTTTAAACAAGGAGATAAGTCGTCATTGTTAGGAGAGAAATCTCGACTAACGCCCACAAGGTGTAAGAAAGATGGACCCTGCGTCAACAAGAGTGAGGGTTTGAGAACGCCTCTAGTACTCAAGTTGAAAAGTCGACACCTTTATAACCATAGGGATAGGAGAATGTTGCTCGACTATCAACGAATCATGTCTCACCTTGAAAAAAAGTTTTGAATGGAAAAGGTGCTTGGGCGCACAAAAGAGTTTGAATGAGTTGAAGTGTTTTGTTAATTTTGAAAGAAATGTCAAAGTATGATTAAATGAATTGAAGTTTGTTTAAAGAAAATAAGTTTTAAAAGAAAAGGCACTCGACGAAGTCGAGGTTTATTATGAAAGCGGTTCAAGTTTAAAAACAAAGAAGATTTTGAAAGAAGATGAGAAGGTTTTTAAAATTAAAGAAGATGGGAGGAGATGAAGGGACTATCCTAAAGCATAAGGTAAAAGCTAAGGAAGAGATCCGTCTAACCAACATGAAGCCGATACTTGACATTATAAGCCAATGTAGAATTCCCATTCTTTTGATTGAAACCAAGTAAGCAAAGATACTAGACCTCTTGAGAGAATCAAACTTCAAGTGTATTTAGTCTTCGCAAAAATTGGGCAGAGTAACGGCTGTATACGGGTGAATTCCATATTACAAACAAAGTATGTAGTCACAATAACCTGCACACAAAACAAACAAACAACCCAATGTCTTGAGGTAAACCTCAAGAACTCCAAACAAAATATCAAATAAAGTCACAAAAACTCCAAGATAGGCCAAGGTCTCTAATCCTAAGTCCAAGAAGTCCATCACTCCATAATGCAAAGGATAGTAATTCATGTTGATTATTAGGTGTCTTTAAAAAGAAAGAAAAGCTCAAGTGAGCAAAATAAAAATGACATAAAAGTAAATGCTCAAGTGAGCAAAGATGAAAATAGCATGAAATGTAAAATGCTAAAATTAAATGGTACATAAAGCATGAAAATAAAAGCATAAAGTAAAGTTAGTTGTTAGTAATTAGTGGTTAGTTGGATGACCATCTTGAAACTTGCATTTGAAAGTCATTAGAGGATTGGTAGAACCAAAGCCTCCACAAAACAAGTTGCATTTGCTTTTTGTCAAGTATATCATCCATTTTGGAATTCTCACAAGGCAACATGTAATGATCAATGATGTTTAAGTGATCCGCGTTGACCAAAGGTGTTGTAGATCCATTAGAGGATTGGTAAAACCAAAGCCTCCACACAATGAATCTCAAGGTTATTGGATCAAAGAGATCAAATTAACATACTTGGGCTTGCAATCATAAGTTTGGGCCACGAATGATCATTTATTCGAATCGGGACAAAATTTAGCGCTATGTTAAGCAATCGTAAGTGGACTTATGTAGAAGTCACACCTATTTTGAGGTCGGTCAATAGCAATCTATGTACTTCATGTTTGGATAAATGATATAGAGATCACCATCCCTTAACATGTAGCACAATTAAAAAATAAAGGGATAAGATGAAGAGGGAGGGGAATGATAAGCTAATTTGGATCACCATTTCAAAATTCTTTCATCTTTAAATTTAACCACTCCGCTAGATAGATTAAAGCACCAAACATATCATTAATCCAAAGCACCAAAAATGAATTAAATAATTCACTCTTAGGTAGATTTGAATTTATGAACATTTATCCAACTTCATCTACATCACAAAGTCCATTGAGTTTAAAGACAAATTGGACATTTTAAATTGCAATCCAAACCAACAATCAAAAGGAGTGAGTAGAAAAAGCATTTTGGATCAAAGCTGCCCCAAAATAAGGCAAAAAAGTGCATTTTGTCCTGGTGTAAATCGATTGCACTGTTGTGTAAATCGATTTACACAGTACAATTTTCAAAAAATTATGCAAAATTGCTTATATGCAATCGATTTGCACTACAGTGCAAATCGATTGCACACAGTAACAGTAGCAAAAATAGCATTTTAAAAGGGCAATTTCTTGTTCAAACTTTCCATCAAACACCTTATGATCATGGATCCACTTGAGCACGAAAATTCCATCAAATTATGAGAAAATAACACCATTGAAATCACAAAATAATGCTCAAAGAATCAATCCCAAAGATCACCAAGAGATCACATTGTGAAAGATGAATTATCCAACTTACCAAAGGTAGATCTAGAGAATTGACCAAGCTTGGATGTAGAGAATTGATGGAGAAAAAGTGTTTGGATGAAGGTTTAGCTCAAAGATTAGTAAGCTTCAATGCAAAGCTTACTAACTTTTTGAAAATGGAGCTTTGAGTGAATTTGGTAGATGGAGAGAATTGAGAGATTTTTTAGCAAGGTGGATTTGGCTATCAAAAGCTTGAAATTTGAATGAAATGAGGGCTCTATTTATAGAGTTTAGGATTGGGATTAGTGGTAATTTGGTAATTGATTCTTGGAGCCAAAATTTGAATTAATGATAATTCTTTCAAATATTAGAGCCAAAATTTGAATTAATGATAATTCTTCTTAAAAATGAAAAAATGGCACTAAAATTTGAATTAATGATACATCTTTTAAAAATGAAGAAAAATTGGAGCCAAAATTTGACAAGCTTGAAATGCTGATTTTTTAAAAAATTTTCACACTGTGCAATCGATTGCACTACAGTGCAAATCAATTTGCACAGTGTATCTTTTCAAAAATTGCACAAAATTCACTTTGTGCAATCGATTGCACTCTAGGAGCAATCGATTGTACAGTGAAAAAAATGAAATTTTTTTAACTCTTTTTCTTTGCAAAATAGAGATTTTAGGGAAATAATACCGGAAAACCTTATTTTCCATATGCTTCGACTCGGTACCTACAAAACACAAATATGCAAAGACAAAGACAAATTTTTTTTTTTGCATTTTGAGTAGAAGTTAGTCAACAACACAAGAGAAAACTTAAAGATAGGATGAAAATGTGATGAATGAAGCTATTTATTAATGATTGTGACTGAATGATAAAATATGGTATGAAAGTGCGACTGAAAAAAGTTAGGGGCAAAATTTAGGGTACAACAGATATATACATGAATGCATGAATGTATAAGTGTTGGATTGAGTAACGAGATTTTGTGACGGGTTTTTATGATGGGTACCCCTATAAGGTAGGCTCCTTAATTTTGACCTACGGTAAATCTACCCTCCCAGGAGGTGGTTTCCTTAAGGGTATCATGAATAACACCAAAGGGAAAAGGAACGAGGGCCTCCCTTAGGTGGAGCCTCTTTATGGACTGAAACTTTCATCTCAAAGTCGTGAAAGGTCTCACATAAGATTTTGGGTTAAGGTTGTTACAAAGAGTCATGGGTGACCTTCCAAAGTCCTACTCGTCAAGAGGATATCTCTCGATAAGTATTCCTTTTTTGGAAGTTCACCGACTCTAGGCGAAGTCGTCACATAAACTCGCAGGGATGATATACCCCCTAAGCTAATAGACGAACCTTCTTTTTAAGGTTTATTGGAAATATTTTTTTGAGATAAAAACCCACCACATAGAAAATATATGATAATAAGAGAGTTTGATAGTAAATAAATAAATGTGATAAAATAGATAAATGGAATAAATAAATAAAGCAAATAAAAATAAGAAACCCCAAAAAGAACCTAAACCTAGGGTTAAGGAGAGTCCCCAACAGAGTTGTCAGCTGTAGCAACTGGTTTTTTAAATCAAGAGTCGCCACTATTAGTTTTTATCCTAGGGAAGGGAACCTAACAGAAAACCCTAATTCGCAGACAAAGATTCTCGGTTACAGACTCAATTAGAAGAAAGGAAGGTGTTAGGAACCTTTCATCTACCTTGTTCACAAGGATATTAGGCTCTAGGTTTAGGTTTGGGGTAAACAGGGTTTTAATTTTTAATTAGCAAGACTCGCCACGATTTTGGATCGCGTGCCTATGTATCCTCTTATGAGGAATCGTAGTTCCAATTCGTAGTTCGTATGGGTTGGTGTCTGTGATACGGTGGAAGAACCGACTGTTATACTGGTTTGCGTTTTGTGTTTTTTGTTTGCAAAATGTCGCGAAAGCAAGAGTCGCCACCGACTTTTATTTCATTCAATCATGGAAAAGGAAAAAGAACAGAAAAAACCTTTTTTCTAGATTTATGAGTATGGGGGGTAGATTATAGAAAGGGAAGGTGTTAGCACCCTTTCTATCCATGGTTTTCCATGGGCTCTTAGGTACTTGCTCATTTTTCAAATTGTTTGTGTGTGTTTGTCTTGAAAATGTTTTACTTTGTGATAACCCGTGTATCAGTCTTCAAGGATGTGATGAAGTTTATTTTGAAAATTTTTTTTGAAAGGTGTTTTTGTGAAAGGTTCTTATTGAGCAAGTACTTAAGATTCTACCTACTCGAAAAAAGATTGTTTGTTCTCGTTTCCTTTAGACAGCGCTATCCTACTATTAAGGAGTAGGTAGCACCATCGTTGGAGTTGTAAGAGACATTCTAAAGGGATAAGTACAATCACTAAAGCAATAGTTAGAAAACTTTAGTAGTAACCCTAGAGTCTTAAGATCTTTCCGAGGCAACATTCCAATGGGACAATTTGATCTTTTAGACTGGAGGGCAATCACTAAAATCTCCTATGCTTAATGACTATTTTACCGAAGGCAATCGAAGTGAGGTAAACCCTAGGAGTGAATATGTGCATATGAATAGTTTCAGTTATTTAATCTTTGCACATTAGGTGATCTACCGTTTTAATTTCAAGTAATCTTCCCATACAATCCTATTAGCATACATCTAGACATTTAAATATTTGCAGGAATTCAAAATGCAAAAAATAAACCTAGCTATTACAAGGCTTTGACGGTTACATAATTGTCTTGATGGGAAATAAAAGTGAGGAATTTAAAACCCTAATTAAAACTATTACAAACTCGAAACAGTTACAATAATAATAAAACCAATTAAAATGCACGCGACGAGTTAAATGCGAGGAGAAATTAAGAACCCTAACATGTAATTAAAAAATAATTAAGTCATTTTTTGAGAAAAGAATTAATTAAAATATGTACAACTAAAACCCTAATTCTAATTGTTTTTAATTATAAAAAAAAGAAGTTGCAATTAACTTAATCTAAACTAAATTAAATAATTTCAAGAAAATAAAATATTTTACAAAAAAGATTTTGTGTATTTTTGGTGGTTTTTTATTTGATAAAAAAAACAATTTAATTACAAAATTTAAAACCTAATTTCTATTTAATTTTAATTGAAACAAAATAATCAAATAAACTAATTAACCTAATTTATTTTCAAAAAAAATTAATTTGAATAAATAATATTTAATTCTGTATTTCTGTGATTTTTTAGTTTTATGATAACTAATAATTTTGTGTTAATTAACTAAAACAATTAAAGAAATTAATTCAAGAAATTAAAAAAAGAAATAGAAAGAAAATGCAAACTGGGCCTGTATGTGCTAGCAAATGGGGGTGCAAATCTGAAATTTTCAGGCCCAAAACGCTCTAAGCCCAGTCAGCGCCTGATCTCTTGTAGCGTTGACTTGAGGGTGCAGCATGGTCCCTCACTACCTGTGCGTTGCATCTGGTACTATGCTGGATCAAGTGGCTAGATGCTGATGGAGTATGGTGGACATCAGGATGAGAGATGCGCTGGATCTGTTAAAAGAAAATAAAATAAAGGGAAGGCTGGGACCTGGGATCGAACCCAGGTCCTTATGCTTGATACCAATGCCTCGTTGCCAGCTGCACTATGTGTTTTAATTGTTAGTATAATGAAAACAAAATATAATATAAAGAAAACAAGTCCCTGATTCCCACGCGCGTGAATTTTTAAATGGGCGACTGGCTGGCTGACACATAACCTTCTTCTACCTCTCTCCGTCGCCTTAGGTTTTTATACTTTTACCTACAGACAAAAGTTTGTAGCTACAAACCTGTAAAACTCAAAAGTCCAGCACAGGCATGATAAATTATTCCTAGTTATGTGGATCAATTCGTCTTGATCTCGTGAACATCATGGTATTCTTCTTTTGGCCCAATTTAAACTGTGTAACAAACCCCTAAAACGCACACGAAAACCCTAATAATGGCAAAGGCACGTATATACGTCAAAAACACAATTAAATCATCCAATCAGGTTGAAAACACATTCATGATCACAAATATATCACTTAAACATGATAATGATGCAAGAAATTCAATAATCGATTTGGAAAACATAAGAAAACCGTGAGAGTGATTGCGTGCGTTTCTAGGTGTTTCAAGCCTTGCAAATGCTTTCTACATGTCCAGTGAGTGCCTAGGGAGATGATTTGTTTTTTAGAAACGCTTGAAACGACCTATGGAGCAAGATTGGATATGCACTTTTCATTGAAAACTCAAGCTTTGTTCTTCCTTTTTCACGCCTGCAAAAACCATGTCCCATGCTTTGTTCTTGTCCAATATATATCTAGGAATGAATTAGGGTTGTGAAATTTGATTGAATCTTTGCAATTATGAGAGATTTGATTTGATTTTCAAGCTACATGTAAACTTGCTATTTTGAGCCAAATCATCCCTTTCTTGTACCAATTATGCTTGATTCGTTTTGGCCTTGATAACTCAACATATTTTGATTGCCAGCCTGTCCAAAAACTAAATCAAATCATATCTTTGCTATTATTCATCAATTATTTTATTTAATTCAATTTTTAATTAATAAAAAATCAAAATAAATTGAAAAATGAAGCAAATAATGTGTGGGGTGAATATTTGAGTCGTGGACCACATTATAAGTGAGGTGCAAGCATAAAAAGTTAGGCCCATTTAGCAAAAAATTCATTTTTGAGCACATTTGACTTTTGGCAATTTTGCAAAAAATGTCAACTTTGACAAGGCATATCTCCTCCAATTTTAATCCTAGAGAGGTGTTCGTGGACTTTTTAAAAAGCTTAAGATGTCCCCTAAGCAACCCTTTTGGTCTCATCTCATTGAGTCTTCCATGTTCATGTAAGAAGCTTTGACCCAAAACGTGTTTTTGTTGACTTTTCAAAAGGACCCATAATGTAGAAACTCATATCTTTTTATGAGTGCAAATTTTCAACTTGTGGGCTGAAGATGACTTGTAGGGAATTGCATCCTCTTCAAAAGGACCCATAATGTAGAAACTCATATCTTTTTATGAGTGCATATTTTGAACTTATGGGATGAAGATGAGTTGTAGGGAATTGCATCCTCTTCAAAATGAGCTTTGGATGGAAAATTTATGATGAAGCATGTGGATGTTATGCTTGGTCAAAGTTCGGTTGACTTTTACTAAGAAAGCCTAATTTAGCAACTTTTGGGTTTTGATGAATTTGGAGCATTACTTGGGGAATCATGATCAACCCTTGATAAAATGATGAAAGTCACTTCAAAATGTTAATATTAACCAAAAAGCTTGAAGTTTGACTTTATGCGGGTCACAGTTGACTTTTGACCTAATACAATCGATTCTCAAGTATCTGAGCAGTTGACTGAGCAAGCTTCTTGTGCAAGGCATGAAACTTGACATGTAGGGTCTTGAGAACATATTAAGACCATGGAGAGAATATGAAGCCTTTGTGGTTCACCCATCTTGAGGAAAATGGAAACCCTAATTTGAGACACCTTGCCTTAGGAGAGAGTTTGTCTAGTCAACTCTTGGGAAAACTTGAGAAAATTGAGGATTCCAATGGGCATGCATTGAGTAAAATGAGAGGGCAAATTTTGGGGTACAACAACTGCCCCTATTCAATCTTCTTAAACCTGAGGATGTAGATTGGCTCGTCCGCCTTTCGTGATCTGAATGTGGAAGATGATTGAACACTAGAGTGCCCAGAAATTTGCACTCGCATGAAGTGATACTTGATTTGGTGATATCGGGAATGGGCTTATAGATGCCATTCGGAAGCTGCTAGAGAATTGTCAGAGATGGGATTAAAGATGGTATCTAAGATATGGTGGAATACCGTCGAAGATGGGCTTAAAGATGCCATCTAGAGGATGTTGATCTCCTGAGACATTCCTTCTATGAGAGTTCCAGTTAATGTTGTTGATGAGGAATCTCCTGAGGAACGTTGGTATTTGTCTTGGGAGAAATGGAATTTTAGGAGCTTTAGTTGTCCGTTACTCTACTGGGGAAATGTGAAAACAATCGTGTTTGATCTGATCCTGGTCTTACAGTGTTGTGGACTGCTGTCTAGAAACTTGGATGGTAAGGTTATGAGAAGGAACCTGGATAGTAGGGTTACTTCGAAATGAAAGCCTGGATAGTAGGGCTGTAAGAAGGAACCTAGGTTATAGGATTACTTCGAAATGAAAACCTGGATAGTAGGGCTGTGAGAAGGAACTTGGGTAGTAGGGTTACTTCGATATGAAAGCCTGGATAGTAGGGTTGTGAGAAGGAACCTGGATAGTAAGGTCACATCGATATGAAAGCCTGGATAGTAGGGTTGTGAGAAGGAACCTGGATAGTAGGGTTACTTTGATATGAAAGCCTGGATAGTAGTGCTGTGAGAAGGAACCTGGATAGTAGGGTTACATTGATATGAAAGCCTGGATAGTAGGGCTGTGAGAAGGAACCTGGATAGTAGGGTTACTTCGATATGAAAGCCTGGATAGTAGGGTTGTGAGAAGGTACCTGGATAGTATGGTTACTTCGATATGAAAGCATGGATAGTAAGGCTGTGAGAAGAAACCTGGATAGTATGGTTACTTCGATATGAGAGCCTGGATAGTAGGGCTGTGAGAAAGAACCTGGATAGTAGGGTTACTTCGATATGAAATCCTGGATAGTAGTGCTGTGAGAAGGAACATGGATAGTAGGGTTACTTCGATATGAAATCCTGGATAGTAGGGCTGTGAGAAGGAACCTTGATAGTAAGGTTACTTCGATATGAAAGCCTTGATAGTAGGGCTGTGAGAAGGAACCTGGATAGTAGGGTTACTTCGATATGAAATCCTTGATAGTAGAGTTGTGAGAACGAACCTGGATAGTAGGATTACTTCGAGATGAAAGCCTGGATAGTAGGGCTGTAAGAAGGAACCTGGATAGTAAGGTTACTTCGATATGAAAGCCTGGATAGTTGGGCTGTGAGAAGGAACCTGGATAGTAGGGTTACTTTGAAGCGATAGTGTAGATTAGTTGAATCGTTTGATTTAGGGAACTGGGTTTCCATTAGTCGTCTGTAGATGTGATCTATATAACTGTTGGATTTGTTGAAGCTAATCGTCTTTCCTGCAAAAGATATCAGGGTTAGTTATATGCGATGCATGAAATGCATGGCGAGATGATGTTCTCAAAATAAAATAGATTACGCTGTATATGTATGTATGCGTATGTCATGATGTATATTCATGAAATGCTATTGGGGTATGCTCGCGTTTGGGAAAATAAATCCCTGACAGTTGCTGGAGGTTTGTAAATATTTTATCGGGAAGAGATGCTGGAGAATAACTCTGTGGGGACCAACTTAGGGGAAGAGATACTTTGTTGGTAGACCTGCTGATTTGGAGGAATAAACTCGGTTGGGGATAAAATTCCGTTGCTGGAGATGTTGAGCTCTGTTGGAGAAATAAACTCCGCTTGGGGGATGAAATTTACTAACTCACCCGCGATTATGAACCTTGTATGGGGATAGTTATGTCCTGTTTCGGGAAAGCTGGCATCAATTCCTTTGGATACTTTTACTTTGTGGGGAGTGTATGTACTAATAATTTTATTCCCAAGTTGGCTCTGTCCCGATACCTGCTGGGGAGAGTAACCGTCGGGTTTGGCACTTCTTGTTTTTTCCCTGTTTCTGGAATTACGAGTAATTGTCTTTTGTTTCTTATGTAAATATTTATGAGCAGCAATCATTTTCAAATGCATATATCAATAATAAATCATTGGACGTTCTTGCAAAACAAAACAGAAAAAGAAAAAACAGATTGAAGTTTCTTGTGAAAATGGTTTGTATTGATTTTTGAAGTTGGCGTGTAATAGGCGTTTTGTACAAAGAGGTTGACGTCCTAGTAAGAGAACACCGCCGAAATATAGAAATTACATAATATGTGTAAAAGAATGAAAAACAGCTATGTGAAACGACCCCATTGGGTTATAACTCTACTATTGCCTTTATATCTTCAAGCGTCTCATCACTTTGCTTCTTGGCCGAAAGTTAATCAGATTGGTTGGTGCCGTCTGAGCTTGATAGTCGATACCGAAGTCTAGTCACAAGGTGATCCAATGAGACATAGTGATATGCTTCAATCCCTAGCTTTTTCCTGGACTGCCCTTTCGGGTTTTCAATCCACCGGGATATCCATTTTTGCCCAAGCCTCCCTTTCGGGTTTTTGACTTTCCGGGTGTACAGATTTTTCATTTTCATCCCTTACTTTTGCCCGAACCCTTTTGGTTCCCCAGGAAGCCCTTATTTTTTCCTAGGCCAGTCGACCTAGCGGGTCTTTGATTATGCGTAATATCTTTTCACTATGTCTACATTGACGGGGTGAGGAAGGTCGTCACCATCCATGGTGGTTAGAATCATAGCTCCTCACGAGAAAATGTTCTTAACCACAAATGGCCCTTCGTACGTGGGGGTCCATTTTCCCCTGGGATCACCTTGCGGAAGTATGATGCGTTTGATCACTAGATCCCCGACTTGATATTCTTGGCATCTGACTTTCTTGTTAAAAGCCTTGATCATTCGCTTTTGATACATCTGACGATGGCAGATAGCGGTAAGTCTCTTTTCATTGATTAGATTTAGTTAATCAAGTCGGGTTTGGATCCAGTCGTCTTTGTTCAAACCTGCATCCTTCATAATCCTGAGAGAAGGTATCTAGACTTTGATGGGTAGGACTGCCTCCATGCCATATACCAGAGAGTAGGGTGTTGCCCCTGTCGACGTCCGTGCTTAGGTACGGTACCCATGAAGAGCGAATGGTAACATCTCATGCCAGTCTTTGTATGTCACCGTCATCTTCTGTACAATCTTCTTGATGTTCTTGTTAGCTGCTTCAACAGCGCCGTTCATCTTTGGCCGGTACGGAGAAGAATTATGGTGCTGTATCTTGAATTGTTTACAGAGCTCGGTGATCATTGTGTTATTGAGATTCGTACCATTGTTAGTAATAATCCTCTCTGGCACACCATATCGACAGATCAGGTTGTGTCAGATAAACCGCGCCATGACGTTCTTGGTTACTGTAGCAAAGGAAGCTGCCTCAACCCACTTCGTGAAGTAATCAATGGCTACCAGAATGAAACGGTGTCCATTAGACGCATTAGGTCTGATCTCGCCGATCATGTCGATGCCCCACATCGCAAAGGGCCAAGGAGCCGTCAAGACATTCATAGGAACCTGAGGTATATGCACCTTATCAGTGTAGACTTGGCACTTATGACAGGTTCGAGAGTGCTGATAACAGTCGGCTTCCATAGTGCACTAGTAGTATCCTGCCCGTAGGATCTTCTTAGCCATGGTATGTCCACTAGAATGGGTTCCGAACAAATCAGTATCAACAGTATTAATTCCACGACCGTGTTTAGGCATGGGAGAAGTTATGACATTTGGCTTTTCTGGAGCATCAAAATCTATTTCCTTGGCTTCAATAAAGTCTTTTCCTTTGTTCCTCAAAGCCCAGCAGTCATTTGTAGTGTAGCCAGGACTCTCAGAATGATAGGAACACCGAGTATTCGGGTTATATCGGGGAGATGTAGTATTTGGACTCTTTGGAGCCTCTTTCAGGGTTGCCAAGTTGGATCTTAGCATATGAGGTAGCACTTCATCCAATGTCATGTTGATGCAGGTAAACTTCTATTGTGGTATTTCCACCCTTTTTTTATTATTGCGTTGTGGAGTAACCGCATGTCTAGGTATCATCACGACACTTACTGTCTGACGATGTTCAGCCCTGTTTTGGCCCCTCGGGCTATAGATGGCAGTAGCTTCCTTCTTACCAGCGAAAGGCTTATTTACTGAACTTGAAGAGGCATCCTTATGTATTTTTCCGCTTCGAATTCCAGCTTCTACTCTTTCTCCAGTTAGAATCTGCTCGGTGAAACCAGCTGGCGAGTTGCCGATCAAATGATTGAAAAATGGACTAGATAGCGTCCCCATAAACATATCAACCAACTCCCTATCAGACAACGGGGGTTGAACTCTCCCAGCCAAGTCTCTCCATTTCTGTGCATAGTCCTTAAAGCCTTCACTCGCACCCATGGACATACTCTGGAGTTGAGTACGAGTAGGAGCAAGGTCAGCGTTGTATTGATATTGCTTGTAGAAAGCAGCAGCCAGATCTTCCCAGTTTCGGACATTGGCTCCCTCTAGCTGGTAGAACCATTCAAGCTGTGTCCCTGACAGACTATCTTGAAAGAAATGAACCCACAGATTTCTATCAGCGGTGTGGGGATGGATCTTTCTGACATAAGAACGGAGATGGAGCTTTGGGCAGGACACCCCATCATACTTAGCAAAAACTGGAGCTTTGAACTTCTGTGGGATGACCACCCCCGACACCAATCCCAATTCTTCGAAATCTAGTCCAGGTATCCTCTGAACTTCCATGGCACTCAGATGGTCTTCCAACTATTTATATCTATCCTCAGCAGGAGGATATTGCTCATCATTGTAATCGGTATCATTGTCAGAAACTGCAGGACTGGGATCCTTCTCTTCTTCCTGATTATCCCCTTCCTCAGATGAAGAGGTCGGATCGACTTGCGCTTCAACCACTCTCCAAACCTTCTGCCCATATTCAGAATACCAGCAGCCTTCTTATTTTTCTTCTTTTCTTTCAGGATGAGTACTTTCAGATCCTCCTGCTCTTTTGCCAAACTTATGAACATTTGTTTGAACTGGGCGTTCTGTGCCTGAAGGTCCTTGATGGTTTGTTCGGAAGACATTTCGTGCTGAAATAAACAGCGAAGAAGATGAGAAACCTGTAATGGTACCTGTAATGATGTGTATGATAATGGGATGCGTATTCAATTATTTCAAAGACTTCGGGAAATTTAAATTTGCAAACCAAAATAAACAAAGATTTTATTAGATGAATTTGAAGGTTCAAAAATGCCTTTTAGGTGTTACAATTAAAAATAAATCTAAAACTAGAAAAGAAATCAAAAGTCCCATGGATGCTTCCTCTTTGTGCCGAGATAATCATTGAGTCCTTTTTCTTCGCGGAGTTGCTTTATGAGCTCTAAAACCTTCCTCTCCTGAGCATGGAACTGATCCCTGTAAGTATCTCGTTCCTTTATCAACTGAATCCAACACCTCTGTAATTCCCCAAGATCAGTGGGCATGTAAGGATAGAGAACCGTGTAGGGAATACCTTCTTCAGTAGTGGGTTCCACAATTACTGGTAAAACGGCCACATAGGGCATCATAAGCTTCTGGGCACGAGTTCTTACCCACTGGAGGTAAGGTTCCATAGGAATGGAAGTCTTTGGCCCCAAATCCCTGGCGCCAGATCGGTTTACCATGCCCCAAGCTCGTATGAACCTCCGGCGATACTCGTTAACATCATCCTCATAGTTGAATACAATGCCCTCGATAAGTAACTCATGGGGACCATCCCTTCGAGCGTGACCAAATTGTCGCAGAGCTAAACAAGTATTGTAGGTTATACCTCCTCTGATACCATGTAACGGGACATTAGGGTACTCCCCGCAGTGGTCAATAATAGCAGTATTTTCCATAGCTCGAGAACACCAAAGAATATTCATGTGAGCGAGTGACATTATCCTTTAGGACCAACCCAAACCTTCTTCATTCTTCAGTACGGACTTAGGGAGGTGAGAAATAAATCACCTCGGCAGTAATGGCACGCAACACATAAGAACCCCTCTTCTCTTCGTGGTACGAGTATGGAGAGTGTGTAAAATATCTTCGAGCAAGGTAGGCACGGGATTGCGAGAGAGGAAGATCTTGATAGCATTCACATCTATGAATGAATCCGTATTAGGGAATAGGACTAACCCATAGATTAGAAGATCAAAAACCGCCTCAAAATCCTGAAAATCCATATCATCCCAAAATAGCTGGGCCTTGTCTATCAGAAACTTAGCTAGAAAACCCTTGACTCCGCTTCTGGTTTCCCAATTGGATACCACGTCGGCCCGTTTTAGATGCAAAGCTGAGACAATGACTTATGGCTTAGGAACTTCTTCTAGACCTGTGAAGGGTAACTGTTCCAGAATGGGTATATCTAACAGCTGAGATAATTCTTCCAAGGTAGGCACCAACTGATAGTCTAGAAAGGTGAAGCAGTGGTGCATGGGATCAAAGAACTGAAAGAGTACACTCATCATCTTTCATCAAAGTTTGAAGTAACCAGAGTGAGAAGTCGACCATGTCTCTTAGTGAATGCAGAAGTTTCAGAAACACTTGATGCTAGCTCTTTGAGTTGGGAAGGTATCTTCAGAAAGCTGATTCGGATAGTGTTTCTGCAAACAAAAGTCATGATCTGCAAAACAGGACAAAGATAAATTCCTTTGGTCTTTGAAATGGTTAGTGCAATAATAATGGATGTTATGTTATGATTCATGATGTCATGAGAAAACACAGGTATAGAAAACACAGGTATAACAAGCACAATAAAATCACACAAAGTCCTTAGGTTTAAGGCCTGCATGAGGTTAAAGGTAGTACCCTCTTGAAGTTTAGTTGGTGTCTGTTGTACCCCAAAATTTTCCCTCTCATATTTCTTAACACATGACAAGTAAGATCCCCAAATTGCTCAAGGAAGTTCAAGAGTTGACCAGACAAACTCTCTCCTAAGACAGTACCTCAAATTAGGGTTTCTATTTTCATCAAGATGTGTGAACCACAAAGGACTCAAATTCTTACCATTTTCCTAATATGTTCTCAAGATCATCCATGTCAAGTTTCAAGCCTTGCAGAAGAAGTTTGCTCAGTCAATTGCTCAAATGCCTGAAAATCAACTGTGATAGATCAAAAGTCAAATGTGGCCCACATACAGTCAAACTTCAAGATTTTTGGTCAAAATCCTCATTTTGAAGTATTATCCATCATTTGGCCAAGGGTTGATCATGATTCCTCAAGGATTTCTCACAATTCATCAACACCCAAAAGTTGTTAAATTAGGGTTTTGCAGGAAAAGTCAACTCAACTTTGACCAAGCATAACTTTCTCATACTTTATCATAAATGACCCATCCAAATCTCACTTTGAAGAGGATACAATTCCCTACAATTCATCTTCAGCTCCCAAGTTCATAATATGCACTCACAAAAAGATATGAATTTTGACATTGTAGGTCCTTTTGAAAAGTCAACAAAAACAACTTTTAGGTCAAAGCTTCATACAAGAACATGGAAGACTCAATTGAGATGACACTAAAAGGGTTGTTTAGAGGAGATCCTAAGATTTCTAAAAAGTCCAAGAACACCTCTCTAGGGTCAAAATTGAGATAGTTATGCATTGGCCAAGATGACCATTTTTGCAAAATTGCTAAAAGTCAAATGTGCTCAAATTTACATTTTTTGCTAGATGGGCCCAACTTTTTATGCTTGCACCTCAATTATAATGTGGTCCACGACTCAAATACTTATGAGGGATGATTTATGGACCCATACTAGATGGACCCATACTACCGACAAAAATTTATGGGTGCATTTCTTTCAAGATAGACTGTCAGGGACTCAGCTTGAATGGTTCTACCAGTTGGAGGAAGCCAGTGTCTGAAACTGGGAAGATCTTGCTGCTGCTTTCTACAAGCAGTATCAGTACAACGCCGACCTTGCTCCCACTCGTACTCAACTCTAGAGTATGTCCATGAGTGTAGGGGAAGGTTTTAAATATTATGCTCAAAAGTGGAGAGACTTGGCTGGGAGAGTCCAACCCACTTTGTCTGATAGGGAGTTGATGGATATGTTTCTGGGGATGTTGTCTGGTCCATTTTTCAATCACTTAATCGGCAGCTCGTCATCTGGTTTCACCGAGCTGATTTTAACTAGAGAAAGAGTAGAAGCTGGAATTCTGAGTGGCAAAATACAGAAGGATGTCTCCTCGAGTTCCACAAAAAAGTCTTTCACTGCTAAGAAGGAAGCCATTGTAGTTTATAGCCCGAGGGGCCAAAGTAGATTTGAACACCGTCAAACGATAAATGTTGTAGTGATACCAAGACTCGCATCTTCTCCACAATGCAACAATTAGCAAAGGGTGGAAAGACCACAACGACAATTTACCCGCATCATCATGACTTTGGATAAAGTTCTACCTCATCTGTTAAAATCTAACTTGGAGACCTTGAGAGAGGATCCCAAGAATCCAAACACTACTTCTCCCAGATACAATCCCAACGCGTGGTGCGCCTACCATTTTGAGAGTCTTGGCCACGATACAAATGACTACTGGGCTCTGAGAAACAAAGTTCAAGACTTGCTTGAAGCCAAGTAAATAGAGTTCGATGCTCCAGAAAAGCTGAATGTTATAACCGCTCCTATGCCCAAACATGGTCGTGGAGTTAATGTTGTTGACACTGATTTGTTTGTGACCTCTGTTGAAGAAATTTCTACTTCTCTTATGACTGTTAAGAAGAATTTGTTGTTGGCCGTTTTATTTCCGGATTATGGTGAAAGTTGCTACATGTGTTCGATTCTACCTTCTGGTTGCCGTTTGTTGAAGTCAGGTGTTCAGCGCCTGATGGATAATGAAGATATTTTGTTTGAGAAGACTATGATTCCTGTTGTTCCAAATGAAGACGTTGCCATTATAACCATTTCCGCCAATCCTTCCAAGGTTTCCTCGAGAAGACCTGTTAGGATTACACATGTTTAAAGAATTACTCCGCAGATAATCACTGTTCCTGGTCCCATCCCGTACACCTCAGACAAGGTTGTCCCATGGCATTATGGTGTTAATGTGTACTATCATGGTATTAAGGAAGATCTGAAGAATGAAGAAGCTGATATTGATTTCAGTAATATTGTCGGGACTAGTAAGGTTACCCGAAGTGGAAGGGTTTTCTCTCCTGAAATTGCTCTGAAGATCATCAAGCCTACTGTTATTCCAACTTCTGATCCAACCAGCACTCTTGACATTTCTCCTGTTCCTACTCCAGTTATTACCCCTGCTGCTGAGCCATCTGGGACTCGGGGCAAGGAAATTATAGGTGAGCCTTCCCGGACGGAGGAACCTAAGAAAATAGTTGTGGAAGCCTCTAAACAAGAAATAGAGGAAATACTAAAAATCATTAAGAAGAGCGACTACAATATGGTCGAACAGCTGGGGCAGACCCCGTCAAAGATCTCCATGTTGTCTCTATTGTTATGTTCTAAAGCCCATGCGAAGGCTTTGATTGCATTTCTCAAGACCGCGCATGTGCTGCAGGAAACTTCAGCAGATCAGTTCAAAGATTGTATGGCCAATCTGACTGCTGACAATGGGCTAGGTTTTTCAGATGCGGATCTGAACCCTAAGGGGAGGAATCGTAATGATGCTCTTCACGTCTCGATTGAGTGCAGGGGCACCACTATGGCTCATGTGCTGGTAGATACCGGGTCTTTGCTGAATGTTCTGCCGAAGAAAGTGTTAGACCGTTTGGATTGTGAGGGTTTGACTTTAAAGCCGAGTAAAATTATGGTAAGGGCTTTTGACGGATCAAAGAGAATGGTGCACGGGGAGGTGGACTTCCTTGTCAAAGTGGGTTCTCAGACCTTTGGGTCCACCTTCTACGTAATGGACATCAGGCCATCGTATTCTTGCTTGATGGGTCATCCTTGGATCCGTAGGGCTGGGGCAGTTGCTTCCACACTACATCAAATGCTGAAGTATCTGGTGAAGGGAAAGATTGTCATAGTGCGAGGTGAAGAAGAATATATGGTGAGCCACCTCAATTCCTTCCGCTACGTAGAGATGAACGGGGAATTCATAGAAACTCCTTGTCAGAATTTTGAAGAGGTCCCTCAGGTCTTAGCATCAACTAAAGTTACTACCAATAAACCTCTGTTGAAGATGGCTTCTCTCAAGGACGCCAGGGCTGTGGTTGAAGAAGGTGGGTGTACCAATTGGGGTCAGCTCCCTGATTTCACTCACAAAACTGACAAATTTGGTTTGGGCTTTACTACAGGGGCTCAAAGGGATGTTAGGCGCGCATGGATTGGAAGACCTCGCCTACACATCAATAATCGGGGAATTAATGCAATTGAAGATAATGAAGAGGATTCAGACATCGACAGCTGGATCTTCCCAACAACCAACAGTGGACCGAATAACTGGACGGATAGAGACTTCATACCTGTTTCTTTTATTCCGCAGTAATTGACTCATTTGTTTTAAGATTTGTAATAAACAATTTGAAACTTTACGGCCCGGTTCCTTGCCCGAGGCACCTTGGCTTTGCTTGTGAGGGCCATTATTTTTCATTTCATATATCATTAATAAAGCATTGGACGTTTCTTGCATACAAATTTTGCGCTCCTTGTTTTTCTTTTATGTCTCTCACTTGATCAAAACAACTATTCTCTTACACGCACTCACGTATCATACTGCAGATCCATATCCACTCTGGATCCCATTGATAACAGCTCTGCTACTGCCAATTATGACTTCAAAAATCTGATCAACCAAGCCGAGGACGAAGGTGAGGACAGTTGTGAGGTTCCTGGAGAACTTTCTAGACTATTACATCTGAAAGAACGGGACATACAGCCTCATGAAGAGCCAGTTGATTCAGTGAATTTGGGTACAAAGGAAGACGGGAAAGAGGTTAAAATAGGTGTGAATCTGGGGCCTAGTGTCAAAGAACGGTTAATACATATGCTACACGACTATGTTGAGATATTTGCCTTGTCCTATGAAGACATGCCGGGTTTGGACACTGATATTGTGGTACATCGCCTGCCATCTAAAGAAGACTGTCCTCTGATTAAACAGAACGTCTGTCGTATACGTCCTGAAATGTCAGAGAAGATCAAGGCAGAGGTCATGAAACAATTCGACGCAGGATTCTTAGCTGTCACGTCTTATCCATAGTGGGTTGCTAATGTTGTTCCGGTACCTAAGAAGGACGGTAAGGTACGAATGTGTGTGGACTACAGAGATTTGAACAGGGCAAGCCCCAAGGATGACTTCCCACTTCCTCACATTGATGTTCTAGTCGACAACACCGCACAGCATAAGATCTTCTCCTTCATGGATGGTTTTTCTGGATACAACCAGATCAAGATGGCTCCCGAGGACATGGAGAAGACAACCTTCGTTACACAATAGGGAACCTTCTGTTACAAGGTAATGCCTTTTGGGTTGAAGAATGCTGGGGCAACTTATCAGTGCGCCATGGTCGCTTTGTTCCACGATATGATTCACCACGAGATTGAGGTTTATGTTGATGACACGATAGCCAGGTCCCTGACTAAGGAAGAGCACCTTGATCATCTTCAGAAACTATTTGACAGGTTGAAGACGTATAAGCTAAGGTTGAATCCGAACAAGTCTATCTTTGGGGTAAGATCTGATAAACTTCTGGGTTTCATCGTCAGTGATAAGGGTATTTAGGTGGACCCTACAAAGGTAAAGGCCATATAAGAGATGTCGACTCCCTTCACAAAGAAGGAAGTTAGAGGTTTCTTGGGACGTCTAAATTATATCGCCAGGTTCATTTCACATTTGACTGCTACTTGTGAGCCAATCTTCAAGTTGCTGAAGAAAGATCAAGTGGTAAAGTGGAATGATGAATTCCAGACCGCTTTCGAAAGAATCAAAGAATACCTTCAAGAACCACCAATTCTGATGCCTCCAGTTGAAGGAAGACCTTTGATATTATACCTGACTGTGCTAGACAATTCAATGGGGGGGGGGGGGGGGGGGGGGGGTTGGGGCAGCATGACGAGTCTGGTTGAAAAGAGCATGCCATTTATTACCTTAGCAAAAAAATTTCCGACTGTGAGACCTGATACTCATTGCTCGAGAAAACTTGTTGTGCTTTGGCATGGGTTACTCACCGCCTGAAACAGTATATGCTGACTCACACTACCTTGTTGATGTCAAAGATGGATTTGATCAAGTATATTTTTGAGAAGCCCGCCTTATCTGGAAGAATAACAAGATGGCAGATGATCTTAACCGAGTACGACATCCAATACACAATCCAAAAAGTAATCAAGGGGAGTGTATTGGCGGATCATTTGGCACATCAGGCCGTGGATGACTACCAGTCCATGAATTTCGAATTCCCGGATGAGAATATCATGTTGGTAACCGACTGCGAAGAACCCGGACCGGATGAAGGACCCGAGTAGGGATCCCGATGGTCAATGTACTTTGATGGAGCCTCGAACGCATTGGGTAATGGCATTGGCGCTGTAATTATATCTCCCGAGGGCTGTCATGCTCCGTTCACTGCCCGATCATGTTTCAACTGCACCAACAACATGGCGGAGTATGAAGCATGTATCATGGGTCTTCGAGCTGCTATTGACCTGAGGATTATGTTCTTGAGTATATTTGGAGATTCTGCTCTAGTGTTAAGTCAGATTAAAGGCGAGTGGGATACGAAGCACCCGAATCTTATTCCTTACAAAGATTATGTACTGACATTGCTCCCACACTTTGAGGAGATAACCTTTGAGCATTTCCCACGAGAAGAGAACCAGTTGGCGGACGCGCTAGCTACCATGTCTTCTATGTTCAAAGTCAGGTGGGACAATGAAGCTCCCCAGATTACCATTGAGAGGTTGGATGAACCCACACATTACTGTGACATTGAGACCGAAGAAGTGGCATATAAACCCTGGTTTCATGAGGTAAAGAGGTATCTTGAGGCTCAAGAATATCCCGAGGGGGCATCTGTTAATGATAAGAAGTTTCTAAGAAGGTTTGCTGCAAAGTTCTTCATCAGTAATGGAATCCTCTATAAGCGTAACCGTGATTCAACCTTACTGCGGTGTGTAGACAAGAGCGAGGCAGAAAGGATCATGGCAGAATTACATGAAGGTACCTTCGAGACTCACTCCAGTGGACATACCATGGAGAAGAAAATCCTACGGGCAGGATATTACTGGTCCACTATGGAAGCCGATTGTTATCAGCACTCACAAACCTGTCATAAGTGCTAAGTCTATACTCATAAGGTGCATGTGCCTCCGGTCCCTCTGAATGTCTTGACAGCTCCTGGGCCCTTTGCAATATGGGGCATCGACATGATCGGCGAGATCAGACCTACTGCGTCTAACGGGCATCGCTTCATTCTAGTAGCCATTGATTACTTTATGAAGTGGGTTAAGGCGGCTTCCTTTGCTACAGTAACCAAGAACGTCGTGGCACGATTCATCCGACATAATCTGATATGTCGATATGGCGTACCAGAGAGAATTATTACTGACAATGGTACAAATCTCAATAACACGATGATCACCAAGCTCTGCAAACAGTTCAAGATTCAGCATCATAACTCTTCTCCCTACCGGCCGAAGATGAATGGGGCTGTTGAAGCGGATAACAAGAACATCAAAAAGATTGTGTAGAAGATGATGGTGACATACAAAGACTGGCACGAGATGTTACCATTCGCTCTTCACGGGTACCGTACCTTAGCACGAACATCGACAGAGGAAACACCAAACTCTTTGGTATATGGCGTGGAGGCGGTCCTACCCATCGAACTCCAGATACCCTCTCTCAGGATTATGAAGGATACGGCTTTGAAAGAAGACAATTGGATCCAAACCCGACTTGATCAACTGAATCTAATCGATGAAAAGAGACTTACTGCTATTTGTCATGGTCAGACGTATCAAAAGCGAATGATTAAGGCTTTTAACAAGAAAGTCATACGTCAAGAATATCAAGTCGGGGATCTAGTGATCAAACGCATCATACTACCGCAAGGTGATACCAGGGGAAAATGGACCCCCACATATGAAGGGCCATTTGTGGTTAAGAACATTTTCTCGGGAGGAGCTATAATTCTAACCACCATGGTTGGTGACGACCATCCTCACCCTGTCAATGCAGACATAGTAAAAAAATACTACGCATAAACAAAGACCCGCTAGGTTGACTGGCCTATGCAAAAATAAGGGCTTCCCGGCGAACCAAAAGGGTTCGGGAAAAAGTAAGGGATGAAAACAAAAAAAATTGTACACCCGGCAAGTCGAAAACCTGAAAAGGCGACTTGGGCAAAAAAGGGTATCCCGATGGACTGAAAACCCGAAAGGGCGGTCCAGGCAAAAGTTAGGGATTAAAGTGTAACACTATGTCTCATTGGATCATCTTGCAACCAGACTTCGGTATCGACTATCAAGCTCGGACAACGCCAATCAGTCTGATCAACCTTCGGCCAAGTAGCAAGGTGATGAGACGCTTGAAGATATAAAGGAAATAGCAGAGTTGGAACCCAATGGGGTTGTTTCACATAGCTTTTTTCTTTCTTTTACACATATTTGATAATTTTTATCTTCCGGTGGCATTCTCTTACTAGAACGTCAGCCTCCTTGTACAAAATGCCTATTACAAGCCAACTTCAAAAATTAATACAATTCATCTTTACAAGAACCTTCAATTTGTTTTTCTTTTTTCTGTTTTGTTTTGCAAGAACGTCCAATGATTCATTTTTGATATATGCATTTGAAAATAATGGTTGCTCATAAGTATTTACATAAGAAATAAAAGACGATTAATCGTAATTCCAGGAACAGGGAAAACAAGAAGTGCCCAAACCTTATAGTTACTCTACCCATCGGGTACCGGGATTGAGTCAGCTGGAGAACATGAACAGTGGTCCATACACTCCCCACCGAGTAAAAAGTATCCAATACAATGATGTTAGCTTTCCCGAATAGGACATAACTCTCCCCAGCTGAGGTTCACAATCGCGAGTGAGTCAGTAAATTTTTCCCCAAGCAGAGTTTATTTCTCTCACAAGCAAAAATTCAATCTCCAACATAATTCATTATCACCAGCAACGGAAATTCATCCCCAGCTGAGTTTTATTTCTCCAAGTCAGCAGATCTATCACCAGAGTATTTCCTCTCCAACAGAGTTATTCCCCGCAGAGTTATCCTCAGACAGGGTCTCTTCTGGAAGAATACTCACCAGCTGAATGGATGGCAAATCCCCAACATAGTCACCGTTGTTCACCATCCCCAACAGAAGTAGAGGAACTATGGTTTTTTGCAGCAGTCGAGAATACCATTTCTCATACTCTCCAAATAGCAGTCAGGGATTTATTTTCCCGGACTCAGTTTATTACGTCGGCATTTCATGTTCATACATCATGACATGTGCATACATTACATATAACATAATCTCAGTTATTTTGAGAACCTCATAACAATGCATCTCATGCATCGCACATAACTAACCCTGTATTTCTATCAGGAAACACAGATATTATCAACAATTTCCAACGGGTCTGGATCAACACTCGAAGCTAAACAGAGTAATCATTGATGCGACAAAAGCAACCTTACCCAGGTTCCCTCTATAGTTTTACCAAAATTCATACTGAAGTAACCCTACCATCCAGGTTCCTTCTAACAACCCTACTATCCAGGATCCTTCTTGCAGCCCTACTATCCAGGCTTTCATTTCGAAGTAACCCTACTATCCAGGTTCCTTCTTGCAGCCCTACTATCCAGGCTTTCATCTCGAAGTAACCCTACTATCCAGGTTCCTTCTCGCAGCCCTACTATCCAGGCTTTCATATCGAAGTAACCCTACTATCCAGGGTCCTTCTCGCAGCCCTACTATCCAGGCTTTCATCTCGAAGTAACCCTACCATCCAGGTTCCTTCTCACAACCTTACTATCCAGGATTTCATATCGAAGTAACCCTACCATCTAGGTTCCTACTCACAGCCCTACTATCCAGGTTTTCATACCGAAGTAACCCTATTATCCAGGTTCCTTCTCACAGCCCTACTATCCAGGCTTTCATCTCGAAGTAACCCTACTATCCAGGTTCCTCCCCATAACCTTACTATCCGGGTTCTTCCTCTCTTATCCCCAGACAGCAGTCCACAACACTGTAAGACTGGGACCAGATCAAACACAATTGATTTCACATTTCCCCAGTAAGTTACGGTGCAGCACATACCCTGACCAGACACGCAGTTCATTTCCGCTTCCCAAACCGGAGTCATTCCCGCAGTAGAGTAACGGACGACTGAAGCTCCTAAAACTCTATTTCTCCCAAGACAGAGACCAGCGTTCCCCAGTGAAGTCCTCCACAATAAGGGTACGGGTTCTCGCAAAGGAATCTCTTATGTGATCGACACCTTTTTGGATGGCATCTTTAAAGCCCATCTTCGACAATTCTCTAGCAACTACCAAATGGAATCTATAAGCCCAATCCCGATATCACAAATCAGGTATCACTTCATGCGAGTGCAAATTTCTAGGCACTCTAGTGTTCAATCATCTTCCACCTTCAGATCACGAAAGGAAGACGAGCCAATATACATCCTCAGGTTTAAGAAGATTGAACAGGGGCAGTTTTTATACCCCAAAGTTTTCCCTCCCATATTTCTCAACACATGACAAGTGAGATCCCCAAATTGCTCAAGGAAGTTCAGGAGTTGACCAGACAAACTCTCTCCTAAGGCAGTACCTCAAAATAGGGTTTCTATTTTCATCAAGATGTATAAACCACAATGGACTCAAATGCTCACCATTGTCCTAATATGTTCTCAAGATCATCCATGTTAAGTTTCAAGCCTTGCAGAAGAAGTTTGCTCAGTCAATTGCTCAAATGCCTGAAAATCAACTGTGCTAGATCAAAAGTCAATTATGGCCCACATATTTTTGGTCAACATCCTCATTTTTAACTATTATCCATCATTTGATCAAGGTTTGATCATGATTCCTCAAGGATTGCTCACAATTCATCAAAACCCAAAAGTTGCTAAATTAGGGTTTTGCAGGAAAAGTCAACTCAACTTTGACCAATTATAACTTTCTCATACTTTATCAGAAATGACCCATCCAAATCTCACTTTGAAAAGGATGCAATTCCCTACGATTCATCTTCAACTCTCAAGTTCATAATATGCAATCACAAAAAGATATGAATTTTGACATTATAAGTCCTTTTGAAAAGTCAACAAAAACACCTTTTGGGTCAAAGCTTCATACATGAACATGGTAGACTCAATTCAGATGAGACCAAAAGGGTTGTTTAGAGGACATCCTAAGCTTTCTAAAAATTCAAAGAACACCTCTCTAGGGTCAAAATTTAAAGAGTTATGCATTGGCCAAGTTGACCATTTTTGCAAAATTGCCAAAAGTCAAATGTGCTCAAATTTGCATATTTTGCTAGATGGGCCCAACTTTTTATGCTTGCACCTCAATTATAATGTGGTCCACGACTCAAATACTTATCCACAAATTATTTTCTTCATTTTTCAATTTATTTTGATTTTTCATTAATTAAAAAGTGAATTAAATCAAATAAATGGTGAAAATTATCAAAGATGTGATTTGATTTGTTTTTTTTTGACAAGTTAGTAACCAAGATATGTTGAGATTGCAAGATCAATTCGAATCAATGGCAATTGGTACAAAAAGAGAATGATTAGGACAAATTTGGAAAGATATCATATACCATGAAAACCAAATCAAGTCTTCAAAATTTGTAAAGATACTAGTGGTTTTTACAACCCGAATTCACTCTAGTACATATAGAGAACGCAACCAAAGCAAGAAAAGGGGGTTAGAGGTCGTGAATTGCCAGGAAGAAAACTGAAAAATTCAAGAAAAAGTGGGAATCGGTTTTCAATCTACAAGGTGTTTCAAAGCATTCCAAGATCACCAATCCCTTCCTAGACATCCCAGGAAGCTGTTCCAATCATTCCCAAGGCCTGAAGCACTCAGAAATGCGTTCTACAACTCACACGGTTTGGTACATTTTTCAAATTCGATTTTTGCAATTTATGTATCATTAGCATATTTGATTTATATATTCTTGTTCATCATTGAGTTTGCAAGCTATTGGTATCATTTAATTGCATTTTCAGTATAGGAATCATGATATGTCGTTGTTAGGGTTCCTTGGCTCGTTTTAGGGGTTTTCAGTTTAGGCAAAATTAGGCCTGGATTCTGGTACCATGATACTTGAGAGGATGAGACGAGTTGATTGGTACCCTTATTTTTCATTTATATTGCTTGTGTAGGATTTTTTAATGTCACAGGTTTGTAGCTACAACAAGGTGTCTGTAGGTAAAAGTGCCCTAGGCTAAAACGACGGAGAGAGGAAGAAGAGTCTTGCGTGGCAGTGTGTAACTCGTCCATTTGAATTTTCACGCATTTTTGAAAATAATGTTTGTTTTCTTATATTATGCTTTGTCATTATTATAATTACAACTAAATAACGCAGCTCAGCTGGCAGTGTGGTATTGAGAGCTAGCATAAGGACCTGGGTTCGATCCCCAGGTCCCAACATTTTATTTGTGTTATTTTCAGCTAGCTGATCCAGCGCGTTGCTTATCATGACATCTACCATGTGACATCAAATTCAACCATCATATTTATCAGCAAGCTAGATCTAACGTGACATCATTGAAGGATCACCATATACCTCAAGTCAACACATGCACCAGATTCAAGCGTAGTCAAACAGGCTTTAGCCTTGTTGCGCCCAGAATTTCAACAACATACCCCTAGGATTGCTAATGCTATCAGACCCACTTCTTTTCTTTCTTTCTTATTTTTATTTCTTTTAATATTTTTCTTTAATTATTTTAATTCACAAAAAACTAATTACTATTTTTTATAAAATCATAAAATCAAGAATTCATAAAAAAATTAGAATTAGATTTTTTATCAAATTTAATTTTGTTAATGTAATTTAATTTAATTTAACTTAGGGAAATTTTAACTTGTTTTTTTATAAATAAAATTAAATAGAAATTAGGTTAAATTCTTGATTTAATTCTTTTATTTGTTTCTCAATTAATAAAAATACAAAAATAGGTTTTTAGAGTGAATTAATTTATTTTTCTTAATTTAAAATTAATTAGAACTTAGGATTTTCTTTTTTAATTTAATTGTTTCCTTATTTTCTAAAATAACAAAAACATGACAAAAACATCGTTTTTTAATCAATCGCAAATAGGTTTGGTCGAAGGGTCAAAACCCTAATCGTTTCGCATTTAATTCGCCACGCGCTCGTTTATTATTTTTCCAATCTTTTTGTAACTGTTCATGGTTTGTAATAGTTTAATTTAGGGTTTTATTTACTGTTTAAAATTCCCAGGTTTTTGGCTATGTAATTAATCCCCCTCCCCGAAGCCTTGTAATAGCGTAGGTTTATTTCCGTGCATTTTTAATTCCTGCAAATATTTAACTGTCTAGATGTATGCTAATAGGATTGTATGGCAAGAATGCATGACAAATTAATACGGTTAGAAAACCCTAATGTGAAAAGATGAATAACTGAAACAAATCACTCGCACATATCACTCTTAGGGTATACTCTCACTTCGGTTGCCTTCGATAAACGATCGTTAAGTATAGGGTGTCTTAATGGTTACCCTCCTGTCTAAAAAGGATCAAACGTCCCATTCGAATGTTGCCTCGGAAGTGTTGCCTCGGAAATGTTGCCTCAAATAAGATCTTAAGACTCTAGGGTTACTACTAAGGTGTCCTAATATTGCTTTAATGATCGTACGTCCCTTTCAAATTGACCCTTACAAACTCCAACGACGGTGTTACCTATTTCTCAATAGTAAGATAGCTCTGTCTAAAGGAAACAAGAATAGAAACGATCTTTTTTTGAGTAGGTAGATGCTAGTAGGTACTTGCTCAAATCAAAACTTTTCACACTTACACTTTTCAAACAAACATTCAAAAGAACTTCGTCACACCTTTGAGGACTGATACAAGGGTTATCACGAAGTCAAACTTTTCAAAAAAAAAAAAACAAAGCACACATACACAAGCAGTTTTAAATAGATGAGAAAGTACATAAGAGCCCATGGAAAACTATGGATAGAAAGGGTGCTAACACCTTCCCTTTCTATAATCTACCCCCCGTACTCAGAATATCTCGAAAAAGGATTTTTTCTGTACTTTTTTCCTTTTCCTTTGTTGGATGAAATAAAAGTCGGTGGCGACTCTTGCTTACCGCGACATTTCGCAAACACAAAACGCAAAATGCAAACTAGTATTAAACAGTCGGTTCTACCACCGTATCACAGTGTCAAACCTGTCTTAAAAAGTAATCGGGTTCTAGAGGATCTCAATATCATTGAACATCCTTTATCGGGCATTGTCTCAGCTTAAGCGATCTTTTCTTCCAGCCGAAATATCCTGAAAGTCCGATCTCAATGTGTGTAGCATCGAGTATCAACCAATCCTCAGCTCAACACCGAGGTCGGCTATCTCACTACTTTCTAATGGCCAAGTTTGTTAAACTGAGGTTCTAAGGTCCGTTAGTGCTTCACGACACCACGCAGCGGCCCCGTATTCTCCTCGCTTCCCTATGAAGGATACTGGTACCAACCAAAGTGCCACACCAACACAACCATCGCTTAAACCATATCGATCTACGCCGTACAGTCTCTGCGATCTATTGTTGTTTACCTAAAAAGTGCCCCCAGATCCGGGTGTAGGATCTATAGTAACCCCAAACAAACCCTCAAAAGTAAAGCAATTAAGACAATCAAGAGAAGCAATTTAATGACCTAGATCCTAAGGTATACCCCGCTTATTTATTTCCCCAACAGAGTCGCCAGTTTTGTGATACGGTGGCAGAACCGACTGTTATACTGGTTCGCGTTGTGTTTTTTGTTCGCAAAATGTCGCGGAAAGGAAGAGTCGCCACCGACTTTTATTTCATCCAATCATGGAAAAGGAAAAAGAATAGAAAAAACCTTTTTTTGAGATTTCTGAGTACGGGGGGTAGATTATAGAAAGGGAAGGTGTTAGCACCCTTTCCATCCATGGTTTTCCATGGGCTCTTAGGTACTTGCTCATTTTTCAAATTGTTTGTGTGTGTGTTTGTCTTGAAAATGTTTTACTTCGTGATAACCCTTGTATCAGTCCTCAAGAATGTGACGAATTTTATTTTGAAAATTTGTTTTGAAAGGTGTTTGTGTGAAAGGTTTTTATTGAGCAAGTACTTAAGATTCTACCTACTCGAAAAAAAGATTGTTTGTTCTCGTTTCCTTTAGACAGCGATATCCTACTATTAAGGAGTAGGTAGCACCATCGTTGGAGTTGTAAGGGACATTTGAAAGGGACAAGTACAATCATTAAAGCAATAGTTAGAAAACATTAGTAGTAACCCTAGAGTCTTAAGATCTTTCTGAGGCAACATTCCCGAGGCAACATTCGAATGGGACAATTTGATCTTTTAGACTGGAGGGAAATCACTAAAATCTCCTATGCTTAATGACTGTTTTACCGAAGGCAACCAAAGTGAGGTAAATCCTAGGAGTGAATATGTGCATATGAATTTTTTCTGTTATTTAATCTTTGCACATTAGGTGATCTACAATTTTAATTTCAAGTAATCTCCCCATACAATCCTATTAGCATACATCTAGATAGTTAAATATTTGCAGGAATTCAAAATGCGAAAAATAAACCTAGATATTACAAGGCTTTGACAGTTACATAATTGTCTTGACGGGAAATAAATGTGCGGGATTTAAAACCCTAATTAAAACTATTACAAACTCGAAACAGTTACAATAATAATAAAACCAATTAAAATGCGCGCGACAAGTTAAATGCGAGGAGAAATTGAGAACCCTAACATCTAATTAAAAAATAATTAAGTTTTTTTTATAAAAGAATTAATTAAATTATGTATGACTAAAACCCTAATTCTAATTATTTTTAATTATAAAAAAAAAAGAAGTTGCAATTAACCTAATCTAAACTAATTTAAATAATTTCAAGAAAATAAAATATTTTACAAAAAAGATTTTGTGTATTTTTGGTGGTTTTTTATTTGAGAAAAAAAACAATTTAATTACAAAATTTAAAACCTAATTTCTATTTAATTTTAATTGAAACAAAATAATCAAATAAACTAGTTAACCTAATTTATTTTCAAAAAAAATTAATTTGAATAAATAATATTTAATTCTGTATTTTTATGATTTTTTAGTTTTATGAAAAACCATAATTTTGTGTTAATTAACTAAAACAATTCAAGAAATCAATTCAAGAAATTAAAATAAGAAATAGAAAGAAAATGAAAACTGGGCCTGTATGTGCTAGCAAATGAGGGGTGCAAGTCTGAATTTTTCAGGCCCAAAACGCTCCAAGCCCAGTCAGCGCCTGATCTCTTATAGCATTGACTTGAGAGTGCATCATGGTCCCTCATTGCCTGTGTGTTGGATCGGGTACTATGCTGGATCAAGTGGCTGGATGCTAATGGAGTATGGTGGACATCAGGATGAGAGATGTGCTGGATCTGTTGAAAGAAAATAAAATAAAGGGAAGGTTGGGACCTAGGATTGAACCCAGGTCCTTATGCTTGATACCAATACCTCGTTGCCAGCTGCGATATGTGTTTTAACTGTTAGTATAATGAAAACAAAATATAATATAAAGAAAACAAGTCCCTGATTCCCACGCGCGCGAATTTTTAAATGGGCGATTGGCTGGCTAACACATAAACTTCTTCTACCTCTCTCTGTCGCCTTAGGTTTTTGAACCTTTACCTATAGACAAAAGTCTGTAGCTACAAACTTGTAAAACTCAAAAATCCAACACAGGCATGATAAATTATTCCTAGTTATGTGGATCAATTCGTCTTGATCTCGTGAACATCATAGTATTCTTATTTTGGCCCAATTTAACCCATGTAACAAACCCCTAAAACGCACACGAAAACCCTAATAATGGCAAAGGCACGTATATGCATCAAAAACACAATTAAATCATCCAATCAGGTTGCAAACACATTCATGATCACGAATATATCACTTAAACATGCTAATGATGCAATAAATTAAATAATCGATTTGGAAAACATAAGCAAACCATGAGAGTGATTGCGTGCGTTTCTGGGTGTTTAAAGCCTTGCAAATGCTTGCTACAGGTTCAGTGAGTGCCTAGGGAGATGACTTGATCTTTAGAAATGCTTGAAACGGCCTATGGAGCAAGATTGGATCTGCACTTTTCTTTGAAAATTCAAGCTTTGTTCTTCCTTTTTCACGCCTGCAAAAACCTTGTCCCATGCTTTGTTCTTGTCCAATATATATCTAGGAATGAATTAGGGTTGTGAAATTGGATTGAATCTTTGCAATTATGAGAGATTTGATTTAATTTTCAAGCTACATGTAAACTTGATATTTTGAGCCAAATCATTCCTTTCTTGTACCAATTATGCTTGATTCGTTTTGGCCTTGATAACTCAGCATATTTTGCTTGCCAACCTGTCCAAAAACCAAATTAAATCATATCTTTGCTATAATTCATCAATTATTTGATTTAATTCAATTTTTAATTAATAAAAAATCAAAATAAATTGAAAAATGAAGCAAATAATGTGTGGGTGAATATTTGAGTCGTGGACCACATTATAAGTGAGGTGCAAGCATAAAAAGTTAGGCCCATTTAGCAAAAAATGCATTTTTTAGCACATTTGACTTTTGGCAATTTTGCAATAAAGGTCAACTTTGACAAGGCATATCTCCTCCAATTTTAACCCTAGAAAGGTGTTCATGGACTTTTTAGAAATTTTAGGATGTCCCTTAAGCAACCCTTTTGGTCTCATCTCAATTGAGTCTTCCATTTTCATGTAAGAAGCTTTGACCCAAAAGGTGTTTTTGTTGACTTTTCAAAAGGACCCATAATGTAGAAACTCATATCTTTTTATGAGTACATATTTTGAACTTGTGGGATGAAGATAAGTTGTAGGGAATTGCATCCTCTTCAAAATGAGCTTTGGATGGAAAATTTATGATGAAGCATGTGGAAGTTATACTTGGTCAAAGTTTGGTTGACTTTTACTAAGAAACCCTAATTTAGCAACTTTTGGGTTTTGATGAATTTGGAGCATTCCTTGGGGAATCATGATCAACCCTTGATAAAATGATGAAAGTTACTTCAAAATGTTAATGTTGACCAAAAATCTTGAAGTTTGACTGTATGTGGGTCACAATTGACTTTTGACCTAATACAATCGATTCTCAAGTATTTGAGCAGTTGATTGAGCAAGCTTCTTGTGCAAGGCATGAAACTTGACATGTAGGGTCTTGAGAACATATTAAGACCATGGAGAGAATATTAGGCCTTTGTGGTTCACCCATCTTGAGGAAAATGGAAACTTTAATTTGAGACACCCTGCCTTAGGAGAGAGTTTGTTTGGTCAACTCTTGGGCAAACTTGAGCAAATTGAGGATTCCAATGGGCATGCATTTAGTAAAATGCGAGGGAAAATTTTGGGGTACAAAAGTATCTTTTAGGGGTTTGCAAGCATATTTTGAATCACTTTGCACTCAGTCGGGAGTAGTGGTTGCGGAGATTTTGACTGAGTGCGCAGTAAGTCAAAATTAGTTTGAAACCCATTTGCAAAAGGACTGTTGATTAGCTTAGTTTTATTGCGAAAAATAGTTTGAGATTTGTTTGTTTTTTTAAATTATATTAGTTGCTAAAATCTTGATTAATGCATAATTAGAAAAGATTTAATGAAAATAATATATAAAAATATATGCTATGTTATCATGAAAATATTTTATTTGATCATATAATAATATTTACATATAATAAATAATAATAATAATATTTAAAACATGATAATAATAAAAATTAATAATTATAATTATAAATGAAAAAAGAATAAATAATTATTAAAATATAATATAAAAAAATTATAAAAAAAGTAAATAATAAAAAATAATTATAATTTTAAGTAAATCTGGGGAGGTGTAATCCCAGTTATGAAGTAAAAAACAGGGGGTGTAGTTTAGTAATCTCAGTTTAGGCCCAAGATAGTTCAGGCAAGGAGGGGGTATGATTCGTTTGGAGTTTCAGTAACTGAGGCAAAGCGGGGCGTAAGGAGTAATGGGCCTGGCCCGTTATGGGTTTTGAAGAGGTCCGGATGATCGTGTGTAGTGAAGGTACATGGTTTCCTATGGGACTTGGCCTTACCGCCATCCAACTACGATCACATGGCTGAGATGAAAGGATGTGTGGTGATTATGATACACGCGCGTGTACTGGATCGTTAGCATAATAAGTATCGTTCTACATTATTTCGTCCATTTCTTTTTACAGTTACTATAATTTTCCAGAATAACTTTATCATTTCTCTTCTTCCGCCCTCATTAACCTAGTTACAAACCCTCGCCCTTTTCAAACCCTAACATAAATTAACACCGCGACCGCGCTTATCTCTTTCGCTTCCCTTTTCCACCGTAAATAAAACCCCCCCACAACCTAAATACAAGAACATCAAAAAAGATAAGTATATTTACCCTCTGTGCGATTTCGTTTTCTGAATCTTTTGCATTTCTCGTGGCGATCTGATCCCTTTTTCCTCTTCATTTCGCAGGTCTTGATGACGGTTGAAGATGATGGTGACGGATGGCGGTTGCGGAGCGAGGCGAACAGCGGTGGTTCAAGAGCGGTTAGGGTTTTCGATCAGGAAACTCTAATCGCCTCTTCCTCTGGATCTTCAACGCAAGGGTTCGTTTCATGATTCTCTGTCTTAAAATTCTCTACTTCGTCTCCAATTTCGTCTCAGCATCCCCGTTTCTGCCTTCCCCCTTTCTCTTATATAGTTAGGGATTTTTAGGGTTTTAGGTTTTGTCGTTACAGTTAGTATAGATTGGAGATGATTAGGGAATTAGAGATTCTAAATTTGTTGTAATTGATTTGATTATGTTCGCTAGTTTTTCCAGATTTGTTAGCTTTTAGATTTGATTCAGTAATGTAATGAGACTTGATTTTAGTTGTAATATATTGGATTTTTTATAATGTAATAAATATTCAGCACATATCTGCAATTTCCGGATTTGCTGTTATATGAGAACTGTAATAGAATTCTGATTAGGTTTGAAGATCTGAATGTATTAAATATTATGGATATCATTTATTGAAATTCTGAGATTGATTGTTGGTAATGTGCATGTTTGGATTCAGTTTGGGTTTTTAGATTTCTACAGTACCGGTTTTTTGGAGTAAACGTGCGTAAATCTCTCCTGATTTGAACAGTAGGTGTTTTGGCAAATATGGGCCCTGCATCAAACGCTTCAAATTTTGGGCTTTCACTGTTTTCTCCAAAAACTTGATCCAACATGCTTCTTTAATAACTAGAATATAACTGATTACTACTGTAAAAAAAGTAGTAAAATATTACGTTTTTTCTTTTTAAGAAATATATTTTTAATTATTTATCTTTTATATAAAAAAGAAATAAACAGTCTTAATATCAATCATATCCCAATAAGACCAATGGACCCATTTTAAATAAATAAGCCGCAAAGTAATGTTTAAACAAAATGGTACGATTTTCAAAATAGATCAAAATGGGCTTAATAAGACATACACCTCCCTTTCTTGCTTAAACAAAAATGGGCCATCTCAGTGCTTTCAATTCCTTTGGGCCTTTAACTTGAAATTACACCCCCTATTTTTACTTAACCTAAATAAACTTACGCAATTTAAACTTGAGTGGGCTTAACTTAATTTCAACCTCCCTTTTACTAATAATAATTTAATCATTTATTACTTTATAGTTACTCCAATAATTTCCATTTACGAATACCATGGGCCAATGGCCAACATGCCTTACGAATGGATTCACGAAAACATGAGTCTCTCTGATTCAGATAGCCCCATTCCCCTGAATTAAAATACACCCCTGATTGACTTAAATATTAATAATGGGCCATCAGATATTATTGTACCATCCTTAATTAAATGCTTCTTTATTATTCTATTCTCGAAAGATAAAATCATCGGAGTAGGAGAAATTTGGGTTACGACAGACTATATTGTCCGTCCTATCTTAAGTTTGTTCAAGTCTGGGTATAGGACTTATGAGAAATCACCAAGCACCCTGAAAACCAGGAAAATCCATACAAACATATATACAACATATAAGATACAACACATAATAGCACATATTAAGATAAAAAAAGATAGGCTCAACCCACTTAAGAATGGACCAGAAAAAGGTTAATATGTCCCCAGTGAAGTTGCGATTTTTTCTATAGCGGTATAAATGTTGAGACTAAGCCATTGGATTGACTTGACTCACACAGATCAAAATAAAAATTGTCATTGTGCTTTATTGTTTCCAAGGGAATGGGAAATAGAGAATAACCCAAAAAGAGGGGGAGAGAATCTAAGTTTGGGGGTTGGTTATGCAAAGGGAAGGTATTAGCACCCTAAACATCTATGGTACTTCGTAGGAACCTCTTTGTAAATCTGTGTATTTTTTCTATAAATGTTGTATAAAATAATTGATGGTGGAGATGAGAAAACAAGTATTTTTTTATATTTTTTTCACCCACCGCGGTTGCGAACCTTTAGTTCCTAGGTACCACCTAAAGTGCAATAGGGGATTAAGGTACTCGTAGTTCATCTTTAAAAAATTTTAAAACAAAAGTGTGATGGTAAAATTTTAAGAGACGAGATGTCACTATCAGTATCTGAGTGGAAAACATACTTACTACCCACAATTATGAGAAATGAGAATTTGCATTATCTCAAAGTGGAGGATATGGCTTGGATTTTAAAATCAACAAATCCTCACTCAACAACCAAATGGAAAATATCTCCCTTCACTACATATTATCGAAGTATAGTTGTTTGCATCACTATAAGGATTAACGAGGGTCTAATATTTTGAGAAAATTTTAAGGTAAAAACCCAAAATGGAAAAATGGTTTGAATGAGATTGATTGACTTTTAATATTCTCACCAAAAAATTGTCCACGTATTATTAAATTGATTAAAGTTTGATTAAATTTTTTTTTTGAAAATGCATGGACATAAGTCCAATATTATTATGAAAGTGTTTCAAGTTTTGAAACAAGAAGAATTTTCAAAATGAGGGAGAAGATTTTTGAAATTAAGGAAGATAGGAGGAGATGAAGGGACTATCCTAAAACATAAGGTAAAAGCTAGGGAAAATAACCACCTAACCAACAAGAAGAAAACACTTGACACAATGAGTCAATGTAGAATTCCCATCCTTTGGATTTGAAACCAAACAAGAAAAGATGATAAACCTCTTAAGAAACCAAGCTTCAATTGCATTAAATCTTCATAAAAATTGGACAGAGTAACGGCTATATATAGATGAGTTCCCGATCACAGAAAAAGCTTGTAATCACAATAACCTGCACACAAAGCAAACAAAAAAATAACCTAACGTCTTGGGGTAAACCCCAAGAACTCCAGACAAAATAAAAATTGAGGTCTCAAGGTCTCAAAGTAGGTCACGGCTTTTAATCATAAGTCCAAGAAGTCCACAATCTCCATAATGCCAAGGATAGTAACCAAGTAGTCCAAGTAACATTAAAGTTTTTTATGGTTCAAGTTGATTATTAGGTATCTTCAAAAATAAAATGAAAGCTCAAATGAGCAAAAATAAAAATGACATAAAAGTAAATGCTCAAATGAGCTAATATGAAAATAGCATGAAATGTAAATGCAAAAATAAATGTGTTTAAATTAAAAGCATAAAATAAATTCAATTGTTAATGAGTTAGAAATTAGAGGTTAGTTGAATGACCATCTTGAAACTTGGATTTGAAAACCCATTAGAAGATTGATAAAATTAAAGTCGCTCAACAATAAGTTTCATTTGCTTTATGTCAAGCATATCATTCATTTCAAAATATCAAGGCAATATTAAATGATCAATGATGTTTAAGTGATCCAATTTGACCAAAGTTGATGAAAATTCATTAGATGATTGATAGGACCAAAGCCTCCTAACAATGACTCTTAAGTTATTGAATCAAAGGGTTCAAATTAATATACTTGGGCTTACAAACACGGGTTTGGGTCACGAATGATCATTTTCTCAAATCGGGATAAAATTTAGCGTTATGTTAAGCAATCGTAAGTGGACTTATATAGAAGTCGCACCTATTTTGAGATCGGTCAATAGCAATCTATGTACCATATATTTTGAGAATTAATATGGAAATCATTCTCCAATAACATTTAGTACAATAAGGAAGGGGATAAGATGAAAAGGGATGGGGTAAGATTTAAACCACATTTGAAACAAAAATTTAATCAAGCTACTATTAAAATCGTTCATCCATTTTTTCTGGAGTTAAACACAACAAACACCATAGATCCAATGATGTTAATAAAGGTCATGATCAAAATCTCATAGTCCAAGATCAGCCATAATATATACAAGATAAAATATATTTAAAAATTAAAGAAAAAATATTTTAAAAAAAGTTTTAAAAATGGGAATAAAAGTAGAAAATAGTAACTATATTCAAAACATGCAAGAAAAATCAGAAATGAGCTCAAATATTTATATAAAATTTTGGTAATTTTTTTAAAGTCAGAAACTATTTTTAAAATTAAAATAAATAGGCAAAACAAACAAAAAATTATGGAAAAAAGTAAAGTCAGAAATAAAATTAAAATGAGGTCACCAGCATTTGTCAAAAGGTCATTGGATCCTTCCATATTTTTTTCAAAATTTAAAAATTTAGAAAAGTATTTTTAAACATTTAAAGCAATTCAAATAAATTGAAAATTTATAAAAAATATCAGAACACAAAATAAAATTGTGAAAAAATAATAATCAGGAATAGAAAAATCAAAAGTGTTTTTCATAATTTTTTCAGATTTTTTGAAGTTAAAATGAATTTTCTATGATTTTTTGAAGTTTAAAATAATTTAAATATAAAAATCAAAAATAAAAATAAAGTCAAAAAAAATGTGGACCAATGGATGAGAGTCAAAACGCGTTAGTAAGCTAATCCAATGGATCAGACGCATTGTGCATATCATGGTATTTAGTGAATAAAGCATGGAATCAATTATTTAAATCAGATTTGAAAAAATGCGCGGCATGCCTTCATTGGTTGATAAATGACACTTTGGTCATCTCTAACCTCCAGCTAACGAATCTACAGGTTCCAGAAACTATAAAATTAGGACACGAGACTGATACCATTTGCTTCGTCTCTTCAAGACGATTCCAATGGTACCTTTGCGAAAAACTTATATAAACTATAGCTCAGTCATTTTTGAAAAGAAGTTCTGAAAAGGGATTTGAAATTTCATGGCTAAAACGTACTTCCAGTTGAAAACAAGTGTTGCGATTAGAATCAGGATGATGAGAGCTTCATAATAGTATCAAAATTTGAGAGAAATGGTTAAGGAATCTACCTATTGAAGTTAAGTTGTAGAGCTCTGAAATTGAACTTGGCTAGCATGATTTAGGAAGTCTTAGAGCTTAATTCTTCTTCTGTTAGCTTCAATGAGGTTCAACGAAGGTGAATTGACAAAGAAAAATTATTGAGAAAGGTTGTAAGAGCAATTTCGAAGTTGTAGAAAATTGAGTTCAAGAGGAAGTTTGGCCGGGTGATTCTGGCTCTCTAAGCTTGAGAAAATGAATGAGGTATGATCCTCTATTTATAGGGAAGTTGATTGAATCCTCAAGCGTGTGAAATGATGAATTTTAGAGGGAAATTGTGTGAAGTTTCAAACAAGAAAAGTGTGACTTCTAATTTGATAAAAACTCATTCAAACCTTGTGTTTTAATATGCTAATCACTTCTGGAGGTTCACTAAAGATGTTTAGAAGCAAAAACGCGCAGAAAAATATGTTTAGAAGCTAAATCAAGGATTTCAAATTCTGACTTTTGAAGAAACTTCAGTTTCAAGTTACCAAGTTCAAATCAATGGAATTATCAGCTCAAGGAGTCTTAGGACATGATTCTTGAAGCTTTAGAAAGATGACATCACAAACTTTACAACGTGCAAAGAATGGAATCAAATGGATTCTTAAGCTGAAAATTGTGATGAGTCAAAGTTGAGAAAAAGAGGTTGACTTTTGTCTTGCATCCAAACATGGCCTTCCATTTGAAATTTTCTCTTGACAAAAAAAGGTGACATGAAATAGATTTCATGAATGACATTTTGAGACTTGAACCATTTAAAATATCCAAAAAATGAGAAGGTTATGACTTGTTGAAGTTGGCAAAAATTCATAAAATGACCTATAATCTTTTGAATCCTTAGGGCATCTTCCATCCATTTTCAAACTTTTCATATAAAATAAGAGTTGAATTTCACATCTTCAAGATCAATATGGAAAAATAATGGGCTATAGGAGATAAAAATTGACCAAGTTATGATCTTTTGAAGTCACCTAAGGGAATTTGATGGCTTATCTAGAGGACTTGTAATCTTTCTTCCTCATTAGGTATCTTCCTCACAAAATTTCCTTGAAACATTTGAAGTGATTTGTTGATATACCTTTGAAGAGAAGGATTTATTTGTAATCACTCAAAAATACCAAAGGATGAGCAAGCTATACTCCTTTGAAGTTCAAAACTCTAGCTCATAGAGAAACAAAATGCCTTGGGAAACCTTCGCAATTTGGACAAACTTCCTTGAACAAATACTTTTGTCATGTAAATAGAAGTTGTTGAGGATAATAAGCAGAAACCATAGCAACTAAAACCACTTACAAATCTTGAGAATTGAGGGAGATATGCACTTGTGATCAATGAAACCAAAGACTTGTCCAACTAGGTTAAACTTCTTCAATCAACCCTTGTACCTTTGAACTATTTTTGATAACTTGAGACATGATGAATCATAATAGACTTTGTCATGATATTATTTCAAAACATCTTCAATAATTAAGCTTAAATCTCAATGAAGCTTTGTTGAAGAAGGCATGAAAATAAACTCATGAACCTATGGATTAACTTGATGGAATGTATTGCGCTTTCACCTATGATACCAACAATTAAAGCAAATATTCATTGTACTTATTAGTAAAAAGTTAATAAATAAAAAACATAGATTATCATAAAATAAAATTCAAGGTGTTTGGTGATTCCCCATGGACAAACCTAAAGATTGGATGAAGAACAAAACCCTAGTGTGTGATCTTGTTCTGATTGAATTGATATGATATGATAGAGGAATCTTAGGGGGAAAATTGGGGTACAACACCATCACCCAAACACTTGAATACTCAAGTAATTTCAATTTTTTATATCATGATTTGTGTAGTTTCAATATTTTTAGATGAAAAGTTTATCAAAAATATCAGACTCTTTTTGCAAACAAAACAGTAAAAGTAAAAATGGAACTTTTGGATAAAAGAGAATTATATTGATTTTTTGGCTTGTGAATAGGCATTTACATTAAGAAGAAATTCCTAAAAAGAGGTAATTGCATATAAATCACTAAAAGGAGATACATAGATGGCAATGTGAAGACAAATTCCCATTGGGTTCCGACTCTGCTATGACTCTTATAACCTCAACCCTCCTTAATATTATTTTTTCTGAAAAAGCTTATTGGACTGATTCCTTATCCTTCCAAGTTAAGAACTATGATGGAGAATGGTGTTACAGATGCAATGTAGACCGTAGTCATTCACTTCAAATCACTAACTTTTACCTGGATCGTCCTTTCGGGTTTTTAATCCACCGGGATACCCATTTTTTCCTAAGTCGCATTTTTCAGTTTTTCAACTTAGCGGGTGTACTCAATTATTTTTATTCTTTTCTTCTTTTTTGTCCCTAATTTTTCCCCAAACTTTTTCCTTTTATGGTTCGCCAGAATGCCCATTTTTTCCTATAGTGGGTCTTATTGTGCAAAGTATTTTTAACTATGTTTGTGTTAACAGAGTGTGGGAAATCCTCTTTGTATATAATTGCAAGCATCATGGCTCCTCCAAAGAATAATTTCTTTACAACATATGGTTCTTCATAATTCGGAGCCCATTTCCCCTAGCATCTGTATTATTTGGAGGCAAGATCCTTTTCAGCACCTGGTCATCAGTTTTGAAATTTTGAGGATGCACTTTCCTTGTCAAAAGCTTTCTTCATTATCCTCTAGTACAACTTCCTATAAAAAAAGTTTTTAATGTCTTCTCATCAATGAGATTTAAGTGATCAAGTTTATTCTGAACCCACTGAATTTCATCAAGCTGTACATATGTCATAATCGTTAAAGATGGTATTTCTACTTCCATAGGAAGGAATGCTTTCATACCGTATACCAAAGAGATTAGAGTTTCCCCAGTTGAAGTATGCACCGAAGTACGATAACCATGCAAGGCAAACGGGAACATCGTATACCAGTCCTTATAAGTCACAACTATTTTCTGCACAATCTTCTGAATGTTCTTGTTTGCCACTTCAACAACACTATTCATCTTTGGGCGATATGGAGAAAAATTATGATGTTTTATCTTGAATTTTTCGCACATCTCTTTCATCATCTTATTGTTGAGATTAGATCCATTATCATTAATGATCTTCTCGAGAATCCCATAATGGAAAATTATGTTCTGCTTGATGAAACGAGCAACCACTTTCTTGGTGACGTTGGCATCCGATGCAGCTTCAACCCATTTGTTGTAGTAATCAATGGCAACCAGGATAAAATGATTCCCATTGGAAGCATCCAATTCAATTTGTCCAATCATATCAATGCGCCACATTGCAAAGGGATAAGGAGAAGTCAAGACATTCAGTGGAATGGGCGACACATGCATTTTATCAGCATAAATCTTACACATGTACCATATTCTGTAATGGCTGTAACAATCATTTTCCATGGTAGACCAATAATAACTTTCTATCAATATTTTCTTGGCCATAGTGTGCCCACTAGAATATAAGCCCTACAATCTAGGCTTTCATCTTGAAGTAACCCTACTATCAAGGTTCCTTCCCACAAGCCATACCATCCAGGCTTTCATCTCGAAGTAACCCTACGACCCGGGTTCCTTCTCATAGCCCTACTATCCAGGCTTTCATCTCGAAGAAACCGTACGACCCAGGTTCCTTCTCATAGCCCTACTATCCAGGCTTTCATCTCGAATAAACCCTACGGCCCAGGTTCCTTCTCATAGTCCTACTATCCAGGCTTTCATCTCGAAGAAACCCTACGACCCAGGTTCCTTCTCATAGCCGTACTATCCAGGCATTCATCTCAAAGAGACCCTACGACCCAAGTTCCTTCTCATATCCCTACTATCCTTGCTTTCATATCGAAGAAACCCTACGACCCAAGTTCCTTCTCATAACCCTAATATCCAGGCTTTCATTTCGAAGAAACCCTACGACCCAGGTTCCTTCTCATAGCCCTACTATCCAGGCTTTCATCTCGAAGAAACCATATGACCCAGGTTTCTTCTCATAGCCCTACTATCCAGGCTTTCATCTAAAAGTAACCCTACGATCCAGGTTCCTTCCCATAGCCCTACTATCCAAGCTTTCATCTCGAAGTAACCCTATGATCCATGTTCCTTCTCATAGCCCTATTATCCAGGCTTTCATTTCGAAGCAACCCTACTATCCAGGTTCATTATTTCTTATCTCCAGACAATAATTTACAACACTATAAGACCTGGACCCGACCAGACACAGACGGTTTCATATTTCCCCAGTAAGTCTTTGTGTATCTTGGACCTTGTCCGGATATGCAGTTTACTTCCACCTTCTCAATCAGGAGTTAATTCCCCAGTAGAGTGGCAGACAACCTAAGCTCCTAAACTGGATTCCCCAGGATATGAACCAACATTCCCCGGTGAAGTTCTCCTCAACAACAGGTACAGGGTTTCTCGCAAAGGAATCTCTTATGCAACCGATATCTTTTCTGGATGGGATCTTTAAGCCCATCTCCGACGATTCTCTTTCGACTGCCAAATGGCGTCTATAAGCCCATTCTCGATATCGCCAATTAGTATTACTTCATGAGAGTGCAAATTTCTGGGCACTCTAGTGTTCAATCATCTTCCACCTTCAGATCACGAAAGGCAGGCCACCCAATCTACATCCTCAGGTTTAAGAAGATTGAAAAGGGGTAGTTGTTGTACCCCAAAATTTGCCCTCTCTTTTTACTCGACACATGCTCATAGAAGTCCTTAACTTGCTCAAGGATGCCTAAGAATTAACCAGACAAATTCTCCTCCTAAGACAATGAGCCTCAAACTAGGGTTACCATTTTCATCAAGATGTTTGAGTTCCAAGGGTCCCAAATTATTTCCATTTCCCTAATATGTTCTTAAGATCATCCATGTCAAGTTTCATGCCTTGCACAAGAAGTTTGCTCAGTTAACTACTCAAATGCCTAAAAATCAACTGTACTAGGTCAAAAGTCAATTGTGGCCCACATACAGTCAAAATTAAATATTTTTGGTCAAAATCAATATTTTGAAGTATTATCCATCATTTGATCAAAGGTTGATCATGATTCCTTAAGGAATGCTCCTAATTCATCAAAACTCAAAAGTTGCTAAATTAGGGTTTCTATAGGAAAAGTCAACCAAATTTTGACCAGGCATAACTTTCTCATACTTTATCAAAAATTTCTCATCCAAGGCTCATTTTTAAGAGGATTCAATTCCCCACAACTCATCTTCAGCCCTCAAGTTCAAAAAATACACTCATCAAAAGATATGAATTTAGACATTATAGGTCATTTCAAAAAGTCAACAAAAACACCTTTTGGGTCAAAGCTTCTTACATGAACATGGAAGATCTAATTGAGGTGATTCCAAAAGGGTTGTTCATAGGACAACCTAAGCTTTCTAAAAAGTCAAAGAACACCCTCTCAGGGTCAAAATTGAGAGAGATGTGCATTGTCAAAGTTGGCCTTTTTTGGAAATTTGCACAAAGTCAACCATGCCCAAAATACATTTTTCTTCAAATGGGCCCAACTTTTGATGCTTGAAACACACTCCTAGCCTGGTCCACGACCCAAATACCCTTCCATGCATTTTTGGCTTTATTTATTTAATTTACTTTGATTTTAATAATTTAAAAATGAAATTAAATCAAATAAATGATATGAAAAGTATGAAGATTTATTTTGATTTGATTTTGAAGTGAACCACAATCAAAATATGTTGTATAATGCCAAGAAGATTCGTGCAAGCTTGGAAAGGGAGGAAATCATCACATTTGGAAATATTTGAATCATAATGAAAGAATATTCATATCTTTGATTCTTGCCCAAAAATAACACCCTAATTTGATTCATATACATATAGCAGGGCATTCTGAACCCTAAGGACGGGTTTGGAGAGGCGCAGCTTGTTCAAAAGAAAAAAACAAAGTTTCAAAATTCCAAAGAAAAGTTCAAATTGGATTTCCTCCTACAGGCCAATTCAAGGAATTTTTGACCATCAGTGATCATCCACGAAGGTCATTGAAGCTATTCCAATCACTCTCAAATCATAAAACACCCAGAATCGTAAGATACATGATCAGTTTTTTCCCTTTTCTTGATTTTCGATTATATGTATACGTGCGTTTCCAATGAAATTTAATCATGCATTCATGTTTATTATAAGATTTTGATACTATCTAAATTGTTTGATTGAGTTTTAAGTGCAGGAATTGAAGGCGGCCATTCTTAGGGTTTCCAAACTCGTTTTAGGGCATCTTGATATAGGAAAAATTAGGGTTAGATATGGATACCATGATGTTCAGGGCTTCAAGCCAAGTTGATTCATGGTCTCCATTAGGATTTATGTCGCTTGTATTTGATTTTTGAATGATGCAGGGTTATAGCTACAAACATCGTTTGTAGGTAAAGGTGCAGGTCTAAAACGACGGTTGTAGGAAGAAGACGATTGCATGTCAAATCCCGGTTGGCTGATTTGAATTCCGCATGCGTTTTGGAATAATGATTAACATGTTTTTTATATCTTATTTGTGTTATTATATTAACAGATGAACACAACAGCACGAATGGAAAAAGGTAGCGCTGCTAAGAGGAAGGACCTTGGTTTGATCCCAGGTCCAGGAATTTTATTTTTCAATTTCTTCTTTATAGGATCATATACGCCTCACAGTCCAAGCGCCTATCATGCGCCGAAGATCCACACCGTTGGATCATCTCCATCCCAGATTTGACGCCTCAAGCAAGCAGTCACATGGTGGACCTCCTGAAGACCAGCTCCACTGAATCCTGCGCAGGCTCTGGGCCAATAAAGCTGGGCCTATCACAAATTCAACTCCTTACCCCCTGATTTCTAACAGCACACCAGGCCTAATTTATTTCTTTTTTTTCTATTTTCTTTTGTTTTATTTATTTGTTTAATCATTTTTTACAAAAAAACAACAAAAATTTTTTTTTATTAAATTAAAAAATCATAAAAAATAGATTTAGGTTTTTATAATTAAAATTAATTTTGAAAATTAATTATTTTAATTATTTCAACATTGATTATTTTGTTAACTAAAATTAACTAGAAATTAGGTTTAATTTTCATTTTAATTATTTTCTCAATAAAAAATACACAAAAATATTTTTTAATTAATTAGATTTTTAGGATTCTAATTTATTCTCGTATTTAATTTGTCTCGCGCGCATTTACTTATCTATAATTATTGTAACTGTTTCGAGGTTTGTAATAGATTATTTAGGGTTTTAATTTCTGCATCTTTATTTTCAGTCAAATATTTATGTATGTGCCCAAAAGCCTTGTAATAGTTAGGACTTTAATTTCTCGCACTTTTTAATTTCCGCAACTATAAATATGCCTAGATGCATGGATAATAGGATTGTATGCAAAAGATAAATCAACTATTAAAAGGTAGATAACCCTAATTGTGCAAAGATAATTAACTGGGAAAAAAAAAAGCACACTTGTACATTCTCACTCCTAGGGTTTACCCCACTTCGGTTGCCTTCGGTAAAAGATAAAAAATGTCCCATTCGAATGTTGCCTCGGAAAGATCTTTAGGACTCAAGGGTAATTACTAAAGTTCCCTAACCATTTCTTTTGTGACTGTACTTGTCCCTTCGAATGTCCCTTAACACTACAACGATGGGGATACCTACTCCTTAATAATAGGATAGTGTTGTCTAAAGGAAACAAGAACGAACAGTCTTTTGTCGAGTAGGTAGAACTCTTAAGTACTTTCTCAAAACAACAAAAATTTTTGCACAAACACTTTCAAAACAGTTTTCAAAAACAACTTCGTCACACTCTTGAGGACAGATACAAGGGTTATCACGAAGTTAAACAAAAACTTTTCAAAACACACACAACAAATTTCAAAATGAGCAAGTACCTAAGAGCCTGTGAAAAACCACAGATAGAAAGGGTGCTAACACATTCCCTTTCTATAATCTACTCCCCGTACTCAGAAATATCTCGAAAAAGGTTTTTTTTGTTCTTTTTCCTTTTCCTTTATTGGATGAAATAAAAGCCGGTGGCGACTCTTGCTTACCGCGACATTTGCGAACAAAAAACTCAAATCAGTATAACAGTCGGTTCTGCCACCGTATTATAATAAGCTACAAGGATATTCCTGCTGTGAACGTAGACTATTCTCATAAAGTTCTGATGAATGAAGATCATAAGTTGCACTAAGAGAAAGACGTTTTAACTTTGAAATAAAGTCTAACACTGTAAACAGGACCTTATGATTCTTACCTTCCGAAGTTCTGAAGCAAGCAGCAAATAGATTCCTTAATGTTCTTAAGCGTTACAATTCATCAAAGCTATATCAAATGCTACAGCTGCAAACAGACAAGGATCTTTTATTTGAGGAAAGAGAATTAACTGTCATTTATCAAGTTTCCAAATACTCAAGATTACTGCGCCTATTTAAACAAGGGATGAGGATAAATCGTTTACGATTTACACACAACATGTGACAATACTTCAACGCTGCTATGTTTTCTACTCCTCATTCACACTATTCTATAAAATGTGTAATACATCACAAGTCTATGATACTGTTTTTGTAAGTAAAAACATATTGTGCACTGCTTTATTCATATTTTGTTTAAGTGAAATTCCTTGAGCAAAACCGGGTTGTGGTTATACTTAAGAAGACTTTGGCAGTATTTAAAGTAGATTCCTAATCAAGTTTGATTAGTGAATTAAGACCTCGTTGGAGAGAGGCGACATCATATTGGCAGGCGGACTGGAGTGGTTTGAGTTCAAACGAAGCAGGATAAAAATCATTGTGTTAATTCCATTGAATTTTAAGATTCCAATTCAACCTCCCTTCTTGTGTTTTTCAATTCTTCAATTGGTATTAGAGCGCATGGTCCTGATTTCAAGCATTTAACCGTGTCAGTAAAAGATTCAAGCTAAGAAAAACATTAAGGTGGGACCAAGTCAGAACGTCAACAATGACTACCACGATGAGAAAGACAGAATCAACGATAAACCTCCAATCTTTGATGGAGATAACTTTGATTACTGGAAAGACAAAATTGAAAGCTTCTTTCTGGCTCATGATATTGATCTCTGGGATATGGTAATTGATGGGTACATGCATCCTGTGGATGAAAGTGGTTAGAAGATTGATAGAAAAATAATGTCTGACCATCAAAAGCGTGACTTCAGAAATCATCACAAGGCCAGAACTATTCTCTTGAGTGCCATCTCATATTCATAGTATGAGAAGATCACAAATAGAGAGACAACTAAGAACATGTTTGATTCTCTGAGAATGACGCATGAAGGAAACATGCAAGTAAAAGAAACCTCTGGTGGATCCTCATCAGAAGAAGGCGAATTGTATCTTCTCTCCAAAAGTTTCAATCAGCTGTGGAAGCAGAGGCAGAGGAAGTTCAGAAATTCCAAAAGAATAGGGAATCAGAGTGAATCATCTTTTGGAAACAGAAAGTCTGAATCATCTTCTGGACACAAAAATTCAAGCAACAGGGACATTGTCTGCTACGTGTGCAATGAACAAGGGCACTACAAAAGCGATTGCCCAAGGCTTCAGAAGGAGAAACCCAAAAAGAAGTTCTTCAAGGAGAAGAAGAAATGTCTCATGGAAACATGGGATGACTCATATACTTCTGACGCAGACACAGAATCAGAAGATGAAAGATCCAACGTTGCTCTTATGGCCAACGGGACAGAAGATATTGAACCATCTGGGTCAGAATTAGAATCAGATGTTGAAGAGGTATTTCCCGACTTTACTGTAAACTATACAAAATCTGAATTAGGAGAAAGTTTGAGTGAAATTCTTGAAAGATATCAGCAGCTTCGAGTCAAATTCAAGAACATGAAAAAGGATCTAGTTTCTGACTCTGAAGAAACTGAGAATCTAAGTTTACAAAATTCCGAGCTAAAAGATAAAATTTCAAAACTTGAAAATGATTTACAAAACACTCTGAAGGAAACTATCTTAGAGGTTCCCAGTAACTCTGATAAGATCATAAAGGAATATGATCATAGCTTTCAGAAGTTACTTGCTAACAACATAGATAGAAGCAAGATGGCCTCAATGATCTATGGAGTTAGCAGAAATGGAAAAAAGGTATAGGATACAAAGGTAAAGTATCCCAACCTAAGAAAGTCAAGGACTTAGTTATTAAACGCACTCCTTTAAAATCTCACTTTACCTATGGGAACACACATAACTTAAAATATACTAGTAATGATTTTTCTACTAAACCAAAATTCAAACAAAATTTTGGTAACACTAACAAACAAGGACCCAAAAAGATATGGCTACCTAAGGATAAAATTGTATATGTAGCAGATATCTCTGACAGCAAGACTAAAACACCAATCATGGTACCTGGACTCTAGATTCTCTCGACACGTGACGGGAAGAAAACATATGTTTCAAAGCCTGGAACTTAAATCTGGGGGCTACGTAGGTTTTGGAGGCAATCAGGAAGGGAAGATCATTGGCTCTGGAACTGTCAGTAACGGTAACCTCCCTTCTATTAATAATGTTCTGTTAGTAGATGGATTAATGCATAACTTTTTATCCATAAGTCAATTAAGTGATAACGGTTATGATATAATTTTTAATAAAAATTCTTATAAAGTTGTTAGTCAGAAAGATGGACCTATCCTTTTTAATGGAAAGAGAAAGAACAACATTTACAAAATAAAACTTTTTGAACTAAAAAGTCAGAACGTAAAATGCCTACTGTCTATTAACAATGAACAATGGGTCTGGCACAGAAGATTGGGGCATGTTAGTATGCGAAGAATATCTCAGATTAACAAACTCAATCTGGTCAGAGGACTTCCTAATTTGAAGTTTAACTCAGATGCTCTGTGTGAAGCATGTCAGAAAGGCAAGTTTGCAAGACCTCCTTTTAAATCAAAAAATGTTGTTTCTACCTCTAGACGATTAGAACTTCTACACATAGATCTATTTGGACCAGTGAAAACTGCATCTATTAGTGGCAAGAAGTATGGGTTAGTGATCGTAGATGACTATAGCAGATGGACATGTGTAAAGTTCTTAAGACACAAGGACGAGTCACACTCTGTCTTTGTTGCTTTCTGGAACCAAGTCCAAAATGAGAAAGATCTTAGAATTGTTAAAGTCAGAAGTGATCATGGTGGAGAATTTGAAAACAAAAAAATTTGAAATATCTTTTAATGAGAATGGCATCTCTCATGATTTCTCTTTTCTTAGAACTCCCCAACCAAACAGAGTTATAGAACGAAAGAACAGAACTTTACAAGAAATGGCCAGAACCATGATCAACGAAACTAACATCACTAAGAACTTCTGGGCAGAAGCAATTAACACAGCATGTTACATTCAAAACAGAATCTCAATAAGACCTATTTGGGATAAGACTCCATATGAACTGTGGAAGAATAAAAAGCCCAACATTTTGTATTTCCATCCATTTGGATGTACTTGTTTTATGCTTAACACCAAAGAACATATGAACAAGTTTGAATCTAAAGCACAGAAGTGTATTATGTTAGGATACTCTGAACGCTCAAGAGGCTACAGAGTATACAACCCAGAAACACAGAATGAAGAAGAGTTAACCAGTGTTAGATTTGATGACAAGCTTGGCTCTCAAAAGACAAAGCAAAATGAATCTCTTGCTGATATAGAAGTTGAATTCACAGGTACTGAAGGCAATACATCAGAAGCTCCTAACAAAGAATCACAAACAACATCAAAAGGAAATGTCACAAGCACTACAGTAACATCTGAAGAACCTCTCCAGAAAAGACTATCCAGAAGCAGACTAGCTCATCCTGAAGACAAAATTCTGGGAAAGAAGGAAGATCCAACCAGAACAAGATCCACATTCATAAATTATAAAGAACCTCTCATGGGATTGGTATCTCTGATTGAGCCAACTACCATTGATGGAGCTCTTCTGGACAATGACTGGATACTGGGTATGCAGGAGGAATTAAATCAATTCACCAGAAATGACGTATGGGATCTGGTTCCCAAACCAAAAGGGTTCAACGTCATTGGAACAAAATGGGTATTCAGAAACAAACTGAATGAACAAGGAGAAGTCATCAGAAATAAGGCATGACTGGTTGCACAAGGTTATAGCAGCAAGAGGGGATAGACTATATAGAAACCTTTGCTACAGTCGCCAGGTTAGAATCTATCAGACTCTTAATTTCCTTCGCTGTGAATAATGGCATCACGCTCTATCAGATGGATGACAAAAGTGCATTATAAAATGGATACATTGATGAAGAATTTTATGTGCACCAACCCCCTGGTTTTGAAAATTCCAAACATCCAGAATATGTTTTCAAACTAAAGAAATCACTATATGGTATGAAACAAGCTCCCAGAGCTTGGTATGAAAGACTAAGTAGCTTTCTATTAGAAAAGGAGTTCACCAGAGGGAAAGTGGACACAACCTTATTCTATAAGTCATTTAAGAATGACATTTTAGTTTGTTAAATTTATGTAGATGATATAATTTTTGGATCTATTAAATCTTCTCTGGGAAGAGAATTTTCTAAGTCTATGCATGCAGAGTTTGAAATGAGCTTGATGGGAGAACTCAAATTCTTTCTGGGAATTCAGATCAATAAAACTCCAGAAGGAACCTACATACACCATAGAAAATACATCAAAGAACTTCTGAAGAAATTTGACTTATTAGAGTTTAAGCCATCTAAGACTCCAATGCATCCCACATGCATTATGGAAAAGGAAGTGGTAAGTAAAAAGGTAGAACAGAAGATCTACAGTGGTATGATTGGTTCTCTCTTATATCTTACAGCTTCAAGACCTGACATTCTATACAGTGTATGTTTATGTTCCAGATTCCAATCAGATCCTAGATAATCTCACTTAACAGTTGTTAAGCGAATTTTCAAGTATCTGAAAGGTACTACTAATTTTGGTTTGTTTTATAGAAAAACCAATGAATACAATTTAGTAGGGTACTGTGATGCTGACTTCGCTAGAGACAGAGTAGAAAGAAAAAGCACTTCTAGAAGCTGCCAGTTTCTGGGAGAAAATCTGATCTCATGGACCAGCAAGAGGCAAACCATAATTTCTTTGTCAACAAATGAAGATTAATACATAATAGGTGCTGGATGCAGCACACAGGTGCTCTGGATGAAGACTCAGCTTGAAGACTTCAACATATTTGAGAGTAACATTCTTATATTCTGTAATAACACTTCTGCAATATGTTTATCTAGGAATCCCATTTTGCATTCTAGGGCTAAGAATATAGAAATAAAACATCACTTTATTAGGGACTATATTCACAAAGGAATCCTTTCCTTAAAATTTATTGACACAGACCATCAATGGGTTGATGTCTTTACTAAACCACTTTCTAAAGATAGGTTTAATTTCATTTTGAAACATCTCAGCATGAAATTATATCCAGAATAAGAGTTTTATTTATATATTCATTAGCCCTCAAAATTTTATGTTTTCTTTATGAACATCTAACCAATAATTCTTTAGAAGTTAGAAGGACAGTTGCATCAGAATCTATCTAAGAAGATATGAACAGTTCATTTCAAATATAGAAGCGTGCAGTTCACATTATCAAACATATGTCATCCTCTCACAAGTGTCCTTCTAAGGCTGAACACTCATTCAAATTCTGAAGGGTCTAAAGCTTTGATTGAGTGCATTGAGACGCATGTCATTGGCAACTGTTTCATATCTCCACGCCATCCCCTATTTTTAGGATTCATAATTCCTGTGTAATCATTAATATTTTTCTCTTTCTTGTTGATTAAGTTTTCAAATGGATTATAAATACACATTCACTATCACTCTCACTTCTTCTCGCTTCTATTTCCTCTCTAGCTTTCATTTGCAAAAAATCCTTTTTCTCAGAAATCTGAAACAGTCAGTGTGAATAATGGCTTCATCTTCAAGTGCTAAAAATCTTCAATCTGCTCCTGGTTCATCTTCATCAACTGTAGAATAATACGAAGAACCGTTAAGAACCTTACTTACTCCAATTGATTCTCTTAAGGTTCTCTGTGAGCTTATCATTGATTTTGAAATCATGAAAGAGAATGGGTTTGATCTTACTGCAGATGTAGCTATTCAAGGTTGGAACAGGTATTTTGATTGTCTTCTAGGTCCAGTGTTCCCAATTTTGGTAAAGGAATTCTGGATTCATGCAACCTCCTCGAATCACCAAGTAAAGTCTTATGTAATGGGGAAGAAAATTGCAATCACTGAAGATTTGATTGCAAAGTTGATTGGTTATAATGGCGGGGGAATCCGTTGCAGCGACATGGCTGAGAAATGTTCTGACCTAAAAGCCATATCAAGAGTAATCTTCACTTCTGGGAAACCATCCAACAAGATTAAAGATCTGAAATACTAATTCAGAATCTAGGAAAAGATCATTATGGGCTGTATCAACCACAGGAAGCCAATAAGCTCTCCTAACTACATAAATATTGATCAACAGTTTCTGCTATACTTCATTGTGAAGAAGAAAAAAATTAACCTTCCTCGCTTACTTTTCAATCATCTGAGAACAAGCGTGAAGGAAACAAGAGAAGATGAAAGAACCAAGAGGGATTGGATACCTCTGGGCAGGCTAATTTCAGATAATCTGACTGAGAATAGGTTAATAGAGCATCTGACTGAAGCTCAACAGATAAGCACGCTGGAGGCATGTGCTGGAAAACCCCTTAATGCAAGAACCTGAAAAAGATGAAGATCATTGACAGCATTAAGAAGGATCCAACCATTGCTACAAAGGAAGTCATCACATCAAGGAGAATCCATCTGAAATATTTTTCCTCTATTTTCTGAAATTGATGTTTCACCAGAAATAATTGTCAGATATTTAGAAGCATGCAAGAAGGATGGAACTGCTCTAGAGCTAAACATTCGTGATCTACATCAGCAAGCTCCAGATGTTTTCCTAAAGAAGTCCATAAAAAGAAAATCTACAAGAGAAAGGTTTTCTCAGAAGACTCCAAAAGCTGCTAAAAAGAAAGGTAACTCTTCTTTTATTTCTGTTGTAGAATCAGTAGTTTTTTCAACATCTGAAACACCCTCCTCTCTGAAACCAATAGAAGATCCCTCACCTCAAACATTTGAAGACTTTTATATAGAGTTTGACCCCTCAGTAACTCTAGAAAACATACTAAACAAACCTCACTCTCCCAATCCAAATCTTGAACAAAACCAGCCAGAACTTGCTAGAGTTCTTTCTTATATTGATCAATTTGATCCAGATTTTCAAACTCCTCACCATGAAAATCCAAACTTCCAAACCACTCACCCTGAAAATCCAAACTCTACGGCTTCCCAACCAGAAAATTCATACACAGACTCTAATACCACCACACCAATTCCTAGAATAACAGAACCTTTCATGGTTCGACAACCTCTCTCCATCCAAGACATTCCATAAATTCCATCACCTTACCATTCCACTCCACCAAACACACCTTCATCACCAATCATCATTTCTGATTCTCCTACTCCCTCTCCTATTAATCCTCCAGTAGATCACCTTAGAACAGTCATAGACTTAGAAGCGCTAGATCACCTTGTCTCAACCTCTCACAAAATTGCCATTCCCAAACCAAAACCAACTATCACCAAAACAGATGTTGGTAGAAATTTATTGATTTTTGAAACAGAAATAATGGAATGGGTTAACTCTTTGAAGAAAGCAAGCTTAGAAAATCCAAATCCTGCTACTTATGATTCTCACTGGAACCGATTCAGAAGATGGTTCAACTCAGAATCCCAGAAACTCAAGGAATTAAGCTATGAACTGGCCCAATAGAATTTTTGTGATCAGCTGAAAGTTTTCAAGGATCAAGTTTTGAGTCACTTGGAAAGGAAATCTATTCTTCTTCTAGACAATGCTCCCTGGAAAGAGCACCAACATTCAGAAGTTATTGAACCATGCTCTGAAAATCTTCCACTGGCTATTATTCAAGACAAAGGCAGAGCAACTGAAGAAGCCACTGAATCAGAAACTGCTACAGAGTGTTCTGAGAAACTTGCATCTTCTATGGATACACCAGCTTCATCTTTGGTTATGTAAACTCTAGAAGAGTTAAAGAAAGAGAATGCGGTGATCGAAGAAAGATTGGACAAGCAAGAAGACACAAGCAATGAAATCAAGGAAATACCGGGAAAACAAGAGGAATCAAGCACTCAAATTAAGAGCTTGCTAGAAGCGTTGTTCACACGAATTCCCCATCCTCAATCTTAGTTTTTTTTAAACTTGTTTTCTGCATTCATTTATCTTGTTTTATTTAGCTCTGAAAGTGTTATTGAAATCAAGTTTAATATAGCTCATCTTTTTTACTCTTAATATTAGTGTTTATATTTCTTTTTGATTTCTGACAAAAAAGGGGGAGAACGTAAGATATTTTCAATAACAGTATATCGAGACAAAGTCTCAAACATTTTGAATATCATAGCTTCTCGTTTTATTTCTGAAAGCAAAACAAGAACAAAACTCTGATGAAGACAGAATGAGATGCATCAAAAGCTCTGATCAGAATGAACTTCAAGGAAGTAATTCATCTCTATATGAGTACTAAACTCAGGGGGAGACTCTCTAATGATTTATGTTCTGTCTATTTTAATTGAAATATCCTAGTTTTTGTCATCATCAAAAAGGGGGAGATTTTTAGAACATAGTTTAATTCTACAACCTTCGTAAGAGTTTTGATAATAACAAACACAAAGAACAATTGTGCACTCTAAAATTATATTATGTTTTGTAGAGAAGTTTTGATGGAAGCAGATCAGAACATAAGCTACAAGGATGTTCCTACTGTAAACATAGACTATTCTCAGACAGTTCTAATGAATGAAGATCAGAAGTTGCGCTAAGAGAAAGACGTTTTAACTCTGAAAGAAAGTCTAACGCTGCAAACAAGACCTTATGATTCTGACCTTCCAAAGTTCTGAAGCAAGCAGCAAACAGATTCCTTAATGTTCTGAAGCGTTACAATTTATAAAAGATATATCAAATGTAATGGCTACAAACAGACAAGGATCTTTTATTTGAGGAAAGCACATTAACTGTCATTTATCAAGTTTCCAAATACTCAAGATTGATGCGCCTATTTAAACAAGAGATGAGGATAAATCGTTTACAATATACACACAACAATTGACAATACTTCAATGCTGCTATCCTTTCTACTCCTCATTCATACTATTCTATAAATTGTGTTATACATCACAAGTCTATGATACTGTTTTTGTAAGGAAGAACATAATTTACATTGTATTATTCATATTTTATTTAAGTGAAATTCCTTGAGAAAAATTGGGTTGTGGTTATAATCAAGTAGACTTTGGCAGTAGTCAAAGTAGATTCGTAATCAAGTTTGATTAGTGAATTAAGACCTCGTTGGAGAGAGGAGAAATCACTTTGGCGGGTGGATTGGAGTAGTTTGAGTTCAAACGAACCAGGATAAAAATCATCGTGTTATCTCCACTGATTTTTAATATTCCAATTCAACCCCCCTTCTTGTATTTTTCAACTCTACATAAACATCACCTCACTTGAGGACTTTAAAAAGATTTCCCATCTAAAGTAGAGACTCCCAGTCAAGCATCTCTATTCCTACTTCTCATGACAAGTAAAGCGGTAAATGATGTAGAAAAATAAACCAGAATATGTACAATACCAAACAAATAAGAGTATGTAGCAAGCAAGCAAAAGCAAAAATAATCTGGAAAACTTCGCGCAAGCTAGAATCAACAAAAAAATAGTCATAATATGTTTCGAAGCATCAATAAAATCACAAGGAGAAGGTGTGTCAGGCAAGTCCTAATATCCATCACTGAACTTGCATGAAATACAAATCTAGACAAACAAAATAGTACATGCATCTCATGTAATGAGAATCAACAAACAAACGCGTCGGAAGAGTAATCGATCCACAAATAAAGTGGCATAACATGCTTTAATCAAATAACCAAAAGTTAGGTAATCGATTGAAAGTGCTCTCAAAATCTCTTGCACAAGTAAACAAACATGTTAGAAATAACAAGGAAACGAAATTGGAGTTATGCATTCTCATCACAATTTATTTTGGGATCAAATAATGAAGAAATAACATTAAAATGCGTATTAGAAAAAGAAATGTAAACTCCAGGAAGCAACTTATCACATATGAAAGTGTGTGAAAAGTCAGTATAAAAATGATCGAAAACAGTTCCGATTACCACCAAACATACCAACAAGTTCAAATAAGCATCAAACGTGAATTAAATCACCGTGCGTGCACCACTTACCATTCCCGGGAAGCAACACTACCAACACATGAACCATGTGAAAATTCGATTTGAAATCGACAAAACTTGGCATAAATTCCGTTCAAGTACCAAAACAAGGTCCCTTGAGAATTAACCATCAATGAAATAGTGCCTTATGCTCAACTTACCTAAACTAGACATCATTGCATCATAACAAAGAATTGCTCAAAAAATCATATCGAAAACGGTGAAACTCAACAATAATAGTCCATAAACTCACAATTATGCATGAATAAGCATCAAACAACTTTTGAAAAGAAATTTACAAGGCGTTTGTATTTTTTGGGAAGCAACTTATACATGAACCAGAATCAGACAAAAATGAGTTTAAAACTCATAAACGGATACAACAAAATGTTCGCGGATTCATGTATCGTCACTTAGAAATTACAAATTCTTTGTAACAATTAAATTCACATATTCCAAGCCAAAAACAAAACAATTCAAGTGTTAATGCAATTTATCATATTTGAGGTTTTTTATGTCGAAAAATGGAATTCATCAACAAATCGACACGAAAATTGCATTAACTCATGAAAACACAATTAATCCTCAACAAAATTCCATAATCGAAATTTAGATCTAAAATTTGATATTAAAAAATCAACATTAATTCACCGATTAAATTCTAAATCTAAATTGATTGTGTTCACCGATCAACCAATTCCACATGATTCAAACATTATTGAAATTCAAAATTCAAGTTGACTTACCAATTCTCAAACAAATTCAACTCAATTTCATGTAATAAGCTCAAATAAACACAATTCAAAATCAATTATGTAATAAGCAATAAAATCAATAGAATTCAAGAATTAGTACCGAAATGAAGATCGAAGAGGATGAAGCTACTGGAAAATGCGAGAGATCTGAGGGTGAACTCGCCAAACTCTTGCGATCAGAAGGGGGTATGAGATGTACGCTAGAATTTACAATGGAGAGGAGGGAGCTACAGCGAAATCGCATGGCGGAAGGAGTGGCCGGAGGTTCACCAGTGAAGAGACGCTGGTCGGTGACCAGAGGAAGGTAGCAGCATGAGCGGGTCTAGGCGGAGGGAGAAAGGAAGCTCGCAGAAGTGAAATCAGAGAGATGGTGATTTTTGTGAGTTTTTTAGTTGATTTTGTGATGAGTTGTCTTGATGAAAGTTGAGAGAATTGAGATAAAATATGTTTTGATCTTAGAGGGAGTTGAGAGAAAATTGGGAGGAGTTTGTAAGAATGAGTGTGATTGTCTTTAAATTTTAAATTTCAAATATATATATGTGATACGGTGGCCAGAACTGGACTGTTTTGAAATGTTGGTTTGCGTTTTGCGTTTGTTTTTGCAAAATATCACGGTAAGTAAGAGTCGCCACCGACTTTTATTTTATCCAACTGGAAAGGAAAAAAGCACAAAAAAATTCCTTCTTCGAGATTTTGAGTACGGGGGGTAGATTATAGAAAGGGAAGGTATTAGCACCCTTTTTATTTGTGGTTTTCCACGGGCTCTTAGATACTTGCTCATCATTTTCAAAATTGCTTGTGTGTGTTTTATTTGAAAAAGTTTTTGTTTTACTTCGATTTAACCCTTGCTTCTGTCTTCAAGAGTGTTACGAAGTGTTTTTGAAAACTTTGTTTGAGAAAGTGTAAGTGTGGAAAAAGTTTGTTTATTTGAGCAAGTACTTAAGAACTAATCTACCTACTCGAAAAAAGAGAATGTTTCTATTCTTGTTTCCTTTAGACAGTGCTATCCAAATATTAGTGAGTAGGTAGCACCGTCGTTGGAGTATTAAGGGTCAATTCATAAGGGACGTACAATCACTGAAGCAATGTTAAGACGTCTTAGTGATAACCCTAATTTCTTAAGATCAATATTCGAGGCAACAATATCCGAGGCAACCATTCCGAGGCAACTTTTCCGAATGGGACTTTGATCTTTGTTTAGACAAGAGAGCGACCACTAAAATATCCTATACTTAATGATCGTTTACCGAAGGCAACCGAAGTGAGAGTATACCCTAGGAGTGTGCATGTGCGAGTGATTCAATTTCAATTTATTATCTTTGCAAATTTAGGGTTTGTTAACTGTTTTAAAGTTAATCATACATTCTTGTCATGCATCCCTATTATTCATACATCTAACTGTTAATATTTTGCGGAATTTAAAGTGCGGAAAGTAAAGCTACGCTATTACAAGGCTTCGGGTATTAATTACATAGCCAAAAACAACCCGTAAAAAAACGATAAATGAACGAAAAAGTCCTAATTAATCTATTACAACTTGTGAGCAATTACATCAATAAGGTAAAAATAAATAAAGCACGATGAATCGAGAACGAGAGAGAACTAGGGTTTTGACCCCGTCTAACCTAATCGAAAGAAAAAATTATTTTTGTTGTTTTTAATTATTTAAGAAAAAGAATAAGGTTTTTAAATTAAATACAAAATTAGTAATTAAATTAAATTAAAGAAAATGATTTACATGACCTATTTTTGTATTTTTGGTTATTTTTAAGAAAAAAGAAAATAGAATTTAAATTAAACTAAAACCCTAATTTTCTAATTGTTTTCAATTTATTTACAAAATAATTAAAGTTACCCTAAAATTAAATAAAATAATTAAATTAATTTTTGTATAAAAAAATAAATTCTAAATCTAATTGGATGAAAATATTATTTTTGTGATTTTATTAAAAAAAGAATTAATTTTTATGTTAGTAAAAATAAATAAATAAATTAAATAAAGAAATAAAAAGAATAAAGGAAAAGAGATATGGGCCTGAGAAATCAGCAATTTGAGGGGGTGTGAATAGTAATTTTTGGTCCCAAAACAAGCTGACCCACGTTGACTCCCTAGACTCCATGCTATGCGTTGATTGGGATGTATCATGGTCACCACATGATGGTCATCAGATTTGGCTTCCTGGACATCTGGTTGGTTGGATGATGAGGGTAAATGGTGGTCTCCCTGCTTATACACGCGCCTGATAATTTAAAGAAAAATAATGTGAAATAATGGTGGGACCCGGGATTTGAACCCAGTCCCCGTGGCTTTCTCCACTAGCCTCTTTACCAACTGCGCTGCACTTGTTTATTGTACATGAAATAATAATAAATGATAATATATAATGATGTGGGTTAGTGGGAAAAAAGCGCCAAAATTCAAATGGACTAGTAATATGGTGCCACGCAAGTCGTCCTTGTCCTCTCTCCATTGGTAAAAGTCAGAGACTTTTACCTACGGACAAACATCCGTCACTACAACCCTGGCTTGTTTCAAAATCTCCCATGGGCATGATAAATGGAGTCTAAGGCCATGAATCAAACCGTCTTGGCCTGCTGAGCATCATGGTTCCCTTCTTATGGGCCAATTTCACCTGTACACAAAGACCCTAAAACGAGACCAAGAACCCTAATAATGGAAAATTCTGATATAGTCCACAAAAACGCAATTAAATGTTATAGATAGCTTGAAAATGCTTCAAGGAACAAGAATATGTAAGTATTTCATGCTATCAATGCCAAAATCATGTAATTCGATTTCAAGAAAAAGCCATGGTCGTGGCTGACTTACATTGAGTTCTAACGCTGGAAAATGCTTGTTCTTGATTGGTACAACTTCCTTGTAATCCCAAGAATCGAATGAGATGGCTAGGGGACCTTAGAAATGTCTGGAAGTATGAATTCAAGTCAGCACTTTTTGGTCAATTTTTCAAAATTCGTTCTTCCTTTGTGCGCCTCTCTAGCTTGTGTATTAGGTTTGCAAATGTTCACTATATACCAAGGATTGAATTAGGGTTGAAATTATGCTCTCAATCTTTATCCATTATGGCTTTTGATCTTGATTTGATTCACTTGAAAATCTTTTCAAAAATAGGCCAAAACCAATCTTTTCATGCACAGAAAGCCCTTGCACGAATTGATTCACTTGCCAGCTGGATATAGGACTGGAAATATGCACAAGATCTTGAGGTTTCAATGATTTGGATTTTTCATGATTTGTTTTGATTTAAATTGATTTAATTGAAATAAAAATCAAAATAAATAATAAAAATAAGATAAAGACAAGTGGAAAGATCTAGGGCTCGTGGACCATGCTACCAACTCAAAACAAGTGCAAAAAGCTAGGCCCATTTAGCAAAAATTGCAATTTGAGGCATAGTTGACTTTTGAGAATTTTGCAAAAAAGGTCAATTTCACAAATGCATAACTTCCTCAATTTTGACTCTTTGAAGGTGTTCTTGGACTTTTTAGAAAGCTTGAGATGTCCTCTAAGCAACCCTTTCGGTATCATCTCAATTTAGTCTTCCATGTTCATGTATGAAGCTTTGACAAAAAAGGTGTTTTTGTTGACTTTTCAAAATGACCTATAATGTCAAAATTCATAACTTCTTGTGAGTGCATTTTTTGAACTTGGGAGATGAATATGAATTGTAGAGCATTGCATCCTATTCAAAATGAGCTTTGGATGGGTCATTTTGTATAAAGTATTAGAAAGTTGAGTTGACTTTTCCTACAAAACCCTAATTTAGCAACTTTTGGTTCTTGATAAATTGTGAGAAATCCTTGATGAATCATGATCAACCCTTGATCAAATGATGAATGATACTTAAAAATGAGGATGTTGACCAAAAATCTTGAAGTTTTACTGTATGTGGGCCACAGTTGACCTTTGCCCTAGCATAGTCGATTTTCAGGCCTTTGAGCAATTGACTGAGCAAACTTCCTCTGCAAGGCTTGAAACTTGACATGGATGATCTTAAGAACATATTAGGACAATGGTGAGAATTTTGGATCCCTTGGACTCAATTGTCTTGATGCAATATGAAACCCTAATTTGAGGTAGACTGCCTTAGGAGAGAGCTTGTCTGGTCAACCCTTGGACTTCCTTGAGCAACTTTGAAGATCTTTCTTGAAATGTTTTGAGAAATATGGGAGGGAAAATTTTGGGTTACAACAATATAGTTTGACTCCAAAATTGAGTTTTCTGCTTATTTCGTGCACAGTGCAATATCGAACCCCAAGCTCATGACAATCTCTATGAAATCTTGATGCTGGACTTGAAACAAAGAAGTAGATGACGAAATTTGTGACATGGCATTGAAATAATTGTCTTGTTACGATAAGAATCGAGTATGTTACGTCGCCCTGAACGAAGAGAAACATAGTTTAAAAATTCACAATGTAGTTTTTTCGACTTATTTTGTGTACGGCGCACAAACAAACCACAAGCTCATGATGTTCAGTGTATAATCTCGATACGAACCTTGAAGCAAAAATGTCAACGACAAAACTTCTGACATCATGCCAAAATAATTAATCCGATACGATAAAAATAGAGCAAGTTATTATTTTTCGAATGGCGAGAAACAATGGACTTATTTCACCGTATTGAAAATTTCAGCTTATTTCTATGCGCACTTTCAGATGCGAGCCATAAGCCGAAGCCTTCGAAGCATAATCTGAAATCAGGCCCTGGAAAAAAGTTAAAGCTAAAAAATGTGTGATCTCACGCTTCAAGAATCTTTCTGATACGTTAAAAATCGAGAGAGTTACTATTTTTATAATATTGAAAAGTCGTCCAGTAGAAAAACACTTTGGCATGCCATTTTCTCTGGTAATTCGCACTTTTGGAGACCTTCTGCAAAGAATTAGATCTTGACCCAAACATATGAATCGAAGATAAAATAAATACATATTTTTCTCCTAAAGAACCATCGAAAAACCTTGAACCAGGAGAAAATTATGAATTTTGGACATAAAAAAACGGTTCAGCACCATATTTTAAATGTTTTTGCACTGTATAACTTCTGAATACTCGCACATTCAGAGATCTTCCTCAATGAATTGGATTTTAAGTCGAACACGAGGATTGAAGGAAATAACAAAATGGTGTAAGAACAAGATTTGGTTATGCAATATTATCTCTGAGTTTTGATGATAACAAATGAGTATGATTGTATGAACTATTTTGTTATACTAATGTTTGTTATTGTTGAGTACATAACAAACAGGTTCTGCTTCTGATGGATGGCGTGACCAAGATATTAGAAGAGAAATGATTCCTCTTCTATGCTACACAAGTTCTGTTGAACAGTAGCAAGACATTCTAGAAGGTTCTGAAGTGTAAGCCCTAATATTTGTATGAAGAAACCAGTCAAAATATCTGAAGACAGAAGTTGTTACTTATGTCCAGATGATTAAGACTCAAGCTTCTAAAAGACAACATTTTCTAAGGAACGAGTTAGAAGATCAGAAGACAAAAGTTGTTACCTGCGTCCAGATGTTGAAGACTCACGTTTCTAAAAGACAATATGTTCCAAAGAAGACAAAGTTAAAAGATCTGAAAACCACATTTCTAACTGAAGTCCGGATGCTGAAGATTTACGTTTCTAATAACAAGGCTCTAGAGACAAGGATTCTTAAAGAACCAAGTGCTAAATATTATAACGACAGAAGGTCTGAAGATTCCAAAGAATTGAAGTTCTAAAGGTCCAAGGTAATTTACAAACACATTCTGAAGACCGAGTGTTGAATACTCTAAAGACACAACGCTTAAGACTCTGAAGACTTGAAGTCTAGATGAGATAAGGACGTCGCATTACTATTTGTAACAACTCTTTTTCAAATAGCCAACAAGTTTATTTTGATTGGATATATAATAAAAAAAATTGTATGTTTAAACATGTTGGTTAGTTGGTTGCTTGACACAGGATGTTGAACAAGTTGAATGTTGATGAGCTTGCTATAGGCTGCTTGGTTGGGTGCTAAAAGCTACAAGTTGCAGGTCACAGGTTGTTGTTGTTCAATGTTAAAAGGAAACATTATCATTATTTGAACACAACCAAAAAGATATCATCCACTATAACAATATGAATAATTCTACAAGATGTTATTCAATCTACCTATCATATACATCTTGGAAGAATCATGAAAAAGCAAGGAGTTGTTGCTCGTATCTTGCTTAATGAAGAAAGAATATAAATATGAATAATTCTTCAAGATGTAATACAAATCATCAATCATATACATCGTGAGAGAATTATGAAGAACCAAGAAGTTGTTGATCATAGCTTGTTCAACAAAGAAGATGAAGACAAGAATACTACAAGATGTTGCACTTAACTTTGATTAGATTCATCTTTGTATATATATGTAAAACATAAGATTTGTTGCTCAAATTGTGTTATTTCTTAAGATCTTGATGTAAATTGTTTGCACACAAGAGTTGTTGCTCAAAATTATGTTAAACAATATGTACTTAAATTAAGAGTAATCTGCTTGATAAGAAGCACTCATGTAATCTCCAGAAAAACCATTATGTTTAGAATTGGTTGGCACCTCAAGTGATCGAGTGAAAATCAGAAGGCTTGAGAAGACTTTGGCTACGTCCGTCGTAGATGAAGTCCTGGTAGTGGATTCTATTGGGTCAATGGTAGTCATATATCAAAGGGGACTTAGTGAAGGCCAGCCTTCTAAGATCACTGATGGATATCATTGGAAGGATATTCTGGTGAATTGGATTCTATTGGGTTGATGAACGTTATATCCAGTCTGGATCCCTGAACGCGTCATTAGATATTAGTCACCAACGGTTGCCCGTGCCATTATAATCAGATTGATTTTAGTAGATTAAGTCCTCGAGTTCAAGGCAAAATCACCTCAGAAGGGTGGACTGGATTAGCTTGGGGTTTTTCAAGTGAATCAGGATATATCGCGTGTTCTTTACCTTTGCTTATGCTTTAGAGTTTATGTTTTCTAAACATAATTAGAAGCATTACTTAGAAGTAACAACCATAAGCATTGTTCAACGAATAATGCTTAGAAGCGAAAGTTTTACAAGACAGGAAAACCCAATTCAAACCCCCCTTTCTTGCATTTTCTTCATACCTTTAATTGGTATCAGAGCCTTTAGCGGTAGAAATGTTTAAGACTAAGCCATTGGATTAACTAGACTTATACAAATCAAAATAAAAATCACCACCACGCTTTATTGTTTCCAAAGAAATGGGAAAAGAGCGAATAACCTAAAAATAGGGGGAAAGATTCTAGGTAAAGGGGTTGGTTATGCAAAGGGAAGGTATTAACACCCTAAACATCTACGGTACTCCGCAGGAACCTCTTTGTAAAATTTGTATATTTTAGCTATAAAATGTTGTATAGAAGATGGATGGTGGAGGTGAGAAAAGAAAATATATATTTTTTATGATTTTTGCACCCACCGCGGTTGTGAACCTTTAGTGCCTACGTACCACCTTTTTGGGAAATAGGGGATCAGGGTACACATAGTTCCTCTTTTAAAAAAATTTAAAACACATATGTGTTGGTTAATTTTAAGGGATAAGACATCATCGTCATTGTCCGTGTGGAAAATATCCAAGTGGAAAATATCTCTCTTCACTACATATTGTAGAAGCATAGTTGTTTGCATCACTACAAGGATTGACAAGAGTCCAATCTTTTGAGAAAAGTTTAAAGATGAAAGCCAGGGTGGAAAAATGGTTTGAATGAGATTGATTGACTTTTAGTCTTATCATAAAAAAGATATCAAAGTATTATTAAGTTTATTGGAGTTTATTTATGAAAATGTTTGAAAATGCATGGACCTAAGTCCAAGTTTATTATGAAAGTGGTTCAAGTTTAAAACAAGAAGAGTTTTCAAAAGGAGGGAGAATATTTTTGAAATTAAAGAAGATGGGAGGAGAAGAAGAGGCTATCCTAAAGCATAAGGTAAAAAGCTAGGGATAAGAACCATCTAACCAACAAGAAGCCAATACTTGACACTATGATCCTAGATAGAATTCTCATTCTTTGGATTGAAACCAAACAAGCAAAAATACTAGACCTCTTAAGAGAACCAAACTTCAAGTGTATTAAGTTTTCACAAAAATTGGGCAGAGTAACGACTGCATACAGGTGAATTCTAGATTACAAACAAAGGGTGTAATCATAATAACCTGCACACAAAACAAACAAACAACCCAATGTCTTGAGGTAAACCTCAAGAGCTCCAGACAAAATAATCAGATAAGATCACAAGGTCTCCAATCATAGCCCAAGGTTTCTAATCCTAAGTCCAAAAAGTCTAATGCTCCATAATGCCAAGGATAGTAACCAAATAGTCCAAGTATCATTAAAGATTTTTAGGGTTTGTGTTAATTATAAGGTGTTTTAAAAAGAAAATTAAAACTCAAGTGAGAAAAAATAAAAATGACAAGAAAGTAAATACTCAAATGAGCAAAGATGAAAATGGCATGAAATGTAAATGTTAAAAGTAAATAGTGCATAAAAATAAAAGGGGCATATAATAAAAGAATAAAGGATAAAGTAAATTATTAGTGATTAGTGGTTAGTTGGATGATCATCTTGAAACTTGCATTTGGAACTCATTATAGGATTGGTAGAACCAAAGTCTCCACACAACAAGTTGCATTTGCTTTTTGTCAAGTATATCATCCATTTGGAATACTTATGAGTATCATTTAATGATCAACGATGTTGAAGTGATCTGCGTTAACCAAAGGTGTTGTAGATTCATTAGAGGATTGGTAGAACCAAAGCCTCCATACAATAAATCTCAAGGTTATTGGATCAAAGATATCAAATTAACATACTTGGGCTTGCAAACATAAGTTTGGGCCACGAATGATCATTTATTCGTATCGGGACAAAATTTAGCACTATGTTAAGCAATCGTAAGTGGACTTATATAGAAGTCGCACCTATTTTATGGCCGGCCAATAGCAATCTATGCACCATCTATTTTGAGACATGATATAGAGATCATGCTCCAACAATATTTAGTGCAATAAGAAGGGGATGAGATGAAGAGGGGTGGGAAAGAATATACAAACCACTTTTGGATTAAATTTAATCAAACTATTATTAAAATCATTCATCCATTTTTATGGAGTTAGACTCAACACTATGGATCCAATGATGTTAATAAAGTTCATGATCAAAATTTAACCCAAGATCAGCCAGAAAATAGTCACAAAATAATTTTACATTTTATATTATATACAAAAAGGTTTAAAAATAATGTTTAAAAATAGAAATAAAAGAAAAAATACGAACTATGTTCAAATTACTCAAGAAATAAAAAGTAAGACCATAGAAAAATCAGAAAAGGACTCAAATGATTTTATAAATTTTTTGGTAATTTTTTAAAGTCAGAAACTATTTTTAAAATTAAAAGAAAGGGGTAAAATAAACCAAAAATGATTAAAAAAATTAAAAATTTAGGAACAAAAATAAAATAAGGTCACCAATATTTGTCACAATATCATTGGATCATTCCATAATTTTTTCATAATTTAAAAATGCATAAAATTATTTTTAAACATTTAAAACAATTCAAATAAATAGTAAATTTATAAAAAATAACAACACACAAAATTAAATTGTGAAAAAAAAAATCAGAAAGAGAATAATCAAAAATATTTTTAATAATTTTTTCAGATTTTTTGGACTTAAAATGAATTTTCTATGAATTTTTGAAGTTTAAAACAATTAAATATAAAAATCAAAAAAGAAAAGTCAAAAATATATGGACCATTGGATGAGAGTCAAAACGTGTTAGTAATCAGATCCAAAGGATCTGGCGCACTGTGCATATCATGGTCATTAGTGAATAAAGCATAGAATCAGAAATAAAATCAGATTTAAAAAAAAACAAGTGGCACGCCATCATTGGTTGGAAGATGACACGTTGGTCATCTTCAACCTCCAGCCAACGTGAATTGCAGGTCTCTCAAACTGTAAAATCATAAGCTCAGACCTATGCCATTCGCTTCGTCTCTTCAAGACGAAGACATCCATACCCTCGCGCCAAATTTATATAAATTGTAGCTCAAGCAATTTGGAAGGAGAGTTTTTAAAAGGGATTTGAAATTTCATGGTCAAAACGTATTTCCAATCAAAAGCAAGTGTTGCAACTAGAACCAGGGAAATGAGAGCATCACAATGATATCAAAGTTTTGAATAATTGATGAAGGAATCTACCTATTGAAGTTGAGTTATAGAGCTCTGAAACTGGACTTCTATGGAGCAATATAGGGCACGATTCTTGAATGAAATGATATGGTTAGCTTCAGGGAAGATCAAGGAAGGTGAATTGGTGGAAAACATGGATTGAAAAAGGCTTGTGTATGGATTTCAAAGTTGCTGAATTCTAAGTTATGGAACAAGTTTGGCAAGGTGATTCTTAGTATTCATGTTTGAGAAAATGAATGGGATAGTTCATGTATTTATAGGAGAAGCAAATGGGATCAAAAGGAAGAGTGAATGATGCATTTTGGAGGGAATTCGTGCAAACCTGATGCACGAGTGAAGTGTGATCTTATTTTCACCAAAACGCATCCAATCCTTGCGTTTTGAGGTGCTAAACACTTATGGCAAGTTTGTTAATCAAGTTTAAATAAAAAACACGTATAAATCTTGTGATTAGAGGCCACATTATGGATTTCAAAATTCTGACTTGGTGAGAAATTCAGTTCCAAGTTACCAATTTCAAAACAATGGCATTTTCAACTCAAGGGGTCATAGGGCATGATTCTTGATGCTTTAGAAAGATGAGGTTACAAGCTTTGCAATGGAAAATGAAGGGAGTTAAATGGATGCTTGAGCTGAAAGTTGCATTGAGACAAAGTTAGAGAAAAAGGGTTGACTTTCTATACTTAGAAATATTTCAAATTTTTCTTCAAAAGTGACCTATAGTGTCTTGCATCTAAACATGGCCTTCCACTTAGAATTTGCTCTTGACCAAAAAAGATGACATGAATTATATATCTTGAATGACATTTTGAAACTTGAACCATGCAAAATCTCCAAAAATTGAAAGAGTTATGACTTGTTGAAGTTGGAAAATTTTCATAAAATGACCTCTAATATTTTGTATCCTTAAGGAAACTTCCATCCATTTTATCACTTTGCACATAAAAGAAGGCATAGAGTTAACATCATCAATATAATTATGGAAAAATAATGGGCTCGAGGTGATAAAAATTGACCAAGTTATGATCATTTGAAGTCACACATAGGAAAATTAGGGATTCATCTGGAGGACTTGTAATCTTTCTTCTTCATCAAGTTTCTTCCATGTGAAAACTCTTTGGAATTAGGAAATTATTTATTGATAACCCTTTTAAGAGAAGTATGTATTTGGAATCACTCAAAAATAACAAGAGATGAGCAAGATATACTCCTTTAAAATTCAAAACCCTAGCTCCTAGATCAAGATAAATGCCTTGATGAACTTTAACAATTTTGAACAAACTTCTTGTACCAACGCAAATGCTTTGTAAATATAAGTTGTTGAGGATGATAATGAGAACTCATAGCAACCATAACCACTTCCAAATCTTGAGAATTGAAAGAAATATGCACTTGTAACCAAATGGAACAAAGTCTTGTCCAAACATGACTGATGTTTCAATCAACCCCTTGTACTTCTTTGGATCAAATTTGATAATCTTGAAATATGGTGAACCAAAATAAGCTTGCCATGCCATACCTTCCAAAAAAAGTTCAATGGTGAGGTTTGAACTTCTCAAGCTTCATTGACTAGGTCATGGAAATTAACTCATGAACCTATGGATCAACTTGCTAAGCCCCATTGCCTTTACCTACATTGTTGACAAGTAAAACAAACCAACATTGCATTTTATTAATTAAAAGGAAAGTCAAAACAAAACATGAATGATTAAACAAGAAAAATAAGTCAAGGTGCTTGGTGTTTCCTCAAAGAGAAAAGCTAAAGATAGGGAGGGGAACCAAGAATCCTAATGTGATCTTATGGTGAATGAATCAACATGGTATGATGAAGGGATCTTAGGGGGAAAAATTGGGGTACAACAGAGCCCAATTCTATTATTGATGGATATCAAACACCTAATGGTGTCAGATAAAGATCCAGATGCTTTGTGAAGAAATACTCTAAGGTGATAGTTATTCAATTTTCAACTACTGTCTAAATCCAGAAAATTGAAGAACAAGCTAATAGGAAAAGATTCATCAGATAAGAAGTTATATATGTTGAATGCTTTTGATTAAGTTCCATTGAGAAATATGAGATGTTTTAAAGAAACAAATTAGTACACCCTTTAATTTCTCATAAGATCACATTAGGAATCTTTTCAAAACAAGAAAGTCTGTCATCTTATGATATATAAGAACCTCATGATAAAAATGTCTATTCAAGAAGACGGAAGATCTTATGCAGAAGATCTAATCATTGATTATATCGAAAGATAATTTGAATAAGTCAAGACATTGCTGAGGAAAGAACGTTCATTGATTCATTTGAAGTATGATCAAAGAACTAACTCTAGACAAGTTAGCTCAGCATTGCAAGAACAAGATTATCAGTCAAAATCGTTAAAGTTTGATAATATCTGTATTAGAACAAATTTTTCAATTTGTTAAAGAAATCAAACTTCAGGAGACGTTAACCTTCTTTCAAGAACATATCTTCTTATAAGTTCATGAAACATTGACCTTCTAAAAAATAAGATTTTGTTCAAAGAAAGCTTGACAAGCAGATGGATGATTCTGATAATAAAAGATCGGAATATTTGTTCTATAAGGATTCTCTCAAAAAGGTTAGATAGGTGATTCTAAACAGAAGAACAACGAGATCGTCTGAAGAGAAGACTCTGATTCTAGTTCTCAAATTAGACATTAAAATTTAGAAGAAGGTTACTCTTCTCAAATTAGAAAACTGAGAATAAGAGGAATCAATATGAAGATATTCTTCAGTTCATAGTTAGACTCCACGAAGTGAAATCTAGAATTATAAGCTCCTTCTTATGATGTTGTTGATAGTCCTTATAATCAACCTCAACCAAGGAAGAAAAGAATCACACCCTCTCATCCTGAAGATCTTATTCTTGGAAGTAAAGATGCTCTAGTAAGAACAAGATCAACTCTCAAACCTTATGATGAAGTGCTTCTAGGTTTAGCCTCCTTAATAGAACCTACATCAATTGAGGAAGCCCTTATAGATAAGGACTAGATTCTGGCTATGGAAGAAGAACTGAACCAATTCTCAAAGAATGACGTAAGGGATCTTGTTCAGAAACCTAAAGGTGTCCATGTCATTGGAACCAGATGGGTGTTCAGAAACCAGCTCAATGAGAAGGGTGAAGTGGTCAGAAACAAAGCTCAACTAGTTGTACAAGGTTATAGTCAACAAGAAGGTATGTACTATACATAAAGCTTTGCACCAGTCACCAGGTTAGAAGTTATTCGGTTATTAGTTTCCTTTTCTGTAAATCATAATATCATTCTTTATCAGATGGATGTTAAGAGTGCATTTATGAATGGTTATATTTCAGAAGAGGTGTATGTCAAAAAACCTCCTGGCTTTGAAAAATTTGAGAAATTAGACTTTCTTTTTAAACTAAAGATATCTCTTTATGGCTTGAAATAAGCTCCCAGAGCTTAGTATGACAGATTGAGCAATTTTCTATTAGAAAATAAGTTTACCTGAGGAAAGGTTGACACTACACTTTCATGAAAAACATTCAAAAAATGATATTCTAATTGTTCAAATTTATGTCGGTGATAATATTTTTGGTTCTCCTAATCCATCTCTCTGCGAGGAATTCTCTAAGCTAATGCAGGCTGAGTTTGAAATGAGAATGATGGGGGAACTGAAGTTCTTTCTGGGAATCTAGATTGATCTAAAACCAGAGGCTACTTACATACATCAAAGTAAGTACACAAAATAACTTCTGAAGAAATTCAGTATGACAGACTGCACTATAGCAAAGACTCCAATGCATCCTAATGTATCTTTGAGAAAAAAGAGGTAAGTGGAAAGGTTTTTCATAAGCTCTATTGTGGTATGATAGACTCTCTTATGTATCTAACTACATCTAGATCTGATATTTTATTCAGCGTACATCTTTGCACTAGATTCTAATCAGATCCTAGGGAATCTCACTTAACTACCATTAAAAGGATTCTAAGGTATCTAAAAGGAACCCATAACCTTGGCTTCATGTATGAGAAAATATCATAGTATTCTCTTTCTGGCCTTTATGATGAAGACTACACTGGAGATCGACTAGAGAGGAAAAGCACTTATAGAAATTGTCAGTTTCTAGGAAAGAATCTAATCTTTTGGTCAAGCAAGAGGAAATCAATAATTTCTCTTTCAACAACAGAAGCATAGTACATATCAGCAGCACTATGCAGCACTCAGATGCTATGGATGAAGAATCAACTGGAAGATTACCAGATATATGAGAGTAAGATTCCTATCTTCTATAACAATATTGGTACTATTTTCTAAATATTTAAGCATTATAAATTCATTAAAGTCTGAAATAAAATAGTCATGCATGCATCTCCAGAGCATAGATTAGGTCCTAGACCTTTGATGTTTGTCAGTTACTTTATTCACGTATTAAAAAATAGTTCGTTTAAAGTTATGAACAACTTGATATGCCCTCATAAATTAGATCAACTATTCCTTTCCCTTTCCTATACATTTGTGTGTCCTAGATAATCATAACCTAATTCAAAGATATCAATTGTTACTCTTTCTCTCTCTTATCGAATCTTAGGACTTATTGATGCCCTCCTGGTCTGCCTCGGTCATTCATTATTGAGTCTCCCAACATTGATTATCTTGCATAAGGAAAATAATTTCTCTTGTCAAGTTAAATCTTCTCGATTCCTTTTATACACCATGTTTTCCCTCTACTTATCCTAGCAAGTAATCTCTAAAAATTGATAACAATTGACTTCTACTTCATTCTCTCTCTCTTTTTCATCATAACTTCAACAACTTCTCATGAAAATGATGATCGCTTGGAAGTTATATTTGAAAGACATCCAAGACATTTTGATGCGCGTCCGGAATTCCATCTCAGCATCCACTTTCAAGACTGGAATCACTATCTTTCCTTACTAAGAGGACCCGTTTATCTAAATCTTGTAATGAATTTATGGAAAAATGCCTTTGTCAATTTCAGTAGTACTTCAATCTCTTCAAACATCTATGGATGGGATGTTTTATTTACTGCCGAATACATTGCTAAGATAATAAATAATCCATGTGTGGGTATTGCGACTGGTCGTGTCTCTCTCGATAGCATCCATGATGGTAATATCATTTCCATATTTTAAGCATCTTGTGAGTTTGACTCTACTAACCCTGAGAGTCTTAAGCCCATTGCCAGAGACTAGTATCGCTTTATTCGGACTCTTTGTCCATGCAAAATTAACAAAAAGGCCAAGACATTAGAAGACAAATTATTCTGCTTATATGCTACACAAGTTATGTTGAATAGTAGCAAGACATTCTAGAAGTTTCTGAAGTGTAAGCCATAATATTTGTCTGAAGAAACCAGTTAAAATATTTGAAGACAAAAGTTGTTACTTATGTCTAGATGATGAAGACTCAAGCTTCTAAAAGACAACGTGTTCTAAGGAAACGAGTCTGAAGATCTGAAGACAGAAGTTGTTACCTACGTCCAGATGTTGAAGAATCACGTTTCTAAAAGACAGCATGTTCCAAAGAAGACAAAGTTAAAATATCTAAAGACAATGTTTCTAACTGAAGTCCAGATGCTGAAGACTTTGTGTTTTTAATAATAAGGCTCTAGAGACAAGGATTCTTAAAGAACCAAGTGCTACAGATTCTAATGAAAAAAGGTCTGAAGATTCCAAAGACTTGAAGTTCTAAAGGTCCAAGGTCATTTACAAAAAGATTCTGAAGACCAAGTGCTGAAGACTCTAAAGACACAACTCTTAAGACTCTGAAGACTTGAAGCTCTTCTAATCCAAAGTTCGCTACAACAAGTTCTCATTACCAAGTGTTGAAGACTCTAAAGACGCAATTCTGAAGACCTTATTTTATGTCCCCGCTTCTAACCTCATGCTCGCAGAAGCCTCCGAAGTGCAGAAGGAAAGAATATAATGGTAACATAGTACAATAGTAAACAGTACTAAAAGCTTTATGCCACTACCTCTCCACTAACTTGAAGTATGGAAGAGATAAGGATAACGCAGTACTATTTGTAACGACTCTTTTTCAAATATCCAATGGCTTTATTTTACTTGGCTATATAAGAAAATAATTGTATGTTTAAACATGTTGGTTAGTTGGTATATTGACACACGATGTTGAACGAGTTGAATGTTAATGAGCTTGCTATAGGCTGCTTGGTTGGATGCTAAAAGCTGCAAGTTGCAAGTCACAGGTTGTTGATGTTCAATGTTACAAGGAAAATCTATTATTATTAGAACACAAACAAAAAGATATCATCCACTATAACAATATGAAGAATTCTACAAGATGTTATTCAATCTACCAATCATATACATCTTGGAAGAATCATGAAAAAGCAAGGAGTTGTTGCTCGTATATTGCTTAATGAAGAAAGAAGATAAAGATGAAGAATTATTCAAGATGTAATTCAAATCATAAATCATATACATCTTGATAGAATTATGAAGAAGAAAGGAGTTGTTGCCTCATAGCTTTCTCAACAAAGAAGATGAAGACAAGAAGACTACAGGATGCTTCACTTAACTTAGATTAGATTGATATTTGTAGATATATGTAAAAAACAAGAATTGTTGCTCATATTGTGTTATTTCTTAATATATTGATGTAAATTGTTTGTACACAAGAGTTGTTGCTCAGAATTATGTCAAACAATATGTACTTAAATTAGGAGTAATCTGCTTGATAAGAAGCACTCATGTAATCTCCAGGAAAACCATTATGTTTAGAATTGGTTGGCACATCAAGTCATCAAGTGAAGATCATAAGACTTGAGAAGACTTTGGTTTCGGCCATCGTAGATTAAATCCTGGTAGTGGATTTTATTGGGTCAATGGTAGTCATATCTCAAAGGGGACTAAATGAAGGTCAACCTTCTGAGATCACTGATGGATATCATTGGAAGGAAATCTTGGTAGGATATTATGGTGAATAGGATTCTATAGGGTTGACAAACGTTATATCCAGTCTGGATCCCTAATAGCGTCATTAGATGTTAGTCATCGGCGGTTTCTCGTGCGATTGTAATCAGATTGATTATAGTGGATTAAGTCCTTGAGTTCAAGGTGAAATCACCTCTGAAGGGTGGAATGGATTATCTTGGGGTTTTCTCAAGTGAAATAGGATATATCGCATGTTATTTACCTTTACTTATGATTTAGATTTTATGTTTTCTGAACTTAATTAGAAGCATTACTTAGAAGTAACAATCAAAAGCATTGTTTAACGAATAATGCTTAGAAGCGAAAGTTTTACAAGAAAGGAAAACCCAATTAAAGCCCACCTTTCTTGCATTTTTTTCACACCTTCAGATGGTTCAAATGTTCCAAGAGGCACTCAAAGATAATTTTCCAATTAGAAGTTACGAATTTTTTAGCATCCGAAAATCGGCGAAATGGTAAATTCGTTGTATAACGCATTTCAAATATTTTGTGCTTTAGAAAATCTTATTCACAAAATTAGCCTCCTACCTAAACACATGAAATGGAGAAGATCTCAAGACGGTTCTAATGACTGAAAAATCATTCCCAAGCAATTTTCTGATCTCAATTTATGAATTTCTGAGCTTGAAACGTACAATACTAAATTTATGTCTGCAATGTCTCAAAACAACGGAAACGCTTGACTTTATGCACAATTTAGAGCGTGTTGGAATGCATAAGAGCATGATATGATGATGAATTTATTTATCATTGATTGAGTGGCTTGGAAACTGCGTGGAGTGCATTTAAATGTGAGAACCCTGAGTTTTCTTCACAATGCTTCTTGACAGAACAATTGTCTTTAACAATTCTTTCTTGCAGAGAAAAGTATTGATCCCATAAGTATAGACCCAATCACATGAATGTACGCATATGATGATGAAGTATAAGCCAAATAGGGTTAAAACGAATAGGGTGAATTTTAGGGTGCAACAAGTACCCCCTTCGTGCAATAGAGGATCAAGGAACTTCGTAGTTCTTCTAGAAAATGCTTGTTGGTTTGCATGTTTTAAGCGGATAGAATTACATTAGCACTCTAAAAGTTTTCATAGTGCCACCCTACCTTTGGGGAATTACACGTCATTTTGCATGGAGAGGAAATAATACATCCTTTTTAGCGAAAAGTTTTTCAAAGAAAAATCTCGAAGGCAGCCCGGAGACAAAAAATTTGAGTTGGTTGGTGTATTTGGAGAGATAATAGCAAATGGATCCCACAAGAGGGACACTCACAACTTCTCCGCTTATTTGCAAAAAAAAAAGAAGTTGCAAATTGAATTGTAATAAAGTCCTAAAATAGAAGAAAGAACAAGATTCAATCTGCACCGATTCGCTCTACCCCACAAGACTCAGCTGCATACGATTCACATCTTTATTTATTAAGTGTTTTAGAGTTTGAAAAAGAAAGAGAGTTTTAATTTTAATGGTGAAAAAGGGAAAGAGGAAAAGTCTAACGTTGACTAACAATCCTAATGTTATCATGCAACGGTGGTCCTAAAGTTTAGATAAAAGGGAAACATCTACCTAAGTTAGCATGCATGGTTTACAAACCTATGTCTACCTTGATTCGAAGATGAAACAAGTGAACCTAAGGGAACATGCAAAGGTGCAAGGAAGTAATCACAAATAAAAGATGCTAACAAGCATCAAGCATGAGCTATCAGTACATGAATCCAAGGTAGATGAGTCAAAAGACCCTTCTTCCACTAGAATAGCTCAAGCATAAATCGAGTAGCAACTCGAAGCATCAAAGTTGAGAAACGTGAGCTAAGTGATAACGCGAAATTATATCGTTTATTTAACTTGATTCATATGAATTTTAGTACCATTTTTGTTTATTTTTGTTTTGTTATGCTGGTATTTCTATATTATTTCAGATACTTTCTAACACAAAGCTTCCATGCGTAAAAGAGCGGGAAATGACCAAGATACTAATTAGAATGGAAGAAATCATCAAAAAGGCAGAAAAATAGATTTTTAACCTGTGGCCCTCACCACAGGTGCTATGGCCCTCGCCACAAGTGTTGTGGCCCTGGCCAAAGAATCCAGACTTGTGTGGCCCTCGCCACACAAAGCGTGGCCCTCGCCATAACTCTTTTATGAAGGCCGCATATATAATTTTTGTGGTTTTCTCCATGTAACCAACTCACGAGCCTGGTCACCTGATATTTCTCCCATGTACAAAGTCTTCAGATATTTTGGGAGCCATGAAGTCACTAGTCTAGAGGGGTTGCCACGAAAGTTACAAGAATCTTGCAGTAAGGTTTTAAAAGGGAAGTAGTTCTACATGATAGGGGTCCACCATTTTTTGTTTAGAGCAAATTATTATTCTTAGTTTTTAAGCAGCGAAGTTTACCATGTAAAAGTGGTAGTTTCTCACATCGAGGAACTACCACACCATTAGTTTTAGGTGCTGTTGTTTTTATTATTATTACTTCAATTATGTACCTGATTTTCAAGCGTGCCGGCATATTATGAAGTTAATTCTAGTTTCATTTATTGCAGTCTATTTTACAGGTTTCTCTTTATCTAATTTCTTATTTCTTTTATTTCATTTGTTTAATTTAATTACCGTGATTATAATACGGTGGGGTAACTGTCTTTATTGGTTTTGCATTTTATCGCAAATGTCGCGGATAGAAAGAGTCGCCACCGACTTTCTTTTATCCAATAAAGGAAAGGATGAAAAGAACAAGAAAGACCTTTCTAAGATTTTCTGAGTAAGGCGGGTAGGTTATGAAAAGGGAAAGTGTTAGCACCTTTTTCATCTGTAGTTATCTATAGGCTCTTGGTTGCTAGCTCACTTTGAAAATTCTTTTTATTTAAGTTTATTTGAAAATATTTTTGAAAAGATGCCTTAGTGCGGCGAACATTGTAATGATTCTCGTATCGTTGAGAATGCATAAAAAGTATTTTGTCTTTGAAAATATTTTAAAAAAAAGAGTTTATGTGTGGAAATTTTGTTTTGTTTTATGAGCAAACAACTATAAGCTATCTAGCTACATGAAAGATCTTTGTTCTTTTCCTCTTTTCCTTTAGACAAGGGTATCCTACCATTAGTTAGTAGGTAGCCCTATCATTGGATGTTTTGAGGGACATGCGTGGGTCATCGTACAATCACGAAGGCAACTCGTAAGACATTTTAGAAATTACCCTAAGGTACTAAGATCATTTACTGAGGCAGCATCGAAGGGTCATCGAGGGACTATGATCTCTAAATCAAAAGGTCTTTGCTAAAACATCCCACGTTCGAGAAACGTGACTGTTGTTTTCTGAAGGCAACAAGTGGGGGTACCTTACAGGTGCGCGTGTGTGAATTGTGTTGTGTTTCAGTTATTTTTATCTTGGATGTTAGGTTTTCAAGAGTTTGATTTTAGGTCTTATCATGCACGCCTATTTAATCTAGCAATTAGATATATACATAAGGGCAGAAAATAAAAGTGTGGGAAGTAAACTACGCTATTACATCGATTCGGGGATGAGGGGAATACAAACCAAAAATTGGGGTTAAAAAAGTATAAAGGGTCCTAATTAGCTATTATAAACTATGGACAGTTACAATATTATAAAAAATGATAATGCAAAAATAAATAAATGCGTGGAGATGGAAGAGAGAGAAAATATCTAAAACCCTAAAAATTCTAAATGAAAAAGTATTTTTGGTATTTTTGTTTAGAAAAAAAACAATTTTTTGTGATAATTAAAACATAGTTCTAATTAAATTTTAATTAGTAAAATAAAAATCAAGTGATTATATTAATTAATTTATTTGTGAAAATTAAATTAATTAATTAAATCTTAAACCTAATTTTTTTGATTTTTTTTATGATTTTTATTAAAAAAAGAAGTGATTAAAAAGAAAAGAAACAAATTAAAAACAAAAATAAAATTAAAAAAAGAAAGACCATGGGCCTGCGCTATAAAAAGCATATTAGAGGGTATGCGGAAAGAAAAACGTTAGGCCCAAAGATAACAAGCCCAGAAGCTTACACTAGATCCCTTGTGGTTGACTCTTGGAGGCGCATCATGGTCATGATCATTTTGGAGTGCTGGATCTTGAGCCTTTGAGATCTGATGGACAAGATGGGAGACGTACCACGCGCGCTAGCCTTTGCATGCGTTGGATCTGTAATGAAAAACCTGAAAAATAAAACACCTCACGCCTGGATCGAACCCAGGACCAGGCATATGAGGTTCTTATGTGCCTGTGTGTTGCCACTAGGGTGGTGTGATTCATCTGGTATGTTAATCAAAACAAAATAATATATTATAAAATGCTATCTAATCTTATATAGAAAAATGTGCGTGTATTAAGTGGACCCCTGGAGTTTGAACGAACCAACCAGATCACTCCAATATGACACGTGGTCAGTCAGGGAGTCAAACCACCATTCACGGTGTTTTCCACCATCTTCTCCGACGAGAAGAAATTTGAAAACCTGCAAAAGCACAAGATCAAAGCATGCAAAGTACACTGTCCCCTTAAAATCTTCCTCTGAGTACGAATCTGGTGTCCATTTGGGCTAAAAGTTCTCGTAACACAAAATCTGAAGCTTAGAGAGGTTCATGCCCTAGCCATGGCATGATGTTATTTCTGCATTCATACTTGCATGTAAGACGTTCTAAAATTCAGAAAAATATCTATGAATGATATAAGCATGCTTTATAATAGTTTAAAATGTGCTAAAGCTTGAGAACTAAAGCTTACCCACTTACCAAATTGGAATTGATGTAGGGGTGGCTTCTAGGGGTTATTCACGAAGAATAATGGTTGATTCTGACTCCTGGCAACGTTAGGAGGACAATAGTAGGCTTGGATCGGTTTGAAAACAGCTGGAGATGCGAGATATTGTTTTCACTATTTCTTTGAATTTGTAGAATTTTTGAATAGCTCTTAGGCAGTGGTTTTTTCGTATCTATGTTTCTGCCTTTGTTTGCATTATATAGAGGAGTGACTGAGCCAGCAAATATGGCACGACATCAAGGCCATGAAGCCATAATAAAGCAAGAAACAAACATTTTGCAAACTTGCCATCTTTGTAATATCCCTTGCCATTTTTGAAGTTGCGCGAGTTTGGTATGTTTTAGAGGTTGTGACATGCTATATGGGCCTTAAGAAAATCAATCCATGCGCTGACCCATTGGTTTTATATTTTATTTTATTTTATTTTGTATTTATTTGAATAAAACCAAAATAAAATATAAATAAAATGATAAGAAAATTCAATACATGGTGGGAGTGAGCTTAGAGGTCTTCCATAAGGTCAGGAATATGTTCAAAGCTCAAAACGTTAAGCCATGAGTCCAAAATTTCAAATTTGCTCATTTTGTATTTCATGAATTTCCTCAAAATTTCTCAACTTGCACAACTCATAACTTGCTCAATTTTCATCTTTTGAAGATGATCTGGGACTTTTTGGGAAGCTCAAGATATTCTCTACACTTTCTGTTTTAAATATTTTTGCCTTTGGAGAAAATATCTTAATGTAAGTTGCCTTGACAAAAAGTTTCTTTTGTTGACTTTTAAAAATGACCTATAATGTATTAGCTCATATCTTTCAAATGAAGCATTTTTTGGGCTTGAGCATAAAATAAAAGTTGTAGAGAATTGAATTTTCTTGAAAATAGGCTTTTGTTGGGGAAAAGTTGATGAAGTATGTGAAAGTTATGCCTTGTCAAAATTTAGTTGACTTCTCCTAAGGAAACCCTAATTTGAAAATTCTTGACTTTTGATAATTTGAGAGCTTTCCTTGGAGAACCATGATCAACCTTTGATCAAATGATGAATACCACTTCAAAATGTTAATGTTGACCAAAATTCTGGAAGTTTGGTTGTATGTCGACCATAGTTGACTTTTTACCTAATATAGTTGATTTTCAATCATCTGAGCTATTGATTGAGAAATCTTGTGATGCAAGGCTTGAAACTTGACATGCACATTTTTGGAGACCTATGATAATCCATGAGAACCATTTGATACCTTTTCAAATCAAATTTCCTTGAGAAACTCAAAACCCTAATTATAGACCTTTGGCTTAGGAGGTGAGTTGACTTGTCATCCCTTGAGATTCTCTAGTATTTAGAGAAGCCTTGAAAGAATGTGTTGAGAAAAATGGGAGGGAAAATTTTGGGGTACAACAGCTGCTGTTGGTTGATTGTATCGGGAATGGGCTTATAGATGCCATTTGGAGAGGTGACGGAGAATCGTCCGAGATGGGCTTAGAGATGCCATCTAAAGTAACTGCTAACTTCAATTGGAAGAAGTATCGGAATAAATCTATGATCGATTTAATCTGAGCAAGAAGATGTCTATGCTTGTCTACAATTGGAAAAAGTATCAGAATAAATCTATGGTTGATCTAATTTGAGCCAGAAGCTATCTGCGACCGTATTCAACTGGAATAAGTATCAAAATAGAATTTATGGTTGATTTAATCTGAGCCAGAAAATGTCTATGCTTTTCTTTATCTGGACGAAGTATCAGAATAAACCCACAGTCAATTTAAACTGAGCAAGAAAATGTTACCTTGACTTTAACTTGGAGAAGTATCAAAATAAATCTTTGGTCGATTTAATATGAGCAAGAAAAAGGTCTACTGCTAGAAGTATCAGAATAAATCTTTGGTCGATTTAATCTGAGCCAGAAGCTATCTATTACTGTCTTCAACTGGAAGAAGTATCAGAATAAATCTTTGGTCGATTTAATCTGAGCCAGGAGAGGTTCTTTGTATTTAACTGGAAGAAGTATCAAAATAAACCTTTGGTCGATTTAATATGAGCCAGAAAAAGTCTGTTGGAAGAATTATCAGAATAAATTTTTGGTCGATTTAATCTGAGCAAGGGGATGCTTGTGCTCGTTTTTATCTTGAAGAAATATCAGAATAAATCTATCTCGATCTAACTGAGCCAGAAAATATTTGTTGGAAGAAGTATCAGAATAAATATTGTTCTATTTAAATTGAGCCAGACGATTTTTACGACTGATTTCAACTGGGAGAAGTATCATAATAGATATATGCTCGATCTAAGATGAGCCAGAAGAATGTCTACTGAAAGAACTATCAAAATAAATCTATGCTCGATTTAAACTGAGCCAGCAGATATTTATGCTTGACTTAATCTGGAAGAAGTATCAGAATAAATCCATTCTTGATTTAAACTGAGCCAGAAAATGTATACGACCATCTTCAACTAGAAGAAGAAGTATTAGAATAAATCCATGCTTGATTTAATTTGATCCAGAAGATACTGTCTTTGAGAAGACTGCCTGGTCATACAAGTAAGTGATGATATTTGTTTGTTGGTTGATCTTCCCTGAAAAGGTAAAGAGTTAGATGTATGCAATGTCATGATGTATGAAATGCATTGCGTAATGATGTTCTCAAAATAAATGAGACAGTGTTATATGCATTTTGTATGCATATGCTATCATGTTCGTAAATGATGCATGAATGTGAAATGTTGTTGAAATTTATTTGTAAACTTGAGCAGCATCTTTGTTTGGGAAAATAAATCCCTGATTATTTCTTGGGATGAAGAGTATGTGTATCTTCGATCTTCTTGGGATTTTCTCTGCTGGGGATTCCTGCTCTCTGTTTGAGGAAACTCCACTGGGGAATGTTGATTTCTGCTTGGGAGAGAAGAGTTCAAAACTTTGGTTGTTCCTTGCTCTACTAGGGATTATAATTCTTATATACCCTGACTGGGGATAAAAGAAATGGGTATTCTTTCGAGGTGCCTGGGGAGGATAAATTTGACTGATATCTGGTCTGGTTTCAGATTTAGCAGTGAATCTCTAGGGATAGCAATTCGGGTTATCCTTTGTTGGATATGGGAATCTTGTCGGTAATATGTGGTAGAAGCAGACTTAAGCTGGGGAGATTAAAATTCGTTAGGGAAATAAACCCTGTGGGGGAAATCTGAACTCCACTAGGGATGTAAACCGTGTTGACGGAGGAATACTCTATTGAGGGAAGACCCTTGCTGAGGAGAATGAGCTCTGCTGGAAAGAAGTAGTCTGCGAGGAATTTTATAATTTTGAAAACTCAGCTGGGGAGAAAATTTTCCATAAACTGTAATGATTGGGATTTCATAGATGGACGATATTACTGGGAAAAAGACTATAATCCTTTATCTGCCAGAACAATCTGCTGGGGAAATTTGTGAGGAATGTATGAACTTGCGAAGATTACTTTGTAGGGATAATCTCATGGAAGTGGGTCTATGTGGATTTGTGGATGGCTTGGACGTTATCCCAACTCCTAGAGTCCTGAGTAAATGCTTATTCCTGTCTTTATGCATATATTTGTTAACAGTCAATTGTATTCATATGCATATGCTCATTCAATTTAGTCATTGGACGTCTTGTAAGCAAAATAGAAAAAGTAAAACACAAAAGTTTAAATTTTGAAAATGTATTTCATTGATAATTTGCCCATAAACGAGCGTTTTGTACAAAGAGACACATATCCCAATAAGGGGAAATTGTCGTGAAATGGAAAAAACTCAAAGTGTAAACAAGATAATAGCTATGTGGAAATAATCTCATCGGGTTCCAACTCTACTATTGCCCCCATGTCTTCAAGCATCTCATCCCTTGCTATCTGAAGAAAGTGAGTGAATTTATCTGTAACGTTTGAACTTTGATTTTGGAAATAAAACTTGTTGTAGGTAATCTGATGGGGACATAGTCATACGCTTTAATCCATAATTTTTTCCTGGACCGCCCTTTCATATTTTCAGTCCACCGGGATACCCTTTTTCGCCCAAGCCTCCTTTTTAGGTTTTCAACTTTCCGGGTGTACACTCTTTTCATATATATCCCTGATTTTTTCCCAAACCTTTTTGGTTCACCGGGATGCCCTTATTTTTTCCTAGGCCAGTCAACCTAGTGGGTCATTTTCATGCGTAGTATCTTTTGACTATGTTTGCATTCACAGGGTGCGGGAAATCTTCACCGTCCATAGTGATCAGTATCATAGCACCGCCATAGAATATTTTCTTGATCACAAATGGCCCTTCGTAAGTGGGGGTCCATTTTCCCCTGGGATCTCCTTGCGGATGAATAATGCATTTTATTACCAAGTCACCAGCCTGATATACCCGATGTTTGATCTTCTTATTGAATGCCTTGATCATGTGTTTCTGTTACATCTGACTGTGACAGACAACCGCAAGCCTTTTCTCATCAATCAGATTCAATTGACCCAACTTGGTCTAAATCCACTCGACTTCTTCCAAGTATGCATCTTTTATGATCCTTAGAGAAGGAATCTGAAACTCGACAGGTAAGACAACTTCCATTACCGTAAACTAGAGAGAATGAGGTTTTCCCACTTGATGTTCTAGCCGGAGTGCGGTAGCCGTGAAGAGAAAAAGGTAACATCTTGTGCCAATCTTTGTATGTCACAACCATCTTCTGTATAATCTTCTTTATCTTCTTATTGGTGGCTTCCACTGCACCATTCATCTTAGGTCGATACGGAGAAGAGTTGTGATGTTTGATCTTGAACTGCATGCAGAGCTCAGTGATCATTGTGTTATTGGGATTGGTACTGTTGTCTGTAATAATCCTCTCTGGGATGCCATACTGACAAATAAGGTTATGTTTGATGAACCAGGGAACTATATTCTTGGTAACAGAGGCAAATGAGGCTGCTTCAACCCATTTTGTAAAGTAATCAATGGCGACAAGGATGAAGCGATGTTTGTTAGAGGTTGTGGGCTTGACTTCTACGATCATATCAATGCCCCACATTGCAAATGGCCAAGGAGCATTGATGACATTCAAAGGTACTGGAAGCACATGAACTTTATCAACATAAATTTGACACTTATGACATGTTCTCGAGTGGTGGTGACAATCATTTTCCATAGTCGACCAATAGTAACCAGATCCCAAAATCTTTTTAGTCGTAGTATGCCCACTGGAGTGAGTACCAAAGATGCCTTCATGCATATCTAGCATAATCTCTTCTGCTTCTTTCTTGTCCACACAATGAAGTAGAGTCGAATCATGATTGCACTTGTAGAGAATTCTATTTCTCAGGAAGAACTTGGTTGAGAACCTCCGTAGGAATTTCATGTCATTGATGAATGCCCCTTCAGGGTATTCTTGAGCCTCAAGGTAACTTTTCACTTCATGAAACCAAAGTTTTTCCTCTACTCCATCAGTGTCAATTTCATAGCAGTGCGCAGGTTCGTCGAATATTTCAATGGTAATTCTGGTAGCCTCATTGTCCCATCTGACTTTGGACATGGATGACATGGTATCCAATGCATCCGCCAACTGATTCTCTTCTCTTGGTATGTGCTCAAAGGTAATCTCTTCGAAATACGGGATCAAGGTTAACACATGCTCTTTATACACTTACTTTTATTTCTCTTTGAGTGGTGTACTGGATGTCGTATTTTGTTAAGACCATCTGCCATCGGGCTATTCTTCCAAAGAGAGTTGGCTTCTCGAATATGTACTTGATGGGATCAATTTTAGAGATCAAAAAGGTTGTATGGGTCAACATATAATGTCTTAGTCGGTGAGCAGCCCATGCCAAAGCACAACAATTTTTCTCGAGCAGTGAATATCTTGTTTCACAGTCGGTAAAATTTTTGCTAAGGTAGTATGTTGCTTGCTCTTTTCGACCAGACTCGTCATGTTGCCCCAGTACACACCCCAGTGAGTTCTCTAACACTGTTAAGTACATGATTTGAGGTCGTCCTTCAACTAGTGGAATAAGAATCAGAGGTTCTTGTAGGTACTCCTTAATTTTATTGAAGGATATCTGATAGTCATCATTCCACTTTACCACTTGATCTTTCTTCAGCAGCTTGAAGATTGGCTCACAAGTAGTAGTCAAATTAGAAATGAAATGGGCAATGTAATTCAGTCGTCCTAAGAAAACTTTGACTTCCTTATCGGTACGAGCAGCTGGCATCTCTTGAATGGATTTAACTTTTGTAGGATCACCCTCAATACCCTTACCACTGATGACGAAACCCAGGAGTTTACCGGATCTCATGCCAGAGGTGCACTTGTTCGGGTTTAGCCTTAATTTATACTTTCTCAATCGTTCAAACAGCTTGTGAAGATGATCAAGGTGCTCTTCTTCGGTTTGTGACCTTGCTATCATGTCGTCAACATAGGCCTCTATTTTGTGGTGAATCATGTCATGAAATAAAGCTACCATGGCACACTGATAAGTTGCCCCGGTGTTCTTCAACCCAAAAGGCATAACTTTATAGCAGAAAGTGCCCCACTGTGTGACAAAGGTAGTTTTCTCCGTGACTTGAGGCGCCAACTTCATTTGGTTATAACCCGAGAAACCATCCATGAAAGAGAATACCTTATGTTGAGGTGTGTTGTCGACCAGAACATCGATATGTGGAAGTGGGAAGTAATCTTTAGGGCTTGCCTTGTTCAGATCCTTGTAATCTACGCACATACGTACCTTTCCATCCTTCTTTTGAACCAGAACAACATTGGAAACCCACTGAGGATATGACGTCACTCCTAAGAAACCTGCGTTGAATTTCTTCATAACCTCGGCTTTGATATTTTCTGACATTTAAGGACGCATGCAGCAAAACTTTTGTTTTATCAGAGCACAACCCTCTTTCATTAGTAGACGGTGAACCACAATATCAGTATCGAGCCCTTGCATGTCTTCGTATGACCAAGAAAAGATTTCTACATATTCATGCAGCATCTGGATTAATCTGCTCTTGACACTGCTTTTTAAGTTGGGGCCAATCTTGACTTAATTCTTGTGTGTCTCGGTACCCAAGTTCACGACTTCGACCGGCTCTTCATATGGTTGGATAGCCTTTTCTTCTTGTATTAAGAGTCTAGCAAGTTCTCCAAGTATTTCATAATCTTCCTCACCTTCGTCCTCCGCTTGGTATATCATATTTTCAAAGTCATATGCGGCAATAGAAGAATCATTATCGACAAGATCCAGAGTGGATGAGGATCTGCAATGTAGTGTGTGGGTGTGTGTAAGAATACATGACTATTTTTGAAAATGCAATAAGATAAAAGAAAGACAGAGATCACAAAATTTGCATGCAAAACATCCAATGTTTTTATTGAATGAACAAATGTTTATGAATTTTTGACCCTTTAACAAATGAACCATTGTGCCCCGGGTAAGACACAAGGTTTAAAGTCATTGTTTATTACATAGCCAAAAACTTTTGAAAACAGTAAGACAGGAATATAGTTATTACTCCTGACTAAAGGAGATGGGAAAGATGTCTTCTGCCTTTCAACTATCCAGTCCATCACCAACGGTAGGGAATATCCAATTGTTGAAGTCACAATCAATGTATGCATCATCTATAGCATTGACCCCGTTGTTGCTAATATGGAACGGGGGTCTCCCAGCATGAGTGCGGCGAACAACCCTCGGACATTCTACAGTAAAGTTGAGACCAAACTTGTTAGATTTATAAGGGGTATCAGGAAGCTGACCCAAAATAGTATTACCACCTTCTTCTATAGCAGCCTTAGCATCTTTCAAGGAGACCATCTTGTGTTGAGTTTTGGTGATCTTTGGAATGGCAAAAACGTCTTCAAAAATAGCAGGAGAAATCACTTCAAAGGTTTGACAGGGTGTTTTAATAAATTCTCCATCCATCTCCACGTATCGGAACAAATTGAGGTGGCTGACCATATATTCTTCCTCTCTACAAACAGTAACAACTTTCCCTTTTACCGGATATTTCAATTTCTGTTGCAAGGTAGATGTGATATCACCTGCCCCATGGATCCAAGGGTATCCCAATAAACAAGAGTAAGCTGGTCGGATGTCCATCACATAGAAGGTGCAGTCAAAAATTTGTGAGCCCACCTTGATTGGGAGGTCCGCCTCTCCATGTACCATTCTTTTTGATCCGTCAAAAGGTTGAACTATTATATAGCTAGGCTTCAGCATAACCCCTTAAGATCTAGTCGGTAGAGAGAACCTTTGGTCAGAACATTCAGAGAAGATCCTGTATCAATTAATAAATGGGCTAATGTAGTGCCTCTGCATTCAATGGAGACATACAGGGCCCTGTTGTGATTTCTCTCCTCCAGGGTCAAGTCAGCATCGGAGAAACCCAAACCATTATCAGTGGTCAGGCTAGCCACGTAGCTTCCAAATTGATCGGCCAAAATTTCTTGTGGCACATGGGAAGTCTTTAAGAACGTTACTAAAGCCTTTGCATGGGCTTTAGAAAACAACAACAAACACATCATGGATATTTTAGATGGGGTTTGCCATAGCTGTTCCATAATTTTGTAATCACTTCTGTGGATGATCTTCAAAACCTCCTCCAAACCTTGCTCAGAGGTATTCGTGATTGTAACTTCTTTTGGTACATCCATTTGGGCATGCTCTATTACTGGCTCTTTACCCTGAGCCTCAACAATTGTCTTAGTGGTTGTAACTTGAGCAGGCGGAGATATTTCCGGAGAGAAAATCCTTTCGCTTCTGGTAATTTTGCTAGTCCTCACAATATTGACAATATTGGGATCAGCTTCTTCATTCTCTTCATCGGACAACTCTTGCTTAATGCCATGGAAATAAACGTCAGACCCATAATTCCACGGAATAAATTTCTCCGAGGAGTATGGGATAGGCCCGGGTGTTGTAATAACCAAAGGAGCAGCTTTCATATTGGAGGTAATCTTTATAGGACCTTTGGAACGGACCCTGAAAGGAGTATCGGAGATAATAGACAAGTCTTGGCACAAATTCACAATCTTCTCAATCAGAATAACATGATTGTCCTTCAGACGCTGAACGGCTTCCTTCAGTAACCCACAACCGTTGGATTGAACCGCATAAAAATAGCATTCTTCAGCACAACCTGGAAATAAACTAGCTTGTAATAAATTCTTCTTAATTATAGAGAGGGGAGTAACCATATCATTGATAGAGGTAATATACAGCACATCTTCAACAACACTTATGTCCTTGTCATGCTTAGGCATAGGTGCGGTAATCACATTTGGGGTCTCCAGAGGATCAAACTCAATTTCTTTATTATGGATCATGTCTTGAATATTTCTCTTTAGAGCCCAACAATTGTTGGTGTCATGACCAGGACTGTTTGAATGATAAGGACACCTCGCGTTTGGATTTTACTTTGGAGAGGAGGTGTTGGGATTCTGAGGAGGATCCCGCAGTGAAATGAGTTTAGCCTTCAACAAATGTTGTAATGCCTGAGATAAAGGCATGCTGATTTTAGTAAACGGCCACGGCGGAGCGCCTGGCCTTCGTCGATTAATCTGTTGTTGTTGTTGAACAGGTGTCGGGTTAGATATCCATATCGCTCCCACATACTGATGTCGGTTACTTTTACTACAGCTCTTGTGGCCATAGACATCATTGAATTCCCTTTTACCTCCAAATGGCTTCTTCACAGCACTAGAAGATGCATCCATCGGGATTTTCCCACTCTTGATACCACTTTCAATTCTCCTAAGGAAACCCTAATTTGACAATTCTTGACTTTTGATAATTTGAGAGCGTTCCTTGAGGAATCATGATCAACCTTTGATCAAATGATGAATATCACTCTACATTGTTGATGTTGACCAAAAATCTTGAAGTTTGACTGTATGTCGACCATAGTTGACTATTAACCCAATACAATTGATTTTCAATCATCTGAGCTACTGATTGAGAAATCTTGTGATGCAAGGCTTGAAACTTGACATGCACATTGTTGGAGACCTATGATAAGCCATGAGAACCATTTAGGACCTATTCAAACCAAATTTCCTTGAGAAACTCAAAACCCTAATTGTATACCTTTGGCTTAGGAGGTGAGTTGATTGGTCATCCCTTGAGATTCTCGAGTATTTAGAGAAGCCTTGAAAGAATGTCTTGAGAAAAATGGGAGGGAAAATTTTGGGGTACAACAGTGATGTTCTTAATTGCAATCATTATGTTTAGTGTGTTTACACTTAATTCCATATTTAGCTAAATTGTCTTGAGTCTAGTATGTGAGGATCGTCGTCTCTGACGGGACTCAGTAACAAAGATGGCTTAAATCTTTATTTGAAAATTCTATTTTTGGTATTTTTTTAAACTTAATTTAAATAGCCTTGTCACGAGAGTGACCAGTTACTTAACATGATTTTTCCATGAGAGAAGGAAATTAACTAAGGTTCGAGCCGACACTGCGAAAGTGTGGGGGTCGAACCGGATAGTAGAAACTAGGCATTAATTTTAAACACAGCGAGAGTGCTTTAGGATTAAGTAGAACTTGTTCAGTTTTATAAATGCATTCCTCGATTAGAATGGGCGAGCGAGGGAAAAATCTCATGGTCAAGGAACGTGACTTATTAAAAACCGTAAGAGTGTGAGATATTGTCTTTAAGTTGATATTTTCTACTAAAAACTTTTCTAACATCAGTGTAAGCCAACAAGTTACAAAGTCCCTAAGATACGCGGAATCCACATTCTGACTTCTCTTTTATTAGATATTTATTTAATATTATTTTAGTCTTTATTTTAGTTTTAGTTTTAGTTCCCCCTTAATCAATCATTCATTAGCCTTAGCTTTATAAAGTGACGATAGATTACAAGAGGTTGACATTGTTCTTTGTGGGTTCGACAATCTTTTATATTACTTCGATATTTATGTGCACTTGCGAACACATCAAGTTTTTGGCGTCGTTGCTATGGACCAACAGTCAATATTGTTATTTTTGTCGTTGCAGCGTATAGACTAAGGCACAATAACCTCAATTAATATGTATCACCCAAATTTTTTCTACAACTCCCACTCTCAGTATTTTGAGGAATCACAAGAATCCCATAAATCGGACCTCGAAATATTAATGGAGGATTTCAATGCGTTACTAACTCACTCTTACCCCAATTACCTCTACTACCAACCCAAACATTTTGAGGAGTCGCAAGAATCCCATAAATCCGATCTCTAAACATTAATGGAGGATTATAATGCAACGTTAACTTATCCTTAACCATTATTTCCTCTACAATTACCACGCCCAATATTTTGAGGAGTCTCAAGAATCCCGAAATTCCACTATCAACATATTAATGGAGGATCTCACTACAATGTTAACTCGCTCTAGGCTAGAAACCATGATGAAAGAGCGCCTTGTGGAGACACAAAATGCGACACAAACACACTTTGAGGAACCGAAAGAATCCCATTATTTAAACCTTGAAACATCAATGGATGATTTCAATGTGATGCTAACTCACTCTAGGCTAAAATTTATGATAGAGCACATTGTAGACACCTAAACTGTCCAAAATGAAGAGTTAAGAAAACAAAGTCTTCATAATAATGAAACCCTTAGGAAGCTGCACAATGCAGTTAAGTCCCTTGTGACTCACAACATGGCCTTGGAGACTCAAATCTCCTTGCTTGAACAAAAACCTCTAGGACCCTCCCCCGAGGAGCATGTGGATGTTGTAACAATCAGTAGTGAAAAACAAATCGAAAACCCCAAGGATAGTGATAATGAGGTTGAAGAAAGAAAAAATGAGGTTGAGAAGAGTTTAGATGAGAAAAGAGTGGAGATTGAGAAAAATAGACCGACACCATCTGAAGAGGAGGTTGTCTAAATGGTAGAGAAGGAAACAAATATTATCGTTCCTCCTCCCTGTACCTCACCGATTCATTTCCCATAAAGGTTTGTGGAAGCCAAGATAGATTCCCAATCCAAAATGTATGTGGAGGTGTTGAAAAATATCCATACCAATGCACCTTTGCCTTAGGTCCTACATAAAAAGAGAAAATTTGAGGACCATAAAACTAGGGAAATCAACAGTTTTAAGAGTGGAAGGTTAACCTTTGAGGTGGTGGATGAAATAACTAAACCCAAACTTGAAAAGTTGTTAATCAGGATAGATCCTGAACCACCACACAAATAAAGAAAATAAAAGGTGAGAGATATGTGAGATGGCTTGATAAGTGGCCATGGAAACCAAAGACGATTAAAAATTTAATCGATGAGTCATTCTCGAGAAAATCACCAGGAGTGCTGACACTCTTGAGTCGTCGAGTTACCAACGTTAAAAGAAGCATTGCATGGGAGGCAACCCAAGAGTTTCAATTTAAAGTTTTTTTTTCTTTTGTTTGAGTTTGTAGAAAATAAAGATATCGGTTGCTTGGCATTTATTTGTTGCATGTAGGAAACTATTGAGGCGAGAATTGATCAGGTTCTTATTCCTTTTCCAACTTTTTACTAAAACATTGAGGACAATGTTTGGTTTAAGTGTGGGGGAGGAACTTTACCGCTTTCCATTTATCGCTTCTTATTTTGATGTATTATTTTCTAGTTTATTTCATGTTTTAGGATTTGTTTTCAGTATTTGGTTGAGTCATTGCATGTGATGTCGAGTATGTATGTTTGTTTTTCAGTTGTTATTGAATTTCCCCAATATTTTAAAATTTTAATCTGCAACAAAAAATTTCTTGGATACATGGCACACACACTCTGAAAGTATATAGGTTGTCACACTTTAGGCTATGTTAGAGAGACTTGAGAAAGTTTTAATAAAATCGATACTATTATGACTCCAAAAACCTCCTCATTATATGATATCAATTTGGGTACCTATTATGCTGAAACCTTAGGCTCAAGTTTTCAAAGTAGCTCTTAAGTAGTTTATATTAGCAGACAACACCATCTTAAACACAAACTATGTAAGGAGTCGATGAATAAAAGTGAATGATCCCAAAAATTCTAAAAAAATATTTTCCATAATAAATTTAAAATAGGGAACGCACCTATTAAGTTAGGTGACCCTCTCCTAGTCACTTAATCCAACGGTAGTGGAACCTACAAAAAATATAATAAAACAACCCGTCGTCAGTTGGTTCAGAGGCGACTGGTGCTGAACTTTGTAGCACAGACTATGGTCTGATCCGCCGCAATTGTGATTGGTTAAATAAAAAGGGGTTACCAAACTTATAACTAGAACCCCAAGAAAAGGAACATAGTCGCTAATGGATTTCCCTACTATGTGCTTGTACGGATAACGAGTTTAATGTGATTGCACTTGAATGAATAGAGTGAAAGAAGAACGAGAGATACAGGTTAAGTTATAATGGCATGATTCGAATTGGATTGCATAATGAGGGAGTATTTGAACATTTGTCGTTATAGTGTCCTTGGTATTGAACATTTGTTACATATTGATCTAACATTAGCCTAGCAGCCGCATATGATTAGGAGTTGTATAGTGCATTTGTTTTAAATCACGTTTATCATTTCCTTTTACCGTGTTGGTTGATTGCTTGAGGACAAGCAATGGTTTAAGTATGGGAGAATTTGACAATACAAAATTATATCGTTTATTTGACTTGATTTATATGCATTTTAGTACGGTTTTCGTTTATTTTTGTTATGTTATGTCGGTATTTCTATATTATTTCAGGTACTTTATGACACAAAGCTTCCATGTGTAAAAAAGAGGGAAATGGCCAAGATACTGAGAAGAATGGAAGAAATCATCAAAAAGGAAGAAAAACAGATTTTCAACTTGTGGCCCTTGCCACAGAAGCCAGACTTGCGTGGCCCTCGCCACAACTCTTTTATGAAGTTCACATATTTTATTTTCATGGTTTTCTCCACGTAACCAACTGTCGTACCCCAAATTTTCCCTACCTTTTAATTTTGTCTCGCTTAGACTTTGCATCCCATTTGCATCATTCTCACTAAGTCGTCTGCATATCGTGCATCTCAGGGAATCAGACACTTCAGTTTAAAGCATTAGGGTTGTGCCATTCTTATGTTTAATTTTTTGTTTGGAGTTTCATCATCGGGTTATGGGAAGTTTTATTTGGCCCTTGAGTAGTGGATTATGGAATGAACTGAAGAGGTATCATGGGTTTCCTTCTTCGTCAAGTCACTGGGATATTTTTCAAAGTCCTGGATAAGGGTTTCGATTATTTTCAACACCTCTAGATATTTCTTCATCAGTGTGCATCATCGTATTTGAGCCTGTTAAATAATTTAAATTGTGGTCAAGGGTTTGTGACTAATAATGCAAGTATTTGAGGCATGGAATAAGAGATGATATTGCGAACTCATATGATGATCAAGGCATGTTTTTGTTACTTCAGTTACAAGTCACTTGTGGTTTGGATATCAAGGTTAAGGTTCCCATTGAGAATGCCAGTTTGATTTGGACACGATATGAAGAGTGAGGTTAGAAGACAAGACATACAGTTTACTTGAATTACAAGTTACAAAGGTCATCTGTGATTTCTTGAAGTTCAAGTTACAAAGGAAAGATGTATCATTCAAACCATTCAAGAAGGAATTTCAATCACAATTTGAGATTCAAATGTCATTTTAAATTTCAACCAAGATTTAAGAATTGTCTAATTTCCATACAACAAATTCATCATACATAAGGTTCAACGAGAAGACATTCAAGTTTCGTATTCATTACATTTGTTACAAACTTGAAATGCAAGTTACAAATATGTTGTTTACAAAAAATAAAGAAATATTGGTTCTTCAAGTTTCTTTTGCTTCATCTTCAAGCAACTCGTCCTCACTCCTCGCCGTGACTTTTTCTTCACCTTTCAACCATGCTTTTGCCATCCAATCCTCATGCTCATGAAACAAGAAAGAGGTAAAATTAGCAAACATCAATATGTGAATAGGATTTCAAACAAGAACTAATTGTTAAAAGAAAATTTGCATTTCATCATTAGGGTTTGTATTTGGAATTAGAAATTAAAAGGGGTTGATTCATTCATGGGCTATCTTCTCCTATTTTGCAAAACATAAAAAGTTTGGGTTTTTGCTTCCCAAAAGGAAAAGAAGTTTGCAAACATTTATTACTGCAAAAGCAAAGTCAAAACTGTTAAATATACAAACAACAACATCAAAAACAGTCACAGTAGCAACAAAGCAAGCTAAAAATAGCAGCTGCAATAAAACAGTAGCTGCAAGCAAAACAAGCACAACAGCAAAACGAAAAACAACAAACAGCAACTGCAATCAAAACCAAAGCAGCATCCCAGAGCAGCCATGACAAGCAAAGGGCGGACTTGCATCAAACAAAAAATGTCCAACAGTAGCAAGTATAAAAACAACAAGCACCATAGCCAAAACTGTCCAACAACAGCAAATATAAAAATAGTGTAAGCTATCAAATAGCTAAAGCCCTATTTGCATCATCATTTTCCTAAAATACAATCCCTTCAGAAATTTTACAAAGCAGAATAGCTTTACATCATAGAGAGACAAAGAGGAAAAGATTGAGATTAGAAAGACGTCACCTAACCAAAACAGTCCAAAAGGACCTTCACAAATAGCCCTCCTAACTTGTCCATAAAGCCAAATAGAACATGCCAAAGTTTGTGCCACACCTGCTCCAAAAAGCCTGAAAATGATGTCAAAGTAGGAAAACCCAAACCTACATTAAAAAGCCACCAAGACAGCATTCCAAGATTGTTTAAACTTCACCAATTCCCCCCCCCCCCCCCACCCTCCCCAAAATTCCGTAAAGGCCACCTATAAATACAACAAGAAAATTAGTAGAAAGAGGAGGAAGGAAGCCCTCAAACCGGTTTACTAATAAGATTTATCTCTCCGCACTATCCCACTACAGTCCTTCACCCACCTTAGTCCACTAAAATCCTTCATACTCTACTCTTCAACCTTTAAATTTTCAACCAGCATATCCCAAGCACCATGCAATTGTAATCCTTCTCATACACTGAGGTGTAACCAAAACTACTCCCCTGCAATACAGAAACAACCATATTTCAATTAGTTCAATCATCTTCCTCAACAACCAAACAGTTCCACTAAAGTTGTCAAAAATCACACTAGTTAGCCCTTCTCTTTCATTTTATCCCTGACGCTTACATGATAAAAAGGGTAGGGGATTTTTTGGGGGATAGGGTTTATGTTGAGACTTAATGATTTTCTTTTTGCTCTTGCTTCCTAAACCTGCGTAATAATTCAAGTAATATTATTACCTTACTAAGTTTATCTGAGAAATGGGATAGAGAAGCGATTCACAGAAATTGATCACGAAACTCATAATTAAAACTCAGATTCAAAAAGGGCAATTACCAGAAGAACTTCAAAAAAAAACTCACCAAAAGAAATCGAAAATCTTCATCTCTCTGCCTCCACTACAGTATTAAAAACATCATCCATCACCATCTCTACACAACACACATTGTCATCACCTTTATTTGCAACTCTATCAATATTTGCTTCTCAACAATGAATCTGCAAAAACAACAAAGTTTCATATTTCTGCAAATCACACACTTCTGTAATAAAAACATAATGCCTACGTGCCTTTATCAGATGCATCTTTATCGCCCTCATCCATGGCTGCAATTCTCTCTGATCACTGCCGCTGCTTCTAATGTCCGATCATCGCGAAACAATACTTTCATAATCTTATCAATCTCTCTCTTCTTCATAGATCAGACCTCACCTTAAACCTAAAACTAAACTGTTAAAAGGGGCAAAATCTCCATGTGGTGCTACGGTTTGATGAGAACTGCGCCATGCTACAGTATAAAAGGACGCGAAGAGTGTAACAACCCAATTCTACCCGACAACTATATATATAAATAAGAGTTATAAAATTCCAAAACTAGATCAGGATGCTACAAATTTAACTTAAAACAACAACATTCATTACAGATACATAGCACATTAAACTAGAATGAACCAACAACAACATAATTTTAATCTTTTAAAAATCGACTACTTCATAACTACACAACGGAGTCAAATATTCAACTTAAAGAACATAACATCTTTATCCAACTAAAACAACTTCAAATAACAGTTATTTAACGAACAACTTAAAGTTCAATCAACTAAAATAATAACAACAATAAACTAACAAGCGTTCATCCCCCCGAGTGTTATGTGTCAGAGCAATGACACTGACTCGAACTGCTGAAGGTAAATCGCATTCACTCTGGATTACCTGCACGTTACCAACATCTAGGTAACATTCAAGTAGAAGGGGTGAGATATCAAACAATATAATCGAATGTATGATAAATAGTAGATTAGAATTAGTCTAGGAAAAATCACCACTTCACAACTTTAAACAACATTAATCACAATAAAACATCAACGAAACATAATAATTAATTCATCAACATGACAACTCAATATGCAGAGTGAAATGTAACTTGTTATTATGCATATGCATGTGGTACCAATGGAGCAGAACTCCCATCTTAAAAACAGAGCTGAACTCCCAACTTAAAAATGGGGCAGAACTCCCATCTTAAAAACCGGGGCAGAACTTCCATCTTAAAAATTTCTAATTAATAGAGGCATCAACTAGGCATAAGCCTTCTTCGCATTTTGCCAGTCCAGGCCATCGTAAAATATGCAAATGTATGTGACTCAATGAATGCACAATCACATACTCACAACAATCATTGTTCATTGCAAGGCATAAGCCTATATCACCATTATTACCAGTAAATAGAGGTAATTCATCATCATTTAAAATTCCCTGCAACTTCGCATTATCAACAAGAATTCACAGTGACAATCACAACAACACAACAGCTCAACATAAATCAACATTGTGCCTACCACATTAATCAATGATTCAATCATTAGCATAATCATACGACAAATTAACAATAATTCACACAGCACTGGTAACGACCAACCCATAGCATGTACGGGAAAAAGGGATAGGGAACTATGTGCCCCTCGACATGCATAGCAACTAGGATAGCATAACAACTAGGATAGCATAACAACTAATTCAAACTCCTCGAGGCACACAGAGAAAACAGAGCCACAACTAACTTATACTCCTTAGCACGTCCTGCAACCTAATACCGCTTGACAATCCAACACATAACCCCCCGACACACCTTGCAGCCTAAATGCCGCTCGGTACCTAACACCATCAGCATCCTCCTCGACCACTAGTTCGGCCAACAACACAGACACAATAGAACGTCTTAACAACCACGCCATTACAATTCATAATTTCCGGCCAACCGCTCGAAATAACACAGCAACGGGAAACTATATTTCCTATCAACAGAGTCATTAATCATACAAGACATGTCACGCAGAAACCTCCCTAAAACGACCACTTCAACAATTTACTAATTTTACTACCAACCGCTCGGAATATCCTAACGTCCTAACGACCACCCCGACGAGTGATCAACTATCCTAACCTACCCATCGATTAACAGGGCAGTCACACAGATAACTTTAAACGTCCACAATAAACAACTAGGCAACTTCGATAGCAAATTCAGAAACATCAACGCACAACAGGCCTACAACGACCAATTCCTACGTCATACACATCATAAATCCCATTATAAGGTAAGAACCCCACCCTTACCTGGATTGAAGTTTGCTCAATCAAAGCTCCGACCGTAATCCTTGATTTTCTCTGCTCGACACCGGGCAGCTTGCTCCTCTTCCGTGCAGCTCTTTCGTTCAACGTACAAAACTTCTTATTCTCCAACTAAAATAAATCTTTGTGTCAGCTTAACCTTATATATCAATCATGTTGGGCCTAACCTACACACTCTCACTTTACTACTTCCAACCAATAACATAAGTCCAACACTATATTCTATTAATTCCTACATTATTATTATTATTATTAATTAACTAATTAATTAATTAATAATCTAACAACTTATTCCAACAATTCTCAACATCTTGCAACTTCAACAAATAATTCAAAAATTATTTAATTAAATAATTAATTAAATTAACGGGCATTACAACTCTCCCCCGCTTAGAAATTTTTCGTCCTCGAAAATATACTCGATACTACCACCCTTAACGCAAATTTCGCATCACACTTTCTGATCCCCGAGTCGCGTCTGGCAATACTTCAACCACTACTTTTTCGACATAACAATAACTAAACATGATTTAAATCAAATACACATACTAATCATTCAACACTTCACAACATAATCGTTAAAAACTTATAAACCACTTCAACCATATCTCGTCATATCAACATTTAAAGTAGTAACACACTTATACTTGGGTATACAACATCACATTATCATCAACAACATCTTCAACACCAAAACACATACACAATTTCATTCCCATATATATATATATATATATATATATATATATATATATATATATATATATATGTGTGTGTGTGTGTGTGTGTGTGTGTGTCAATTATCAACAACTTTATTCATATCATCGTATCACCCTTATAGTGACATCAACATAGCCAACATAATCAACTTCATCATATAACGGAGTATTATCCGTCATTTATGGTAACCAACAACAACATCACGACAACAAGAAAAAAATCATTATAATGTCAACTTAATAGTATAACTCAACAAGTATACACACAACTCACCATCAACCAACAACCATATTAATATCCTTATAAAATCAACAAATATTTATGAGAAAACACAGTACCCTGGCACATCATCCATATATCAAAAATCCACCAAATCAAACATGTAGATCAAGACATATCATAGCAATTGTGCCACATACGCTTCAACTGCACAACTTTGATCATCCATCTTAAGTCACCGTCGTCATTCAAATTTTTGTAAACTATATGATTTACAAGTCTCAACCTAGTTTCAGACTTTCTTTAACACCCACCATAAACCATTGATCACTTAATATTCTTAATCTTTCACTTTGCGATGTTAGCTCGCATATAATCCTGCTACTCCTAATTGTTCAATACGTCTCAATTCTTTCCTAGCCGTTCCTTTATTACTTCACACAAACTACTGAGTGACTATTCTCACGATATACATCAATCACTTTACTCACCATTAAGATAGCAAGACAAGTATATACCATCCAACATGATCTCGTCTACTATCAACAAGAGATTAATGGTGATCAATTCCTCAATTTTTTCAATAGATAGCTGACAACCATAATGGAGTATACACCATCGATACCAAACCATAATAGTGTTCCTTTATAACTTGTACTCAAGTCACCTTAAGAACCATAATCCAATAATTTCAAATGAGGTTTACAAATACTTCCACAATTTCCCTCTCATTCGATCTTGTCGATGAGACACCAATGCTCAACATATTACAAAGTCCATATTACACTTACTTAGCCCCACATGAAGGTTAAGTATCCTCCAACTCAAAAATTACTTTCTTCATCTCCGCATCACCAGGAATACAAATCCGATTAAGAAATCTCAACACACCTTGCGCATCTAACTTAAAATCACTATTCTCTGACTGATCGATCCCAACCATCGAATCTACAAGTCTTACATCCAACTTTTGAGCTTCTCTGATACTCTCTAGAAATTCATTATTAATCTTCAACATTCCCAACATAAAACTCCGCGGTGTCACTTTGCAAACTAAGCTCATATCTCTGAACTGCTCAATTAATTCCAACTATTTAACCATCATTGCTGACATATGTAAAGTCTTTCGACTCAACGCATCAATTACCACATTCACTTTTCCTATATGATATTTCAAATCGAAATCGTAATCATTTAGAAACTCCAACCATCTTCGTTGTCTCATATTTAATTCCTTCTGATCAAATCAATACTTTAAGCTCTTATGGTCACTAAACACTTCAAATCTAGAACCATAAAGATAATGTCTCCAAATCTTCAACATAAACACCACTGCTACTAACTCTAAGTCACGTGTAGGATAATTCCCCTCATGAACTATGAATCGTCTAGAAGAAGAAGCAACAACTTGTCCATTCAGCATTAGCACACCACTAAGTCTCATCTTAGACTCATTCATGATACACTACAAATGACTCACTCAGATTAGGAAAAACCAATACCGGAGCAATCGTTAATCTTGTATTTAGTTCTACAAATCTTTATTCACATGCAACATCCCATACTTGAAATTATGAATGACTTTTCTTTTTAATGCCGAACATCTCATTTCTCAACTTATTTGCCAACAACATATTATTACACATCTTATGATAACATCATAACAAAATTTCTTTGTACCAGTACCAACACTTACCATTCCTGAAGTCATACTCATCTTGTTGCATTTATGACTCTAACTCGCGATTCAAAACATTCCAACAACTACAACAACTTTTACAATCACTCACGAGGATTCCATGACAAGGTCTACAACAATTTGTCACTCTATCATCGTTAAAACGTCGACATCTTATGCAAGGGATACCCAAACCGACAACTTCACAGTCCACCAACAGTGGTGAAACATCTCAACTTTCTAAATTCCATCTTCTAAAATTATCCTTGTTACTCACCAATCACTTCCAGAAATATCAGGGATTTACACCTTACTCATATATCAACAACCATTACATTGCTCCTCATCCTTCGAGAAGTAAACATCAACAATTCCTAATCATGCTCCCTCAAGACGTTCCAACTTGATTAACAAAAAAATATATTTAATCCATGTCACCTTCAGATTTTGGAAACAACAAGACTTCAACAATTCTTCCACTGTCGCAAACAACAACATACAGAACTAACATCTTACAACTGAAACACATCCGAGAAATAAAGCTTCTCCCCCACTTATCTTCAAACCAACTCCTGCAAACAATTAATTAGAAAAGCAAGAAAACACCGACAGTGTTCCACACACTCGTCGCATACTAAGGGACAAACAACATTAGACAACTTGGCCGGATGGACCGACTTGCTCTGATACAAACTTTGTAACACCCCTATTCTACCCGACAATTATATATATAAATCAGAGTTATAAAATTCCATTATAGATCAGGATGCTACAAATTCAACTTAAAACAACAGCATTCATTACAGATACATAACACATTAAATTGGAATGAACCAACAACAACATAATTTTAATATTTTAAAAACCAACAACTTCATAACTACGCAGCGGAGTCAAATATTCAACTTAAAGAATATAACAACTTTATCCAACTAAAACAACTTCAAATAACAATTATTTAACGAACAACTTAAAGGTCAATCAACTAAAATAATAACAACAATAAACTAACAAACGCTCATCCCCCTGGGTGTTATGTATTAGAGCAATCACACCGACTCGAACTATTGAAGGTAAACCGCCTTCACTCTGGATTACCTGCATGTTACCAACATCGGGGTAACATTCAAGCAGAACGGGTGAGATATCAAACAATATAATCGAATGTATGATAAATATTACATTAGAATTAGTCTATGCAAAATCACCACTTCACAACACTAAACAACATTAATCACAACAAAACATCAACGAAACAATAATTAATTCATCAACACAACAACTCAATATGCAACATGAAATGCAACTTGTTACTATGCATATGCATGTGGTACCAATGGAGTAGAACTCCCATCTTAAGAACGGAGCAGAACTCCCAACTTAAAAATGGGGCAGAACTCCCATCTTAAAAATAGAGCAGAACTCCCATCTTAAAAATTACTAATTAATAGAGGCATCAATAAGGCATAAGCCTTCTTCACAGTTTACCAGTCCAGGCTATCACAAAATATGCAAATGTATGTGACTTAATGAATGCACCATCACATACTCACAATAATCATCGTTCATCGCAAGGCATAAGTCTATATCACCATTATTACCAGTAAATAGAGGTAATTCATCATCATTTAAAATTCTCTGCAACTTCTCAGTATCAACAAGAATTCACAGCGACAATCACAACAACACAATAAATCAACATAAATCAACATTGTCCATAAGCCCACCACATCAATCAATGATTCAATCATTAGCATAATTAGATGGTAACTTAACAATAATTCACACAGAACTGGTAATGACCATACCATAGCATGAACGGGCAAAAGGGATAGGGAACTAAGTGCCCCTCGACATGCATAGAAACTAGGACAACATAACAACTAATTCATACTCCTCGACACACACAGAGAAAACAGAGTAACAACTAACTTATGCTCCTAAGCACGTCCTGCAACCTAATACCACTTGACAATCTAACACATAACCCCCTGACACACCTTGCAACCTAAATGCCGCTCGGTACCTAACACCATCAACATCCTCCTCGTCCACTAGATTAGTCAACAACACAGACCCAATACAATGTCTTAACGATCATGCCACTACAATTCATAATTTTCGGCTAACCGTTTGGAATAACACAACAACAGGAAACTATATTTCCTATCAACAGATTCATTGATCATACAAGACATGTCACGCAGAAACCTCCCTAAAACGACCACTTCAACATTTTACTAAATTTCCTGCCAACCGCTCGGAATATCCTAACATCCTAACGACCATCCCGACCAGTGATCAACTATCCTAACCTATCCATCGATTAAAACGGGCAGTCACACAGATAACTCTAAACGTCTACAACAAACAATTAGGCAACTTCGATAGCAAATTCAGAAACATCAACACGCAACAGGCCTACAATGACCAATTCCCACGTGATACACATCATAAATCCTATTATAAGGTTATAACCCCACCCTTACCTGGATTGAAGTTCGCTCAATCAAGGCTGCGGCTGTAATCCTTGATTTGCTCTGCTCGACACCGGGCAACTAGCTCCTCTTTCGCGCAGTTCTTCCAGTCAACGTACAAAACTTTTTATTCTCTAACTAAAACCAATCCTTGTGTCAGCTTAACCTTATATATCAATCCTATTGGGCCTAACCTACACACTAGCACTTTACTACTTCCAACCAATAATATAAGTCCAACAATATATTCTATTAGTTCTAACATTATTATTGTTATTATTAACTAACTAATTAATTAATTAATAATAATCTAACAACTTATACCAACAATTCTCAACATCTTGCAACTTTAACAAATAATCCAAAAATAAATTAATTAAATACTTAATTAAACTAACGAGCGTTACAAAGAGCTTGAAGGAGGTAGGACCTAGACTGGTGTCATGAAGGAGATGATGATGAACTCCTGAAATCCGGAAGGGAGATTCCTATCGAAACAAAACCAGAGATGGATTTGTGGATAAGATGAAGTGGGTTTGAGATGTTGCGATTATTGAGCGATAGAGAGATTAGGGTTGTTGAGATTAGAGATAGGGTTCATCGAGAGAGATGGGAGAGTGTTAACATCAAGAAGGAGAATAGGGCATTGAAATGAAAACAAAGATCGCAAATATGGAGGAAGAAAGAGGTGTTTAGCCTAATTTTGTTTTTAGGGTTTGGCAACACATTTGTTTTAGGGCTGGACCCGGGTCTGACCCAACCCGGTCCGTGTTTAAGCCCATAACCCTTTTTTATATTTTTTTTGTTTTTTTTTCACCAATCTGTCATGGTTTAATTTGGGCCTTGCTGGTTTCTTTTTCTTTAGCCCAACTGGATTTCTAACTATACCAACATAATTCTGTTATGCACCCTATGGTCGTTTTAGCATTTTTTTTCTTTATTACTTATTTATTTTATTAGATTTTCCTAATTTATTGTTTCATTTAATAAGTTTATTAATTAAATAATCATACAGTTTTTTTAGATAAATTTTATTCAGGTAGCTTAGCCTTAGAGTTAATTTATCGTCTTGGTGATTTTAAAATTTTGCTTTAATTTAGTTAATTATTTTTGGTTGTTCGTCTTGGTGATTTTAAAACTTTGCTTTAATTTAGTTAATTATTTTTGGTTGTTCTACTTGTTTACATTTATTTACTTAAAAAAACACCAAAAGTGTATTCAGAAAAGAATTTTAATTTTCTCTTAATATTCCCTTTATTGAAAATACACAAAAAAATTTATAGATTTAGTTCTATGTTTCTTTTAATACTTTCTTTACTAAAAAAATAATAAAAATCACAAATTATGTTTAGCATTTGTTTAATTTTCTTTTAGTATTTTTCTTTACTTAAAAAGATCATAAAAAATATTTAGACTTTAAGTTTCTTTATTCATTCGCTTGTTTAGATCTTGGTACCATATTCCCTTAGGTAGCTCCATGAGGCGATTAAATCTCGGTTTGATCGCCTATGTTGAGGTAGGCCTTTAGTCCATCTTTGTACATAACAACGTTAAGGTTTTTCTAGTCTCCCTCTTAAAACTTTTTCTTCTTTTGTAATTAAAACTTATCATTCAGAAATCAAAAATCCAAAAACATCTAATCATTAATTGTATTCATTTTAAAACTCTCAAAACACTCAACCAATCAAAACTCCCTAAAAGGGCATGTTATCTCTATTCTACCACAATACAGGCCATGCTTATTGCTAGAATGCATGAGTTAACATCGCCCACTAAAAAAAACACCAACAAACCAATCATTTTCTAGATGAACTACGGTGTTCTGATTTCTCCACTGGATACGTAGGCAAAGGGTTGTGAAACCCTCATGAACGCACTAATAAAAAACCATTTATTTCCCCTTAAGCAAGTATAGTTATAGATAAACACACCCTTAGAAGCAAACAAACAAAATGGATCCTGTTGGGTACAACGGATGTGAGGGGTGTTAATACCTTCCCCTCGCATTATCGACTCCCTTACCCATTCTCTTGGTTGTAAGACCATCTTATCCATTCTCTTGTGGTTTTCTCGCTATTTCGCCTTCCTTCGGGATAAATAAATTTCGATGGCGGCTCTGTGTTTTTTTCCGGTAACGTCAGTTGGCGACTCTGTTAGGGACTTCTTTTGTGAGTCTCTCCTAGTTTTGTTTATTTGTCTCTTTGGGTGTTTATTTATTTTCTTTATTTTGCTTGATTGTTTTATTTCTTTATTTCTTTATTGTATTCTTCTGTATATATTATTGTTTCTCCTCACATATTCTGGATATGTTGTGATGTTGGGTTGGGTGATTACATTTGATAAGTGTTGCACCCCAAAATTTGTCCTCCTAATTTCTTTTATCTGGCTTAGACTCTTGCATTCATCTGTATATATTCCATTAGGTCATTAACATACATTTGCATTCAGTAAGGCGCTTGAGGTTCAAAGTTCAGTAGCTGTGCGATATTAGGGTTTCATAACGGATAAGGTGTTCGTATCCAATAAGGCATGATCCTTCTAACTATCCTTTAAGCAGTGAAATGTGGAAGTAGGGTTGCAACCTATGCTTATGGAGGTTTCCGTTTTCTTCAAAGATTAAGGGGCTATTACTCATTCAGATACATTCAAGACAAGAGTCGGAGTGTTTCTCCACCAAGTTTGTGCTTGTCAGCATTTCATCAACCAAGGTTCATTAGGATTTCTAAGGCGTGGCCATCTTGGTCATATTTCTTTCGATATTCCCATGTTCACTTCCAAATTATTCTACAGGGTCATCCAAAGGCTACTAAATCAGGCATTCATTATCTCCGTGTTCTCAACGTCGTCCTTTGATTAGGGTTTATTTCTCTAAGTCAAGTACCATTCAAGAGAGGTTTCTCTAGGAAGTTGTGATTATCAGGCAAGGCCATCATCAGGGGATATCGTCCATGAATAACCAGGGTTTCAATTGATATATCTTTGAAAAATAAGAAGGGAACCATTGCTTGAATCTCAAGTCATTTGGGCACAAGCTCTATTCCAGAGGAGAAGATTAAGTTGGACCTTCTTCACGAATTAGGGTTTGTATACCTTATGATGCAAAGCTCTTCATCTGGTCGATTGGCTTACTTGTGATACAATCTACTTTCGTTGGATTTCATTTGAATGCCCTAAGATCAAAATCTAAATCTTCATATGGAAGATTCGGGTTATGGGTTAACTACATGAAGACATCTAAGCATGTATTCACTCAAGTTGATTTAAATAAGCTTAGATTCGTTCATTTGAAGATATTTAAGCAAGAGAGTTCATTCAAATTGATAGAATGCGAGACATTGGGATTTCACAAACACAAGGTCAATGAAGGACTCGGGATATCAAAAAGAAAGGAAGACACTTCTTTCTCGGGAAACTCAAAATCAAATAAAAAGAAAGTAATTTGCGCCCTTGATAATTTGTCATTTGGGTTCAAGAGGTCCCAAAGTTACATTTGTATGCAAGGTCATACTGCATTATCTTGGTTTCAATAGAATTTACAAGCGCAAAGCCATTTACAGTTCACACTATAACATTCAAGTCCCATCCACCATTTCAAAAAAATTTCATTCCATATTCAACAAAAATTCCAACAAGTTCATTCATTACAAATTCACCATAAGTCATTCCAGTTTCAAATTCTATACACCATTTTTGTCGATTCGATTAAATTCAGAACACCATTACAAAACCATAGAAAACTACATTCAGAAAATAATTACATGAAAACTTATAATCGAATCTAATAATCCTTCTTATGCGACTATAGTTCACAATAACAGGTATTCATTCCCCATTTCGACCACTTCTCTTGGAGCAACTGCAGCAATCAGAGGTGAAAGCACTTCACAAACAACACATTTAATAGACGAGTCTCTGTACTCTTCTCAAACATTTCATCCTTTTCAGGATCCATAACAGCACCCTCACTCACAAGCACTAGTACAAGCAAGTTATCTTGCTGCACAGACATCATGTAGTTCGTCATCTCATATGCAGTCACATCGTGCGCATGTAAATGGTAGTAATATCTTGACCTCTACGGCTGCAGAACGACAGTCACAAAAACAACAGACTCCACAGTCACATCCTCACAAGCAAGAGACTGAGGTGAGTGGAAATAATGTACAGTCTTTTTCTAATCATGCATCTTACCCAATAAAGAATTCGCAAGGGCAGAACTTCACGATTCCAGTTCAGTCAGTGAACTTTTCTTTCGAGCCAAGTGCAACATCCGATATTGTTGGTGGCAACATCAAGAAGCAACAGGCTTTAAATGGGGGAGTTGAGGTTATACCATCTCAAGCATTTGCAGTATCATTTGCTTCATTTAACGGAACAAGTCTTCCATCAAACCATAATTTCTCATCCATGAAATAGAATCCACTGGTAATTCAAAGTCTGCCTGATGTTGCACGCAAAGGATATCAAGCTGCAAGTACACCTCAAACTGTTCAGCAGAAGACTTACCCAGCTACTATGGAGAAAAGAGGAGGAAATTCCTCCCACCAAGATGATGAAAAAAACCACTCATATAATACTTCAAGTTCTCAACAGTCTTCGCAATTGCTTAAGAAGCAGCATGGCATGCAACAACAGCAACCTGCAACAGCTATTCGAAATAAAGCTTCATCCACCAATACCGGTCCTGCTACAAAATTTGCTAACAATAGCCCTGTTTTCTCACAAAGTCACGCTCAATTCAAAAGTTCTAACCAAACTTCTCACCCTAAGATCACGGGAAGAACAGTGGGTTCTCATGCTAATCATTCATCTAGTATAACATCCAAGACTCCAATCGCCAAAAATATTTCTCAGGAGAAAGGAAGAGGTGTCGACAAATCATCAGGCTCTGACAGAATTCAATTTGAATCAACCTGTGAAAACGCTGCTGTTGAGAAAGCTCTATATGTAGATTATGTACATAGGGTTCCTTCTGAAATGAAGTGTAGAACTGATTTCTGAGAGGACCATTTCGATACTTTAAGAAAATACACTAGCATCAATAAAAATATTTTGATAGGTTCTTCAAGTGAGGATAACAAGCACATGATTGCTGTGAATGAAAAACCAGCATTACAGCCAAAAGGTTCAGTGTGTCTTGATTCTTCTCTCCTGGTTTGTCCTAAAAAAACCAAGTGATGATACGCAAGTGAAGAAAATGACTAATCATTTAAACACAGAAAAGCAAAAGAACAATATCGGTTCATAAAACAGAAATGGGAAGGGATCAGAAACAACAAATATATATATTTTAACATTCATTAGCAGCTTTGTTAAGGACATAAATGATTTCTATCAAACTATACTAATTTATTTTCAAGCTAACTGTGTATAACTGCAACTAACGGTTTTTTAGCATTAAACTCATGATAACCAAGCATTACCCAAGAGAATTAACAACCAACTTTCCTAACTGCCTATAACTTCTAACAGAACTCCTTAATTATTTTCTTAACCCAACTAACTCTTAACAGTAGCCTAACAGAATTACTAACTAACTTACAGTTTTAACAAACTTAGTTCCAGCTCATAACTTACTTCAAACCAACCTGCCAGCTCACATAACAGAAAAAAACCCGTAAACTAACTCAGTAGCTAATTTTCCAGCTCATCTCTAACAATCATCTAACTGATTTCCAACAGAATTCCAGCTACCCTTAACCATTCCTAACCAATTCACTAACAGTACTAAAAGAACTTTCCAACTGAATTCTCTAACAAAATCCTAACCATCGAAAATCAGTAAGAGAATAACTAACTTCCATCCAAGTCCTTCACTCTCTAACCGACTCAGATCTCACCCTCCATTCATAACAGAAAAACAAAATCAACAGCTCAGATCAATGGTTGAGATCTTCTCAAGCTCTAACTGATTCTCCTAGCTTTATCACCTATAAAAAAAATTTCCTTCTCCATTCACAGGGGGGACACATCATTCTCTTTTTCCAGTTTTCATCTTCTCTACCCTCCTACTCTCTCTCCCTTACTCTCCTTCATCTTTATCCTACACCTTTCCTCATCAACCTTCAACCACCACGCTTCATTCACCACCATTCCTCAACAATCACCTTCATCACTCTCTCTGCAACTTCATTCACAGACTTATCTCACGCCTTCACCTCATTCATCTCTCAATAACATCGTGCGTAAAAACAGAGAAAGGGCGGAAAATGAGCAAGCAGAAGAAGAACGCGCAAGCAAAAGAAGAAAACACGCAAGCAGAAGAAGAACGCGCAAGCAGAAGAAGAACGCGTAAGCAGAAGAAGCAAGCATGCAAGAAGAATAACTAGATTTACCTGAAATCCTCTGAAGTTCTTATGCTACAGGCGCCGTCGAAGAAGCATCAGAATTTCTCCGTTACGTAAGCCCTGATTTACTTCATTTCTTCATTCTTGTAGCATTTTGCATCACCATAATGTAGTGTATAAGTTGTAGAACAAAACCCCCATGGTTTCTCCTTCAGATTCGTCACCATCATCATGTAATAAATTCGATAAGAACCAGAAGAGTTGTTGATATCTGAGCACTTTTCTTTTGATTTCTTGATATTTTAATGCGTTAAAGAGCTGTTGATTGTGCCTTTGCGTTAAGTCTAGCATGGAATTAGAGGTTGATGCAAGATGAGTTGAGACAGAGACGAGGACGGCAGGGGTACAGCGGCGGATGAGTTATGTTGGAGAAGAGAAGGAAAGGTTTTCATCTTGAAAGTAGGCAAAAAGTTACCAACTGAACCCTAATTTCGTTCTCAGTGTAGGTTATCGGGCTTGACTAAACCGGGTCACCCAGTCCCATAAGCCCATTGCTGTGTTTTTGGAGAGGGCTGAAGTCTATACACAAAAAACCTTATTAGACTGGATTTAGTTTGGGCTTAACGCCTATTCCAGTTGCTTCAGCAAACCCCTGGATTACTGACTCGGACCCCCTGAGTTTAGTAGTTTCTTTTAAAAAAATGTTTGTGATAATTGTTTTATTTGAATTTTATTCACATAATAAAAATAATAAAAATTCAATAAAATTGGTTAGATATCAATTTTTGATTTTTTTTAGGAATTAAATCAGGATCAACCGATTATTTGAGATTTGTAATTCACCTTTGTTTGTTGAGATTTAAATCTTGTGCAGGTTTATGGTGCGATATGCGGATGTGCTTGAAATTTTGATAGGGATTTATTTTCACATCGATGATGCTTCAACACTTATTCTGAGCATTGGATTTTTAACTCTTTTCTTTGTTAATGCTAGCAGCTCGCGAGATCGTCGGGTTTCTTTGCTTTTTTTGCTTTGCTCTACGGGCTAGTACTTGTTTGGTATGTTTTATTTCTATTTTCCCCCCGCATTTATCTCTTCCCATAGATCGTGTGAAGTATAATAACATTAGGGATGGATATAGGCTAGTCCCCTTTTGACTTTTCTTTTTTTTTCTTTTCGCATATGCATTTAAAACAACAAAAAAAACCTCTTTTTTCTTTCAAACTTCAAAAATACTTAAAAAAATTACAGACGAGAATCGTGCCTTTGTTGAACATTGGGGATGATAAGCGGATCTCTTCTCGATCTTATTGTTTTTCCATTCTAAGCCTTGGCATGGTTGAAGTCTCAAAGACTTATTTCACGAATAAGTAGAGAAATGGCTAAAATCTCTCTCTTGAGATTAACTAGCTATTATCTACAATCAAAAACACCAACAAATACAAAAAAAAACTCTTTTTGCCTTTGGGCTTTCCTTTCAAACTCTTTTCAAAAGAATATATTAATTCACTTCTATGCTGACACGTAAGTCTCCAAAGGTCGAGTTGCGGCAGAAGGCAAAATTAATACTGTTCATTAAAAAATACAAACCAACAAAAAACACATGAGCCGAACTACGGCTGCTCTGATTCCTTAAAAGGGATACGTAGGCATCGGGGTAGGGCCCGAACGAGCACAAATTTTAATTTTCCCTACATTCTTTTATCATTTATTTTGCATGCATTCCCCCTCCAGTAGTACAGTAAACAATAAGCATAGATTAAACACACCCATAAGATAGACAACAAGAGTGGATACCGTAGAGTACTACGGGCGTGTGGGGTGCTAATACCTTCCCCTTGCGTAATAGACTACCTTACCCTTATCTCTTGGTCGCAAGATCGTGACTTCTCCCTTCTCAGGTTTTCTCGATGTTTACATTTCCCTTCTGGTGGGATAAAAGACGTTTGATGGCGACTTCATTGTTTGATGATTTTCAGCCGATTGTTTCAGCTGGCGACTTCACTAGGGAATATGTCGACCAAATGCTGGTACATCCCGAAGTCGCTCCTAGCTCTTGCTTTCTTCTCTTTGGATGTTTATTTTTATGCTTTCAGTTTATTCGTTCATTTTAAATATACCTGTTGTTGTACCCCAAAATTTGCCCTCTCCTTCTTCAGGAAATCATCTTGGATTCACAGAGTCCCTCTGAAACAAATCCAAGTCCTGAATTGTCCATTTTTGCCAAAGCAAACCATTGACAGGAGCAAAATGATCACACAAGCTCTAAAGGAAACGTTTTATCTTGAGAAAAAATAAATTCTAAGCATTTGGAATTTTTCTCTAAAAAATGAGTGTTTAAGGAGAAATCAGCGCTTCAGAACTTCTGGACCAAACTCCAGATAGAAATGGTCAGAAGTTGCAAGCTTGGCTCAACGCAGTCAGAAGTTGGCTCTTCAGCAGCTACATCAGCTCAATCAGAAGTTGTAAACGTGGTTCAATATGTAAGTCTCAGACAGAACGTGACTCTTTCAGCAGTTACGCAAGTTCAGCCAGAGTTTGCTAAAGGAATGCAAAAGGAACAAGAGCATGCTGAAATCAGAAGATGAAAAGGTCAGAAGAGTGGGTGTTACACTGATACAGAATCTCTAAGCCCAGGATTCCCAGAAGCAAATCCAAGGAACGTGTCAGAAAATCAGGAGAATCCCCAGAATTTGCTAAGACAACAGGAGGCCAAGACCAGAGCATGGTTTACGTTGATTCTTGGTGAAACAGAACTGCTGGTTCAAAAGTTTGGTTTCCATTACCAGAATATTGGTGTTGATAAGTCTCATCACCATTTAATGCTCATTAATTCTCCCAACCACTACTGAACATTCATCCAAGTAATCCCTTCACGTGTGGCTGGGAAAACGCCTTTATGCAGGTTCTGGCATGGATCTACACGCCACCGTCCACCTAAGAGGTCACTTCTTTCCAATCCACGCCTGCTGTTCCAGCCTAGGCTGAAGGCTATCTGTTATCACAACTTCCCAGGAATTTCTTTCAAAGAACAACTCAGCCTCTGTTGGCGCTTTAATTTTCAAAGAAATCCACAAGAGCTTTGCCTATAAATAGAGAACCATTGCCTACTGAAAAAGGGCATCCAAAAAACAGAAAAATTGCTAGAAGAAAAAACAGAAATCTTTAGCAAGAAAGTGCTGTGAAACTCTGCCAAAACCTCCAGTGCTTCATACCTTTGAATTTCTTACCTTCAAACTTCATCAAATACCCAGTTTTCTGTGTGAACTAAAAACACCCTTTTTAAACTTCTGACCCTATATACGCACACACCTTCATCTACCCTTTTCAAAAAGAATCTGCCCAGAATACTATCAGAGCCAAGAGCTAGCTCACATCCACAAACTTTTCCAACAGCCAAGTAAGCACCTGCTGACCTTCATCACGCTGCTAAGCATCATCAGCTGTGCATACTCAAATAAACATAATGTAAATATCATGTTGTTGCTGTTTGTGTTCTGAGGATCTTCATACCTCAGAACGTTCTGAGCCAGTGTAGAACCTGCCTGTGACCTTGTTGGTTCTGCCCTCTGAAACACTTTGACATTTGCTGGAACTGTTCCAAATATGTTTTCTGTTTTGTGGAATAATAACAAAATTGCAGATGTTCTGATTAGTACAGGGAAAAGCCAAGTGTTGACTTTGACGTTAGCACATCTGAAGCCTGTTTTGCTGTCAACAATATCAGAACTTCTGAGAATTATTGTTTTTTCAGCAGGATCAGAACTTCTGAGTTCCCCACTAACAAACTTCTGTCTTGCAGCGCAGGGGGGTCAGAACTTCTGATTTCCCCACTAACAGGTTTCTGTTTTGCAGGTTCCAGAGTCAGAAGCTCTGACTTATACAGTTTAACCAAAAGGTTGATCATCTGGAAGCGGGTCTGAGTCAGAACTTCTGATGACCTCTCAGCAGCGCGCTGGCTCCCTCTCTCTTTCTCTCTATCTTGTTTTTTGCTATTTTCTTTTTTGTCTATTTTTCTCGTTGAACCCCCCATGTACAAATGTGTATCCCCACTCCCTAATTGTTGTAATAGCGTAGGATTTTATATTTCCGCTTCTTATTGCTAGTAATTAGGATATGTATGGCAAGATAAAATCAATGAAATAGAAAATCCTAATTCAAAGATAAACTCTTGTGTGCAATAAAACACACTTGCACACTAACACCCCTAGGGTTACTCCACTTGTTGCCTTCAATAATGGGCCATGTTGCATGTTAGGTGTCTTTGGCAAAACAAAACAAATCAAATGATCATAGTCCCTCGATGACGCTTTCGAAAGTTGCCTAAAAATGATCAAGTCCCTTAAAGAAAGATTGCCCAAAGACACTTGGCACCATTGCAATCATGGTCTAAACGATGACCCGTGCCCATCCCGTTCACATCCTAACACAAGATTTTTCACCAAATACAATGGTGGAATAAAATTGTTAAAAGGGTTAAAACATAGCAAAGATCTTTGAGAAAAATAGGGTAGATAACTCTTAGTTACTTGATCAAAAAACTTGCAAAACAAAAACACTTGCCTATTTTTCAAAACACACATCACAATACATTTTCAAAATAACTTTCAAAAACATTGAAAACTTTTCAAAAGACAAATACACCTTTGTATACATTCAAACATGGATCATTATAAAGGTTGCCACCACATTGGTCTCTTTTCAAAACATTTTCAAAAATCCACACACAAAGCACCATTTCAAACAATTGAAAATCAAGGCAAGTTGATCTAAGCAAGTAACTAAGAGCCCATGGATAACCATGGATAGAAAGGGTGCTAATACCTTCCCTTTCTATAATCTACTCCCCGAACCCAAGAAAACATCTCAAAGGTCTTTTGCTGTGCTTTTTAACCTTTCCTTAGGATAAAATAAAAAGTCGGTGGCGACTCTTGCTCAACCGAAACATTTGCGAAAACAAACGCAAAACCCAAGTCAGTTCTCCCACCGTATCACAGAACTGGCGACTCTGCTGGGGAAATTTTTTAAAGTGGAGTAACCTTAGGGCTTAGATCACCCTCTTGCATGACTAATTGTTTGCTTTGATTGCTTTACATCTTGGCTCTCTTGTTTGGGTTTACAATCCTACACCCGGATTTGGGGAAACATTCATAGATAGCAATACATTGTGGAAACTGTACGGGGTATACCGACACGGTTGAAGCAATAGCTATATTAGTGCAACATATTTGTGAGTACCGGTAACCCTTGAGTTCAATCAAGGAGAGTACGGGGCCGCTGAGTGATGTCACTAAGCACTAATGACCTAGAACCTTACTTGACCATCTTGGCCTTTCATTAGGGGTAGTGAGATGACCGGCTTTGGTGCAGTCCGAAGTTGGTAGATACTCGATACTACACTCATTGAGGGTTGTTTTCTTGGAATATTTTGGTTGCTAGTTACATGGCTAAACCAAAACAATGAACAGTGAAAACAATCCAGTGATATTGAGCTCCTTAGAACCCGGTTACTATTTATAGGACAGGTTTTTAAGCCAACTACACTCAAGAGGGTACTTACCTATGAAACCTCATGCAAGCCTGAAACTAGGGTTTGGTGTGATTTGCTTGTACATATGTTTTGTGCATACATCATGAACATCATAAAGCATCATATGAATACACTAACCACTTCAAGGGTTTAGATTTTCATCTTTGTTCTTGTTTTGTAGGTCATGGAAATTCCTCGCAGGAAAACCATCCAAGTCAACCTTGTGAGGATCCCTCCTCAACTCAAGGAGCTCACATCAAGAATTCCGGAAAGCTCTCCCTTCAGTGAAAGACATGGTAGACTGCTCAGCCTAGTCAGCACCAACATTGAAGAGGACATGGTAAAGGTGTTGTTTCAGTTCTTTGACCCCCTTCACCACTGTTTCACTTTCCTCGACTACCAGTTGGTGCCCACTTTGGAGGAATTTTCTCAACTCCTGAGGATTCCTATCGCTAATCAACTACCTTTCAACGGTACGGAAAAGGAACCAAAGCCTGAAGATGTTGCTCAAGCACTACACTTGCAACCATCTGACATCAAGGGGCATTGGGAAACTAGAAGCGGTGTCAAAGGCTTCTTAGAAAAATTCTTGTTTGAGAAGGCACAAGAGTGTTGGAATTCATTGGACCTACAAGCATTTGAAGAAATTGTGGCACTCCTCATTTATGGGTTGGTCTTGTTCCCAAATCCTGACCAGCTTGTAGATGTCAACGCCGTCAAAATCTTCTTATCCAGAAATCCAATACCAACATTGCTTGGGGACATTCTTCACTCATTTTACACTCGAACAATGAGAAAGAGGGGTGTTCTCATGTGCTGTACTCCTCTCCTTGCAAGGTGGTTTATTTCGCACCTTCCACAATCCGTCTTGAAAAATGACCAAGGCCTAAGGTGGTCACAACGGTTGATGACCCTTACTCACTCTGATGTACATTGGTGTTCTCGGTCCAGAGAAAATGTCATCATCGTCGATCGTTGTGGAGAGTTCCCTAATGTTCCATTGCTTGGCATTAGAGGAGGCATTACCTACAACCCTTGTCTAGCTTTGAGACAATTTGGATATGCACGGAGGGATGGCCCTCATGACATGTTGATTCCTGACCTAGTTTTTGACTTCGACAATGATGCGCAAGGACTTCTCCAAAGATTCATCAGAGCTTGGAGGATGCCTAACAAGGTAGACAGCAAGACACTGGGGCACAAGAACTCCATCCCTCTTGAGCCTTATCTCAAGTGGGTACGAACCCGAGCCCAGAGTCTAATGATGCCTTATCCTTATGTTCTCCCTGTGATTAAAGAGCCCGTTAAGGAAGGAGAGGTTCCCTACACCACCCTATATCCTGACATGCCTACATCGTGGGAGGAGATGCAGAAAAGTTGGATCCAACTCAAGGAGGAACGAAATACTTTTGAAGCCAGCTTCTACGCCAGTGAGAAGAAGGTTTTGGAGCTTATCCGCCGACTCCATGAGGAAGAGACCCTCAACACCTACATCACACCAAAGAGGATGCGCAACGTCTTTTTACCTTGAGAAGTTTTTGTAATATTTGGCCCATAGGGCATTTATGTACTGACAAATTTCTTCTTATTAATATGACGTGCGTTCTTTTTGTTTGCAACAATTTTGAACTTTCTAAATCCTTGAATGCATTGCATACATAAGCATACCATTCATCATGTGCATAAGCAGGTCTCCACACCAGGTTTCCTTATCTTTCTGCTGTTTATTTCAGTAAGATGGATCTCGAACAGACGGTCAATGACTTGTAGTCTCAGAATGCACAGTTTCAACAACTCCTGATGACCTTGGCTAAGGGTTAGGAGGATCTGAAAGCCCTGCTGGGGAACAAAGACCAAGTGAAAAAGAAAAAGAAGATAGTCGGGGTGGCTACCTTGGGGAGAAGGTTTGAGGGTGAAGCCAGAAGGGTTCTCGAATTTCCTTCCGCATCCGAAGAAGAAAATAGTAAAGGAAAAGGGGCTACTGTACCCTCTGAATCCGAAGCTGAAGAAGAAGAGGCTGAAGAAGACGAAGACTACTCAGAACAACAATACCCGCCGGCTGATGACAAGTACAAGAGTTTGGAGGATAGGTTAGCAGCTATGGAGCTGCAGAGAGTTCCAGGCTTAGATTTCGAAGATTTGGGATTAATTGCTGGAGTTGTGATCCCCCCGAAGTTCAAAGTGCCTATTTTTGCAAGATATGATGGGCTGTCCTGCCCAAAAATGCACCTAATGTCATATGTCCGAAGAATCCAACCTCACACATCTGACAGAAACCTTTCGGTACATTTCTTTCAAGATAGCCTGTCTGGCACTCAGCTAGACTGGTTTTACAAGCTGGAAAGGTCGGAGGTACGTAGTTGGGAGGATCTGGCAGCTGCTTTTTATCGCCAATATCAGTATAACTCTGACTTGGCACCAACCCGCACTTAGCTACAGAGTATGGGAATGGCCTCAGGTGAGGGATTTAAGGAATACGCCCAGAAGTGGCGCGATCTGGCTGGAAGAGTGCAGCCACCTCTTTCTGATAGAGAACTTGTTGATATGTTCCTAGGGACCCTGTCTGGTCCATTCTTTAATCATTTGATCGGTAGCTCTTCCTCAGGGTTTACTGAATTAATTCTGACTGGCGAGCGGGTAGAAGTCGGTATCAAGAATGGGAAGATTCAGAAGGACGCCTATGCATCTACAATTGCTAAGAAATCATTTCTAGCGAAGAAAGAAACAGTTGTTGTGTATTCTCAAAGGGGAGCAGGAAGAAGTGAGCGCAGGCCGACTGTGGGGGCCGTAATGATCCAAAATCCATCAAATGATCAGCCTCGCAATAACCAGTCCAGACCTAAACAGCAATGGGGAGAACGGCCACCACGGCAGTTCACCCGCATTAATATGACGCCCGCGCAAGTTCTTCCACACTTGTTAAAGCTGAATCTCACAAATATCAAAGAAGCGCCGAAAAATGTGAATACGACCTCACCAGCTTACAATGCCAATGCCAAATGCGCCTACCATTCCGATAGCGTCGAACATGACACAAAAAATTGTTGGGCGCTGAAAAATAAAATTCAAGACTTGATAGATGCAAAAGAGGTGGAGTTCGATGCTCCAGAGAAACCAAACGTGATATCTGCTCCGATGCTGAAGCACGGTCGAAATGTTCATGCTATTGAGGAGGATTTGTATGTTTCTGATGTCAATGACCTGATAACTCCGCTGTTAACCATCAAGTTAAATCTATTAAAGGCCGGGATTTTCCCGGGATGCAAAGAAGACTGCTACTGTTGTTACTCTCTGCCAATTGACTGCCCGTTACTGAAGAAAGGCATCCAAGGCCTGGTGAACAGTCAACAAATTCTGTTTGAAAAAGTTCCTTCTATTCCAACCCCTACTGAAGATGTTTCAATTATCACCATTCACGCCAATCTTCCCAAGGCCGTCAGAAAGCCTGTTAAGATTACATCTGCTACAAAGTCTGTTCCTCTGAAAATAACTATGTCAGGGCCTGTCCCCTACAGTTCTGAAAAGTCAATACCATGGAATTACGGTGGAGAAATCTACTACCTTGGTATTAAACAAGTGGAAGTAACCGAAGGAAGCTCTGATGAAGAAGATGCCAGCATTGGAAACATTGCCGGCACAAGCAAGATCACCCGAAGTGGGAGAATATTTTCTCCAGAGATTGCCCCCCCAAAGGCAATCTTTGGACCCTCATCTGCCACCAAAGTTATTCTTGCACCAATAAAACTTTCCGCTAGAGCCCCGTTGATTGAAGATGCTTCTGTTCCTGTTGTTGTCCCTCCCACTTCTGCTAATAAGGGTAAAGGGATCCAAGATGAGCTCGTCAGGACGAGGGCTCAACCTTTGGTCATCCCGGAAACCTATAAGAAAGAGATGGAGGAGATCTTGAAGATAATTAAAAAGAGTGATTATGACGTGGTAGAGCAACTTGGGAAAACCCCCTCGAAAATCTCCATGTTAGCATTGCTACTTTGCTCAGAGGCGCACGCCAAGGCATTGATAAAATTCCTGAAGACAGCCCATGTACCCCAGGAAACCTCTGCCGACCAATTCCAAAACTGTGTAGCCAGTCTTACAGCAGACAACGGTTTAGGTTTCTCTGATGCTGACCTAACCTAAAAAGGAAGAAAACACAACGATGCGTTACATGTGTCAGTAGAATGCCAAGGGACTACTCTGGCCCATGTTCTAGTCGACAATGGTTCTTCTCTGAACGTGCTGCCTAAGAAGGCCCTCGACCGTTTAGACTATGAAGGCTTGGAGTTAAGGCCAAGTAATATCATTGTAAGGGCATTTGACGGGTCAAAGAGAATGGTACATGGGGAGGTTGACATTCCTATTAAGGTTGGCACAGAGGTTTTCCCCTCAACTTTCTATGTGATGGACATCCGTCCGTTGTACTCTTGTTTATTGGGGAGACCATGGATACACAATGCTGGGGCAGTCACCTCTTCCCTACATCAAATGCTGAAGTACCCTATCAAAGGAAAGATCATAATCGTCCATAGTGAAGAGGAGTATATGATCAGCCACCTGAACTCTTTCCGATATGTAGAGGTAGAAGGTGAATTCATTGAGACGCCATTCCAGCACTTCGAGGAAGTCTCTCCTGAGGTGGAGGTAGCAAAAGTGGTAGCTGAGGTACCAAAGCAGATGGCCAGGATGGCATCTCTAAAAGACGCGAAGGCTGCAATGAAGGAAGGGAAGAGCTCAACATGGGGGCAGTTATCGTACATTCCTCACAAAACGGACAAGTTTGGTTTAGGATTCACTGTTGCGGGGCAGAATGCTATGCGCCGCTCAAAGGTTGAAAGAGCACCCATCAAGATCTCTCCTTATGGGATCAATGCTTTAGAAGGCGAAGACGAAGAGGCCAACATTGAAGATTGGATCTACCCAACCATCGAAGGGGGACTACGCAACTGGGAGGCAAAGGACTTTGTCCCCATTAGTTTTATTAATCAGTAATTATCTGTCAAACATTTCCTATGGTCTGTAATAATTACTTTTGAACAATCCGTGCACTACTTTTTCACCTCATGCCTTGCCCGGGGCATGTAGGTCCATTTGTAAGGGTTTTGATTATCTTCATATCCATATGCCATGTTTAATGATTCATTGGACGTTTTTCATCGATAAACTACTGTGTTCATTTTCTTTCCTTTTGCATTTTTGTTTTAAGATGGCTATCCCTTACACACACCCACGCTCACCAATGCAGGTACCCATCCACTCTGGATTCTATGGGTGACTATTCTGCTATGTCCTTCAAAAACTCTGAAGATCTGGTCAATCAAGCTGAGTATGAAGATGACGAAGGTTGTGAAGTACCAGGAGAGCTAGCCAGACTTTTACAGCAAGAGGAAAGGGCCATCTTACCTCACGAAGAGTTGTTGGAAACTGTCAACCTAGGAACAGAGGAAGACCGAAAGGAAGTGCAAGTGGGTCCCAATCTAGAACCAAGTGTCAAGGAGCGCCTGATACAGCTGTTAAATGAGTATGTTGAAATCTTCGCCTGGTCTTATGAAGACATGCCGGGTTTAGACACAGACATCGTGGTTCACCGTCTCCCTACAAGAGAGGATTATCCACCGATCAAGCAAAAGGTCCGCCGAATGAGGCCTGACATGTCTGAGAAGATTAAAGCAGAAGTGATGAAACAATTCAACGCTGGCTTTCTGGCTGTTACCTCCTATCTACAATGGGTTGCTAACATCGTTCCAGTTCCTAAAAAAGATGGCAAAGTCAGAATGTGTGTAGACTACCGGGATTTGAATAGGGCCAGCCCCAAAGATGATTTTCCGCTACCGCACATTGACATTCTGATTGACAACACAGCTCAGCACAAAGTGTTTTCCTTCATGGATGGATTCTCGGGCTACAACCAGATTAAAATGGCCCCCCGAGGACATGGAGAAAACAACCTTTGTTACACAGTGGGGTACTTTCTGTTACAAGGTGATGCCGTTCGGACTGAAGAACGCAGGGGCAACTTATCAACGCGCCATGGTAGCTTTATTTCATGATATGATACATCATGAGATCGAAGTTTACATAGACGATATGATAGCTTGGTCACAAACAGAGGAGGAACACCTTGAGCATCTAGAAAAGCTGTTTGCCCAGTTGAAAGAGTACAAGCTCAAGCTGAATCCTAGTAAGTGTACTTTTGGAGTTAGGTCTGGTAAGCTTCTAGGTTTTATTGTCAACAACAAAGGCATTGAGGTCGATCAAGCAAAAGTGAAATCAATACAAGAGATGCCTGCTCCCCGTACTGAAAAGGAGGTTAGAGGGTTCTTGGGGCGCTTGAACTATATTGCCAGATTTATCTCTCATCTGACTTCTACCTGTGAGCCAATTTTCAAATTATTAAAGAAAGATCAGGTAGTCGAGTGGAACGACGATTGCCAAGCTGCTTTTGATAAGATCAAGGAGTATTTGCTAGAACCTCCTATCCTGATGCCTCCCGTCGAAGGAAGACCATTGATCATGTATCTGACCGTCTTGGATAACTCAATGGGGTGTGTTTTGGGCCAGCATGACGAGTCTGGTCGAAAAGAGCATGCTATTTATTACCTTAGCAAAAAGTTTACCGACTGTGAGACTCGCTACTCACTGCTCGAGAAAACTTGCTGCGCTTTGGTATGGGCTGCTCGCCGACTAAGGCAGTATATGCTGACTCATACCACCTTGTTGATTTCCAAAATGGATCCTATCAAGTATATCTTCGAGAAGCCGGCTTTATCTGGAAGAATAGCTAGATGGAAAATGATCCTAACTGAGTATGACATCCAGTACACCACCCAAAAAGCTATAAAAGGGAGTGCACTAGCTGACCATCTAGCTCATTAAGCTATCGAAGATTATCAGTCCATGAGATTCGACTTCCCGGACGAGGACATCATGAATTTGGACAACATTGAGGGTAACAGACCGTATGACGGACCCGAAAAGGGATCCCGATGGACCCTGTACTTTGATGGTGCTTCAAATGCACTTGGAAACGGTATTGGTGCGGTACTCATTTCCCCGGAAGTTTGTCACACTCCTTTCAAGACTCGACTCTGCTTCAGCTGCACAAACAACATGGCTGAATATGAAGCTTGCATCTTCGGTCTCAAGGCTGCTATAGACTTGGGGATCAAATCTTTGATCGTGTTTGGGGACTCGGCTTTGGTTATTAGTCAAATCAAAGGAGAGTGGGATACCAAGCATCCTAATCTTGTCCCATACAAAGAACATGTCCTAACATTGTTGCCTCATTTCGAGCAAATTACCTTCGAGCATTTCCCGTGAGAAGAGAATCAGCTAGCAGATGCTCTGGCAACAATGTCTTCTATGTTTAAACTCAACTGGGATAACGAGGCTCCCCAAATCACCATCGAGCGAATGGATGAACCTGCGCATTGTCACGAGATTAATATTGAAGAAGTAGTGGAACAACCTTGGTTTCACGAAATCAAAAGGTATCTCCAGACTAGAGAATATCCCGAAGGAGCTTCCGTAAGTGACAAGAAGTTCCTAAGGAAGTTTGCTGCCAAGTTCTTCCTGAGCAATGGTATCCTCTATAAGCGCAACCATGATTGTGTTTTACTCCGATGTGTTGATAAAGCTGAAGCGGAGTTAATCCTGATAGAGATGCACAACGGTACATTTGGCACCCATTTGAGCGGGCATACTATGGCTAAAAAGATCCTAAGGGCAGGCTATTACTGGTCTACCATGGAAGCAGATTGCCATCGGCACTCCCGTACTTGCCACAAGTGTCAAGTCTATGCTGACAAGATTCATATTCCTCCGGTTCCTCTCAACGTGCTGACATCTCCTTGGCCATTTGCAATGTGGGGCATTGACATGATTGGAGAGATCAAGCCCACGCTTCCAACGGACATCGCTTCATCATGGTTGCCATTGACTACTTTACCAAATGGGTCGAAGCAGCTTCTTTCGCCTCTGTCACTAAAAATGTGGTTGCCCGCTTCATCAAGCAAAACCTCATATGCCGGTATGGTGTTCTAGACAAGATCATCACGGATAATGGTACCAATCTGAATAATACTATGATCACCGCATTGTGCGAACAGTTCAAGATTTATCATCACAATTTATCTCCTTATCTGCCGAAGATGAACGGTGTTGTTGAAGCTGCGAACAAAAACATTAAGAAGATCATTCAGAAGATGACAGTCACTTACAAGGACTGGCATGAGATGTTACCGTTTGCTCTGCATGGATACCGTACGACGGCACGTACTTCCACCGGGGCAACCCCATTTTCTTTGGTATATGGTATGGAAGCTGTCCTACCCATGGAAGTTCAGATTCCTTCCTTAAGGATTATGAAGGACTCTGGTTTGAGTGAAGATGATTGGATTCAGACCCGACTTGATCAACTCAATTTGATCGACGAGAAGCGACTCGCTGCTGTGTGCCATGGTCAGACGTATCAAAAACGGATGATCAAAGCCTTCAACAAGAAAGTCATACGTCAAGTATATCAAGTCGGAGATCTCATAATCAAGCGGATTATCCTGCCGCAAAGTGATCCCAGGGGCAAATGGACTCCTACATACGAAGGACCATTTGTGATCAAGAGCATATTTTCTGGTGGTGCAATGATTCTGACCACCATGGATGGCGACGATTTGCCGCACCCTGCGAATGCAGACATAGTCAAAAGATACTACGCATAAAATAACCCGACAAGTCGAAAACCCGAAAGGGCGGCTTGGGCAAAAATGGGCATCCCGGTGGACCGAAAACCCGAAAGGGCGGTTCAGGCAAAAATTAGGGATAAAACAAAAAAAATTGTACACCCGGCAAGTTGAAAACCCGAAAGGGCGGCTTGGGCAAAAAGGGGTTTCACGGTGGATCGAAAACCCGAAAGGGCGATTCAGGCAAAAGTTAGGGAATTAAAGCATATGACTATGTCTCGTCGGATCACTTTAAGGACAATCTCATTATCAACCAGCTCCAAATTTCTAATCAATCCAGTCATCGGCAGACAAAGCATTGAGTGGACAGATGTTCAGAGTTGTGAAGGCTATAGCAGAATGGAATCCCATGGAATTGTTTCACATAGCCATCTTTCTTTGGTATAAATTTTCCAATTTTTACGACGGCATCCTCTTACTAGGATGACTGTCTCCTTTGTACAAATATATACATAGAAAGTTAATACAAATACTTTTCCAAATACAGAAATTTGCGTTGTCTTCCTTTTCTCTTTTATTTTGCACTTATGTCTTATTTGAGAAACGTCCAATGTTTTGTTAAATAGGCATATGCATTTGAACATAATCATTTCCTTATGAATCAAGAAAGATGATTACTGATAGGATAAAAGTACGGACAAATGTCTTGATGCCCTTTCAGAAGGAATCCTCAGCAGAGTTATACTCCAAATTCCCCAGCCAGAGGGCCTTCCAGAACTCGATTCCTCTCAGAGTTAAGTTTCAGGATCCCTAGTGGAGCCTTAAAATCTGAGAATTCAATCCCCAGCTAAACCAGGCTAGTGAACCTTCTCCTCACAGAGATACTTGCCGCCCAAACCGAAGATTCTCAGTCATGCCTCTCCAGCATGAGTCCATCAGATTCTGAACTTCCCCAGTAGAGATCTTCAGGAATTCTCATTCCCCGCAAATCACCAAGGAATGCCAGTTCTCCAGCAGTGGCCCTAAGATCCCTCAGCAATCAAAATTCTTGTATTCCCCAAGCAGAGTGAAGGCTCATTCTCAGGGCCTCACAGGATAATCAGATGTTCCCCAGTGAAGATCTCATCAAGACAAGAATCGCCAGAAGATTGGTATACGACCCAAGCTCCTATTTCTCCAGCAGTAGTCAACAAAGATGTTTCATCCTCAACAATCAAAATTCTTGTCTTCCCCTGCAACAGTCAAAGATTCACTTCCCCGGCGACAGTCAAGATTCTTTGTTTCCAGGATTCATCTATCCTTAGCAAAGACAGCGCTTCAGCTTACATATGCATTCATTTACATTCATATCATAAACATTGATATAACATATTTTGCATCATACATATCATGCAACATAACTTTGTGTTTTAGCTAACATTTCACCATTTTCAGGATAAGATTAAAAGGCTATCATTAACAATTATTCAGATACAGTATGGATACACCCCAGACACGGCGGTCATTCTATCACTCGTTCAGAATCTCAAGTCAGATACAGTATGGATACACCTCAGACACGACGGTTATTCTACTACTCATTCGGACTACAGCAATCAGATACGGACTAGATACGCTCCAGACACGGCAGCCATTCTATCTCTCATTCAGATTCATTTATCCACCTCAAGGTTCAATGCATTCCAAACACGGATACCATTCTGACCCTTACAACAGCAGCTTGATTCTCTCCAGTGCGTTCGCCACAAAAGTCATTCTATTGCTCATACGGATCTCAATCCTAGTTACAGTTTCAGGTACACTCCATACACGGAAGTCATTCTGCTACTCATACAACTTTCAACTTCAGATACAGTCCGGATATGCTCCAAACATGGTTGCCATTCTGTCACTCATTCAGAATTTGTCCCTAGCACGCAGTTGCTCCATACAGATGTTTCTCTGTTACCCAGATACAATATAGATACACTCCAGACACGGAAGTCATTCTGATATTCGTTCTACATTCAAATATAGTTACAGCTCAGATACGCCTCAGACACGGAGGCCATTCTTCTGTTCATACAAACACAGTCCTTAGATACAGTTCAAATACATTCCAGACACGGATACCATTTTGATCCTCATTCTTCTGACCCATCACACTGCAGTTCAACGAACCTTTCAGATGGCATCGTTAAGCCCATCTCCGAAAACATTCTGTCACCCTTCAGATGGCATCTTTAAGCCCATTCCCATATCCATTGTTCTGATAAGTGCAAATTTAAGGGCACTCTAGTGTCCAATCTCCTTTTACCTTCGAGACGCGAAAAGCAAGCCTGCCAATCTAACTCTTCAGGTGCAAGAAGATTGAACAGGGGCAACTGTTGTACCCCAAAATTTGCCCTCTCCTTCTTCAGGAAATCATCTTGGATTCAGAGTCCCTCTGAAACAAATCCAAGTCCTGAATTGTCCATTTTTGCCCAAGAAAACCATTGACAGGAACAAAATGATCACACAAGCTCTAAAGGCAACGTTTTATCTTGAGAAAAATTAAATTCTAAGCATTTGGAATTTTTCTCTAAAAAATGAGTGTTTAAGGAGAAATCTGCGCTTCAGAACTTCTGGACCAAACTCCAGATAGAAATGGTCAGAAGTTGCAAGGTTGGCTCAACGTAGTCAGAAGTTGGCTCTTCAGCAGCTACATCAGCTCAATCAGAAGTTGTAAACGTGGTTCAATATGTAAGTCTCAGACAGAACGTGACTCTTTCAGCAGTTACGCAAGTTCAGCCAGAGTTTACTAAAGGAATGCAAAAGGAACAAGAGCATGCTGAAATCAGAAGATGAAAAGGTCAGAAGAGTGGGTGTTACACTGATACAGAATCTCTAAGCCCAGGATTCCCATAAGCAAATCCAAGGAACGTGTCAGAAAATCAGGAGAATCCCCAAAATTTGCTAAGACAACAGGAGGCCAAGACCAGAGCATGGTTTACGTTGATTCTTGGTGAAACAGAACTGCTGGTTCAAAAGTTTGGTTTCCATTACCAGAATATTGGTGTTGATAAGTCTCATCACCATTTAATGCTCATTAATTCTCCCAACCACTCCTGAACATTCATCCAAGTAATCCCTTCACGTGTCGCTGGGAAAACGCCTTTATGCAGGTTCTGGCATGGATCTACACGCCACCGTCCACCTAAGAGGTCACTTCTTTCCAATCCACGCCTGTTGTTCCAGCCTAGGATGAAGGCTATCTGTTATCACAACTTCCCAGGAATTTCATTCAAAGAACAACTCAGCCTCTGTTGGCGCTTTAATGTTCAAAGAAATCCACAAGAGCTTTGTCTATAAATAGAGAACCATTGCCTACTGAAAAAGGGCGTCCAAGAAACAGAAAAATTTCTAGAAGAAAAAACAGAAATCTTTAGCAAGAAAGTGCTGTGAAACTCTGCCAAAACCTCCAGTGCTTCATACCTTTGAATTTCTTACCTTCAAACTTCATCAAATACCCAGTTTTCTGTGTGAACTAAAAACACCCTTTTTAAACTTCTGACCCTATATACGCACACACCTTCATCTACCCTTTTCAAAAAGAATCTGCCCAGAATACTATCAGAGCCAAGAGCTAGCTCACATCCACAAACTTTTCCAACAGCCAGGTAAGCACATGCTGACCTTCATCACGCTGCTAAGCATCATCAGCTGTGCATACTCAAATAAACATAATGTAAATATCATGTTGTTGTTGTTTGTGTTCTGAGGATCTTCATACCTCAGAACATTCTGAGCCAGTGTAGAACCTGCCTGTGACCTTATTTGTTCTGCCCTCTGAAACACTTTAACATTTGCTGGAACTGTTCCAAATATGTTTTCTGTTTTGTGGAATAATAACAAAATTGCAGATGTTCTGATTAGTACAGGGAAAAGCCAAGTGCTGACTTTGACGTTAGCACATCTGAAGCCTGTTTTGCTGTCAACAATATCAGAACTTCTGAGAATTATTGTTTTTTCAGCAGGATCAGAACTTCTGAGTTCCCCACTAACAAACTTCTGTCTTGCAGCGCAGGGGGGTCAGAACTTCTGATTTCCCCACTAACAGGTTTCTGTTTTGCAGGTGCCAGAGTCAGAAGCTCTGACTTATACAGATTAACCAAAAGGTTGATCATCTGGCAGCGGGTCTGAGTCAGAACTTCTGATGACCTCTCAGCAGCGCGCTGGCTCCCTCTCTCTTTCTCTCTATCTTGTTTTTTGCTATTTTCTTTTTTGTCTATTTTTCTCGTTGAACCCCCCATGTACAAATGTGTATCCCCACTCCCTAATTGTTGTAATAGCGTAGGATTTTATATTTCCGCTTCTTATTGCTAGTAATTAGGATATGTATGGCAAGATAAAATCAATGAAATAGAAAATCCTAATTCAAAGATAAACTCTTGTGTGCAATAAAACACACTTGCACACTAACACCCCTAGGGTTACTCCACTTGTTGCCTTCAATAATGGGCCATGTTGCATGTTAGGTGTCTTTGGCAAAACAAAACAAATCAAATGATCATAGTCCCTCGATGACGCTTTCGAAAGTTGCCTAAAAATGATCAAGTCCCTTAAAGAAAGATTGCCCAAAGACACTTGGCACCATTGCAATCATGGTCTAAACGATGACCCGTGCCCGTCCCGTTCACATCCTAACACAAGATTTTTCACCAAATACAATGGTGGAATAAAATTGTTAAAAGGGTTAAAACATAGCAAAGATCTTTGAGAAAAATAGGGTAGATAACTCTTAGTTACTTGATCAAAAAACTTGCAAAACAAAAACACTTGCCTATTTTTCAAAACACACATCACAATACATTTTCAAAATAACTTTCAAAAACATTGAAAACTTTTCAAAAGACAAATACACCTTTGTATACATTCAAACATGGATCATTACAAAGGTTGCCACCACATTGGCCTCTTTTCAAAACATTTTCAAAAATCCACACACAAAGCACCATTTCAAACAATTGAAAATCAAGGCAAGTTGATCTAAGCTAGTAACTAAGAGCCCATGGATAACCATGGATAGAAAGGGTGCTAATACCTTCCCTTTCTATAATCTACTCCCCGAACCCAAGAAAACATCTCAAAGGTCTTTTGCTGTGCTTTTTAACCTTTCCTTAGGATAAAATAAAAAGTCGGTGGCGACTCTTGCTCAACCGAAACATTTGCGAAAACAAATGCAAAACCCAAGTCAGTTCTCCCACCGTATCACACCTGTGCATATGCATGTATTACACTTTATTGTCTTCCATATACTGTTGTTGTACTGGATCTGCTTCTTGTTTGGGTGGGGATGTTACTATTGAGGTAAAAGGCCCAGTACCCAGGCCAAAGTTCACTATGACACCTAGGAATAGAGTGGGGGCATGACGGCTATAGGACGTGGTCCGATTAGTGCAGTCATGTCATATACCATGCTCGGATGAGGTTCAATTGGAGGTACTTTCATCATGCACGTATGTGTTGCAATGATTGTACTTTCAGGCGAACTCGTGATTTTCGAGTTACCATTATCTCACCCTGACCTAGTCTTCACTCGTGAGCGGGGAGGGAATTTTATCACAGGTACAGTTGGTGACTATATTCAGACGGTTACTTTTGGTTACATCCTGGATTTCTGCCAACAATTATGAGGTACTCAGATTTATTTTTTGAAGACCCAGCTATGATCTTCATGGATTTCTTCCGATTACGTTTCAGACCTGTAATCTCGGTATTAACAAGAATATGAAGAGGCAGTACAACAGGAATCAGTATCATGGAAATAGTAACCCCATGATCATTTGCACACACATCATAGCATATTTACTTTTCAAAAAAATATATATATGTCAATAATTAATTCGCATGCGCATTGTCATTTCCAGGATCTCTCTAGGGTTTCCTTTTCCTCCAAAGAATGGCAAACAACATTGATATCACCCTAAATACAAAGAGGGATAACTTCAGCTTTCCGTTTCGTCCTAGTATTTTGCCCTCTCTTGAAGAGCTCAGATACCTCATGAATTGTCAATAAATGGGTGTTTTTGGTGAAAGATATGGGAATCTCCTATCTTTATTGGACGCTCGGGTTGACGATAAGGTTGTACAAACTTTGTTACAATTTTATGATCCGGAGTTGCGTTGCTTCACATTTCAAGACTACCAGTTAGCACCTACTCTTGAGGAGTATGCTCATCTTCTCCATATTAAGCTCACCAACCATGTTCCATTTGTTCGAGTCCCTGTTGAGCCCGACTTTGAGTCCATTGCTAAGGTTATTTATTTGAGCCTTAACGATGTAAAAGGGAAATGGAGACGTAACAAAGTCACTTGTGGTCTTCCTGTAGATTTCTTGGCAAGTAAGGCTAAGGAAATGGTGAACGTGGGAAATTGGGATGCTTATTATGCTTTGTTGGCTTCCATCATTTACGGAGTTATCTTATTCCCTGAAATTAAAGAAATCGTAGACTTGGCTTCTCTTTGCATCTTCATGAATAAGAATCATATACCCACGCTATTAGAAGATACTTACCACGCCATCCACTCCAGGCATGGGAAGAAAGGAGTAGTAGTATGTTGTACACCTATGCTTTACAAATGGTTCTTGGCGTAGTTACCCACCAAAGGGCCATTCAAAGAAGATCCTCGTTTGTGGGCATCGAAAGTGATGACACTCACCTCTTTCAATATCCAATGGTAAAAACTTAAGGTGGATAGCTCCGAAGTCATCTCTCACTGTGCAGGTTTCTCTAATGTTCCGCTCATGGGAACAAAAGGAGTTATCAACTACAATCCAGTACTCTCTCTTCACCAATTAGGTTATGCCATGAGGCGTCCACCCACGGCCAAGGAGCTCGAACCTATGTTTTTCAAAAAAGGAGAAGACCCAGAATTTCTGAAGAAAGTGGAGATTGCTTGGGCACATGTTGGAAGGAAAGGAAAGGATTTCTTCGGGCCAAAAGAGGTATTAGCTTTCGATCCTTACGTGGATTGGTTGAAGGAAAGATTCAAAACTCTTATGTTTCCTTTTGAAAAGGAAATCTCCTTGTATATTCAACCCATCGAGTTGCAGCACGATGTGCCTAAAGAATGCTTCTATCAAGTACAATTGGAGAATAGGGACCTCCGCCAGAATTTGGCAGACAAAAAAATGGAAATTTATTTCTTAACAGAAAAGAAAAAGGACTTGGCCCGTCAACTGAAAGAGTATGAAGGGGAAGGTAGTTCCAAGAAACGACCCAGAGATGAAAACTCTTTTGTGTCTACGGAAGAATATCAGATAGCCATCACTGATGTAGAAAGGAATCGTCAAGAGACTTTGAAATTTCAGATGGCCAACAATAGGAACAAAGCCAAGGTCAAGGAATTGTGAAACCAATTCAAAACTGCTAAAATGGAGTTGGAAGCAAAAGAAGATCAAATGACCGAAGTGCTGAAAGAGAATGCAAGACTCTGAGACAAGATCAAGGAGATTGAAGAAGCACCTGTGCCTATACCTTTACCAGAATGTAAAGAGTGTGATCGCTTCCTAGAGAAATGTGTGTACTTAGAGGGACAACTATATCGAAAAGATGTGGTGATCGATAGCTTCGCTCGAGGACGGGATCGTGAAAAGACAAAGAAGTTATTTGAAGAAACTAAGGAATGGAGTGAGGAGTACTTCCGGCAAGGAGGACCTTTGTATTACACAAAGATTAGAGATCCCCCCCCCCCCCGTTGATTATCTTGTTCTCCCCTTCTATTTTCTTTTTGTCTTTTGATCACCACCAGTCTTGTTGGATGGGGTCATTTAGATTTCATTGCAGTTTTTGAACCATGCTTGTAAGAAATTACCATTGGATCATATGAATGATATTATTAATGAGATAAATTGTTAATCAAAATTTCTTCCAACTGTTTGTCTCTCTTATCGTGTTGTTTAAAATTCTTAAGGGTAATAAAACTTTGGATGTCTTGGAAATGATATAACATCACATACATAATAATGCATTCATACATATCATAATTTGAGAAATAATTATGGCAGGTCTTCTTATTCCTTGATTTGGGCCCCCCTTTGCAGAAGATAGTCACTACGAATTCCCATCGTTATAATACTCGAAGCACCACCAAAAGATAAATGGAACAAATTCAGGCAGATGTTGTGGCTATGGGGACCAGGATGGATACTCGAGTCGATCAACTGATGGAGATTATTCAGAACATGGCTTGTCAACAGGAGGAAATGAGGGCTATAATTGTAAGACCTGCTGAAGCATTGAATAATGGGGGTGAAAACCTGGACGCTGGTCCACCAGGGGTCGTCATCAATAATCCCAACAATATTCCAGGGGCTCAGAACGCAGTGGAGAATCCGGGAGGAACTCGAAATATGAATATCGGTTTGAATACCCAAAATGGCCAGCATGTGAATTTCAATAACCTTACAGGTAACCAAGGCATCCTTGGGAATCCAGCTATGGGAAACCCTCCCCCACTCACTCCTGCTCATCAGAACACCGAATAACCTACAATGCTACCAAGGCCTGTTCGCATTCCTGTTAGGCCAGTGGAAGAAGATAATTGGGAAGACTGGATGACTAATATGGAAGAGCCAACTGAAGATAGCAAGAAGTTTCATATGCTCGAAGAATGGATGCGCAAATTTGAAAGTCAAGGTACAGTAGGCTTTGACATGTCTGACTTAGGCTTGGTGCCCAGAGTGAAGATTCCCCCAAAAATCAAGGTGCCTGATTTCGTAAAGTACAAAGGCACTTCCTTCCCAAAGACCCGTGTTAAGTCTTTCTATCGGAAGATGTCTGCATATTCCAACGATGAGAAACTGTTGATGCACTACTTTCAAGATAGTTTGACAGGTGGTCCACTCGAATGGTACATGCAGTTGGAAAGTAGTCGGATCCGCACATGGAGAGAATTGATTGAAGCACTTTTTTTGCACTATCAGTATAACACTAACATGGCACCCACAAGAACCCAACTGCAGAACTTATCCCAGAAACGAGATGAGTCCTTCAAAGAGTACGCCCAGAGGTGGCGAGAGATGGCTGCAAAAGTGCAACCTCCCATGTTAGAACGAGAAATGGTAGAGATGTTTAGTAGTACGTTGCAAGGCCAGTATTACACAACCTGTAGCATATCAGGTACTTTTGTGAGATGGTAACACACGGGGAGCAGATTGAGATCGGAATTAAATTAAGGAAAATCCAAGATGTCCCTGTTGGGAATAGTGCTGGAAATACTAAGAAATATTTCGGGGGACACTCAAAGAAAAAGGAATGAGAATCCAGTGTGATCTATCCTCAGAAGGGGACGGGCAGATATCGAGATTACGACCATCAGGCTGCTGCTGTAACAATTCCAATAGCTCCCCCTCAACGTCTAACATATACACCCCGGCAGAGTAATCAATAAAAACCAAAACTCCCCTTAGGAAGTTTGACGTGCTTCCGATGACATATGATGAGTTGCTTCCCCAATTACTCGAGCTAAAATTGATTGAGTTAGGTACATTGAAAGTTGACCCCGAAAGGTTGCCCATTCACTTTGATGTTAATGCCCGGTGTGATTTTCACTCTGGCGGACAGGGGCATACTATTGAGAATTGTTATGCTTTCAAACACAAGGTCTAAGACCTGTTAGACTCCCAAGCTATTAATTTTGGGCCAGCACCTAATATCACAAATCAACCACTACTGACTCACGGAGGTTCCACCATTAATGCCATCATTGAAGAAGAAAGCCTAGATTTGGTTATGGATGTTGATCAGTTAACTACCCCCCTGTTATTCGTGAAAGAGAAATTGACGAGCAAAGGTGTGTTCTTGGGCTGCGGAATGGACTGTACTGCTTGTTTAAAAAATCCATAGGGTTGTCATTTGTTGAGAAATGCAGTTCAAGATTTGATTACAAAGGGGTTTCTTCAGTTTAATCGCAAGATCATGAAGCCTGAGATCGATAAAAACGAAGTCAATTTGATAACTATTCCGGTCAAACAAAAAGCTACCCGAGTACCTGTAACAATCTTGGTACCTGCTAAGAAGTCTCCACTACTTATCACTACGCCTGGCCCGGTACCGTACGTTAGCGACAAGGCAGTACCTTGGAATTATGGTGGTGAACTTTACTATCAAGGGAAGAAGGTTACTACTCAGAGGTCTAAGGAAGATAAGGCTGAAGAAGAGAAACCCGCAGTGCTCGATATCGTCAGTGAAAGCATAATTACTCGCAGCGGTCGAATTTTCTCCCTGACAGGGCAACCTGAAAGTAGTACAGATGATGCAGCTTAGGCTAAAGGCAAGCAAATCATGGTCAATAGCGATAAGCCAGAGCAAAGTACCCCTGTTCCCTTTTTTGATGAAGAAATGTCTAAGGATACAGCCGAGTTAATGCGGTACATCAAGAAGAGTGACTACAAAATCATTGACTAGTTAAGTCAAACACCCTCAAAGATATCCATCCTCGCCTAGCTCAGATACTCGGAATCCCATAGAAATGCATTGTTGAAACTGTTAGGAACCTCTTTTGTCCCCCAAGAAATATCAGTGAACCAGTTTGAGGGAATTGTGAATAGTATTTCTGCAAGTAACGGGCTGGGTTTCACGGACTTCGACCTACCCTCTGAGGGGAGGAAGCATAACAAAGCATTACACATCTCTATGGAAATTGAAAAAACTATTTTGTCTCGTGTGCTGGTTGATACAAGTTCCTCTATCAACGTATTACCTAAGTCTGCTCTTTTGAAACTACATTATGAGGGGATTTCTTTGAGGCCGAGTGATTTGGTTGTTATGGCTTTTGATGGATCAAGAAGAACTGTGTTCGGGGAAGTCGACCTGCCAATCAAGATAGGACCTCAAGTATTTGAAGCAACCCTCTTTATCATGGATGTAAATCCTTCCTATTGTTGTTTGCTGGTCCGCCCATGGATCCACGGGGTTGGCGCCGTTACCTCCACTCTACACCAGAAGCTGAAGTTTTTACTAAATGGAAAAGTGGTCACTGTCTGCGGCGAACAAGATTACATTGTCAGTCACCTGAGTTCCTTTCGCTATGTTGAAGTAGAAGGGGAAATCCATGAGACGCTGTGTCAAGATTTTGAAACTGTACAGGTTGTTAGGGCTCCTCATCAAGAAGACAAAGGCCAGAAATCCCCATGTCATCCTATCGCCAGGCACAAGCAATCGTGCAGTCTGGTCATCTAGAAGGCTTGGGAAGAGTGTTGGATCTCCTTATTCAGAAAGACAGGAAAGGTTTAGGCTTCATCGCTAATCAAGGAAAGTCAGTCATCACTCCTAAAGGTCAAAGTATTTCTCCACCGATTCGATTCGTCAGCGGAGGAATTATCCAGGAAGAAGCTCATGCAGTAAGTGAAGGAGATGACAGTGATTGTGAGATGGATAGGTGGGTTCGTCCAACCAGGCCGAATGAAAAGCTTACCAACTGGTTCGCCAAAGACATCATCGGAGTCACCCGTTTTGAAGAGTAACTTTCTTTTATTTTTGTTATCATACAATAATCCCTATGTCCTGCCTAAGATATAGCGGGCGTACTGTAAGGCCACAATGTTTTTCATTTACAAGTTTATTCGTCAATAAAGAACGTCTTTTGTTTTCAAATATTTCACTTTTTGTCTTTCCGAATTTCTTTTTTATAAGATTCAAGATTTTGTTTTCTTTTACATATAAAATAAAGCCAAAAAATAACCATGCAGATTATGTCCCTCATTAATCCCAGAAAATGTCAAAAATGATTCTGCTATGACTCTCTACGACTTCGAAAAACTAATATATCAAGCTGAAGAAGAAACTGAGGAAGACTGCGAACTTTCCGAAGAGTTGGCTAGGATATTGAGGCAAGAAGAAAAGGTTATTCAACCACACCAAGATACCATTGAATTGCTCAACTTAGGAACATAAGAGGCCCGAAAAGAAGTTAAGATTGGGGATGCTCTAGAAGACAGTATCAAGCACGAATTAATCACAGTGCTCCGCGAGTATGTGGATATATTTGCTTGGTCTTATGAAGACATGCCTGGTTTAGACACGGACATCATCATGCACAAGCTACCTCTCAAAGAGGAGTGTCTTCATGTTAAACAAAAGCTTCGAAGGACTCACCCTGAGATGTCTAAGAAGATCAAAGAAGAAGTTCAGAAACAGTTTGATGCCGATTTTTAAAAAGTGACATCTTACCCGTTATGGATCGCGAATATTGTGCCAGTACCAAAAAAGAATGGAAAGGTCAGGATGTGTGTGGATTATAGGGACTTGAACAGAGAAAGTCCTAAAGATGACTTCCCGTTACCATATATTGATGTGCTGGTTGACAATACAGCTCAAGCAAAAGTGTTCTCCTTCATGGATGGTTTTTCTGGCTATAATCAGATTAAGATGGCACTATAAGACATGGAGAAAACTACTTTTATTACTCCTTGGGGAACATTCTGTTATAAGGTGATGCCATTTGGCCTGAAAAATGTCGGGGCAACTTATCAACGTGCGATGGTCACTCTCTTTCATGACATGATGCATAAAGAGATTGAGGTATACGTCGATGATATGATTGCAAAATCTCAGACAGAAGAGGAACATCTGGTTCATTTGTTGAAATTGTTTGAAAGGTTAAGGAAGTTCAGGCTAAGGCTAAATCCAAATAAGTGCATGTTCGGAGTAAGATTAGGGAAACTGTTAGGGTTCATCGTAAGCGAGAAAGGAATCGAAGTTGACCCTTGAAAGGTAAAGGTTATACAAGAAATGCATGTGCCGAAAACAGAAAAGGAGGTTCGCGGCTTTCTCGGAAGACTGAACTACATTTCTAGATTTATCTCCCACCTTACAGCCACTTGTGAACCAATCTTTAGTTTGTTAAAGAAGAGTCAGACAGACAGGTGGAATAACAATTTCCAGGGAGCATTCGATAAAATTAAAGAATATTTGATGGAACCTCCGATTCTCTCGCCCTCGGTGGAAGGTAGTCCCTTGATAATGTACCTAACAGTATTGGAGAATTCAATGGGGTGTGTATTAGGGCAGCATGATGTGACTGGTCGAAAAGAGCACCCCATATATTACCTTAGCAAAAAGTTTACCGACTGTAAGGTAAGATACTCACTACTCGAGAAAACTTGATGCGCTTTGGTATGGGTTGCTCGCCGACTAAGGCAGTATATGTTAACTCATACCACCTTACTGGTCTTTAAGATGGACCCAATCAAGTACATCTTCGAAAAACCAGCCCTCACGGGAAGGATAGCTCATTGGCAAATGATTTTGACTGAATATGACATTCAATATACCACTCAAAAGGATATCAAGGGTAGTGTACTGGCAGATCATCTTGCCCACCAACTCGTGAAAGATGACTACCAGCCAATGAAGTTTGAGGTTCCTGATGAAGACATTGTGTACATACGAGATTGTAACATCCCAGGCCTAGAGGAGGGACCTGAGCCAGGATCGTGATGGACAATGGTGTTCAGTGGTGCCTCCAATGCATTAGGTAATGGTGTTGGCGCGGTGATTACTTCTCCTGAAGGTTTTCATACTCCTCTTACCGCCAGGATTTGCTTTGATTGTACAAATAATATGGCTGAGTATGAAGCTTGTATTTTTGGGTTAGAAGCCTCCATTGATTTACGAATCAAAATCTTGGAAGTATATGGAGATTCTGCTCTGGTAATTAGCCAAATCAATGGAGATTGGGAGACTCGTCACCCAAATTTGATTTCGTATCGCGATCATGTGTTAAAGCTAACCCCTTATTTTGATGAGATTACTTTTAATCACATTCCAAGGGAGGAGAACAACTTGGCAGACGCTTTGGATACCCTTTCATCCATGTTTAAGGTTAAATGGGCGAATGAAGCTCCTTCTATCACCATCCTAAGGTTAGATGAACCAGCGTTTTGTTATGGAATAGGAGAAGATGACATTGACCAGAAGCCATGGTTCTATGACATCAAAAGGTATCTTAAAACCCAAGAGTATTCAGAAGGTGCTTCTATCACATATAATAAGACTTTACAAAAGTTTGCCGCCAAATTCTTCCTCAACGATGATATTTTGTATAAAAGGAATTATGATTCTATCCTGCTCAGATGCGTGGATAAGCACGAGGCAAGTAGGATCATAGAAGAAGTGCACAAAGGTTCTTTTGGGATACATTCTAGCGGGCATACTATGGCCAAGAAAATCTTGAGGGCGGGTTACTACTGGTTAACAATGGAAAATGATTGCTACAATCATTCTAAGATCTGTTACAAGTGTCAGATTTACGCCGACAAGATTCATGTGCCGCTCAATCCCCTGAATATCCTAACTTCACCTTGGCATTTCGCGATGTGGGGAATTGATATGATAGGTCGAGTTGAGCCAACCGCTTCCAACGGACACCATTTCATTTTGGTGGCTATCGACTACTTTACTAAGTGGGTCGAATCAGCATCTTATGCCAATGTCACTAAGCAGGTGGTAGCACGTTTCATCAAGCATAACATAATCTGTCGATACAGCATCCCCGAAAAGATTATTATTGATAATGGGTCAAACCTCAACAATAATATGATGAAAGAGTTATGTGAAAACTTTAAGATAAAACATCACAATTCCTCTCCTTGCCGCCCTAAGATGAATGGCGCAGTTGAAGCAGCAAACAAAAATATTAAGAAGATTGTGTAGAAAATGGTCATCACTTATAAAGATTGGCACGAGATTCTACCATTCGCTTTACATGGTTATCCTACCACCATGCGTACATCGACTGGGGAAACCCCTTTTCGCTCGTTTACAGCATGGAAGCAGTCCTACAAGTGGAGGTGGAAATCCCTTCTTTAAGGATAATGACGGATGCACAATTGGATGAGACTGAATGGGTCCAGAATAGGTTCGATCAGTTGAATCTCATTGAGGAGAAAAGATTAACGTCGATTTGCCACGGACAGTTATACCAAAAAATGATGAAGAAAGCCTTCGACAAGAAGGTACGTCCGCGGAATTTTCAAACTGGTGATCTGGTGTTAAAAAGGATCTTACCTCCTAACAACACGAACGCTAGGGGTAAATGGGCTCCCAATTATGAAGGACCTTTTGTTATAAAGAAATTTTTCTCGGGAGGGTCTATGATGCTCGCAACCATGGATGGAGAGGATTTCCCTCACTCTGTCAATGCGGATGTAGTAAAAAATTATTTCGCATAAGAGGTCATTGGTTTGATCGGAACAGGACGAAGGTTTGGTCCAGCCAGTTATTCGGAAGACAAGTAACGAAGAATTCAGGGGTCATGAGAGTTATAGCAGAGTTGTACTTGACAAAATATGTATTCATTTTCATTTCTTTCTTTTGTCTTCCTCCCCATGTCTTTCGCTTACAATTGTTCCTTTTCGATAATTACTTTTCATTGTAAATGCCTATTTACAGGCCACTCATTCAATAAAAGTGTTGATTCAAATTACGCCAAGATTGTTTTTTATTATTACTGTTTTGATAAACAAATTTTCAATATTTTCAATAAAACAATGCAAAAAAAAAACATTAAATCTTCACAGCACGTGGCATCAGAGTACTCAAATATCAGGTGTAGGGACCAGTCCATGCTCAAGATGTGTTGTTATAAAGTTCACCTCCGCATGATAGGATATTCTTACTAAGGATATGATGGATATTGATTCTCAACTCAAGAGTTTAAAGCATCGATAAACAATAAAGGAGGTTACCAAACGTTCTTTCTGAAGCAACAAGTCTGAATGGAGACTAGTCTCCATTACATTTGCATTCTCGTTTGGAATCTTTCTTGTTTTGGTTCAGTACTTTCTTGTATGCAAAACTTGATTATTTTTGAATACTAATTACAAATGCATTGAATATGTTTGTTTTTAATTAGTCCATTCGTATTCAATCATGAATATTTTTATTTACTTAACTCTTGTTAAATAAAGAAAAGGACCTCTGGATGGTGGATGATGAGTAATATGCCAAAAATTCGAACGGTGTGCTTTTGAATAGGACCATGCTGACAATGTACAGGCCTTGTTTCAATTCCTAAACACCGGAGATATAAGGGAGATAGACCCTCGTTAACCCCTTTGAGCCTTGAAGCAGGAGTTTCTTTTCTGTTCAGAAAAACCCTCACATTTAACCCGGGGCAGGGTAGATTTTAGTTGATCCGATCGAATGCTCAGAACTCATCATGAGTGTGCATCTAAGGATACATCAATGGTTATCCATCAAGAGGCTGAGGAAAGTCAAAACCACAAAGGTTAACCCTCATTTATCAGCAGCGTGCATCAATGGATATCTCTCGCACTCCAGGAGGTCGAAAGATGATAATACCATAATGGTTATTCCTCGTCAACCAAACAGCAAGGCAGTTACACCTTTTCAGCAAATCAAAGAATGACTCGAAGTCACATGACTGAGTCAAACCAAAAGAAATAATAGAAGAAAGAGACAAAAAGCCCCGCTAAGCCGAAACTTGAAAAGACAAGTCGCTTAGGCAAAAGTCAGGGCATCCTGTTGGACTTCAAAGTCAAAATCAAAAGGAATTTGTCCAGGCAAAAGTTAGGGAATACAAAAAGAAAGCGGAAAACGTGAAAAGCGAAAATCCTCCATGAAGAATAAAATCGTGTGATCAAATACCAAGAATGAAAGAGGTGAGTGACTACCATATCCTCCTCAATCATAGTAAACTCCTTTTGAGGGATGAGTGCTCGTATTGGTTTAACTGAATTTAGGACTGGAGGACATCATGGAGAATGGGTGGGCACCAAATATTTTGAGCCTCAAATCATTTTTTTTAAAACCATGAACCAGGCCACGTTACAACCCTTAAAAGTCCTAACTGAAGCATGGGTTAATTCGAAAGCACACTGTGAACAAGAATACGGTAATCTGACTCCTAGGAGGCTTGCAAAAACTTTTGAGTTGGTATCACTCTATCTTTTTAACTTCTTCCATACAAAATTTGTATTTGTTTAATCTTTTCAATAAAGTTTTTTATACTTCAAGACAAACATGAGCTTTTCATTACAATTACCATTCTTAGAATAAACAAACTTTGCATATGAGCAAGTGCTTAAACATCAAGTAAGCTTGCATAATGAGCATCAGATGAAAATTTGATCATCTCAAGGGAAAAATTGCTTCAGGATACCGTTTAAAGGTAAATCATTTGTGAGAATGGTCTTAACTTGGGGAAAATCTTCTATTGACTCTGTTAAGTAAAAGAATACCAGTTTGAGAAATGGTTTGAAAGATTGTAAAAGTGGATTGCCCAGAGTCTCTGTCGGGTAGTGGTGCATTACTTTCAGTTGGTCCAAAGGACATATTGCTTCAAGTATCTGCTCGAGAATGAAGAAGTTCAATTCAAGAAGTATGGTTGTGAAGTAAGCTATTTTCAAGACATAAGCCAACCACTCTAAGGTTGTGTTATCTTCAAAAATCATAAAGTTTCTTATCCTTCCGTGAGCATGAGAAAATATTTGTCGAGATTCTATTAAGCAGGGGCAAGCATGTCGAATACTCCATCGAGTAGGTATTCAGCCAATCTGAGGCATTCAACTCAGGTTTTTATCCCTCAAAGTTCAGTCAAACTAGGGCAGTTATACTAATATTTGACAAATCTCTCTGAGAATACGTTGATCAGAGGAGAATCTTCTCCAATTTTTGGTTATCTAAACATCATGTTCCAAAGTTCATAACACTGGGCAGATTATCTTCAATAGTATAAATCTCAAAAAGTCCTCTCGAGGCAATTTTTTGCAAAAGCCTTACAGACTGGGGCAAAAATTTATGTAAGGGCTTTCTCTCTTCATCAGTGGTTGATCAGGTAAGTCCATACGCAAGCTAAATGACCTATGAATTTGAAAATCATGCCGAGAATTCGGGATAGTTATCTTCGACTTATCAGAGACTCAAGTCCATTTACTTATATCCTTTGTCCTAAGTCAAGGTTATTATCCCCAGTCGAAGTTGAGATTGTTATCCTCAGTAGGATATGAGCAGTAACACAAAGAGAATTTGGGTTTTTTTACTCGTACAAGACGCGATGGAAATATTGCTTCCTAGGGGGGTGCCACTTCCCAGTAAAAGACTTGTTGCTACTTGACAAAGACCTGTCTACCAAGGGGTTTCTCTTCTAAGATATTTCCTCCCCAGTGAAAAATCCTCATTTCTCTGCAGGAGGAGAATGTTCTTTCTCCCTGGAAATGTAGAAGTTGTGTAAAGTCTAGATTGATCCCTTTTCATCGGACTGCAATTTATTTTTGCAGCATCTTCTCTAAAGTCCACTTTTTAGTGGCATTTCTCCTCGGAGTCGACATGTTGAAGTAGCAATATTGCATCACAGTTTTTACCCGGTGATTGATAGTTCAAGTTGTCTATTCTTCAGTAAGGTTTTCCATTCTAAACAGGGGCATGTCACCCCAATTTCTGTTTTGCAAGTATTGTTGGTCTTGTATGACAAGATGCATACCAACAAAGGAATCAAGAAGGGTCTGTATGTGACTAACATGAGGATTTTCGTATAATGAGATCCAATTTTCCCCAGTGGAACTATTCTTCTTTCCCTAATAGAGCAAGTATCTTATCTCTCTGGTGAGGTATGCAAGAGAATTCCAGTCATAACTCTTTCGTTACCAGTGGTAGAAGATTTTGTTGACATGTCCCCAGTGGAGTCTCTATCCTGGGATGTTGTTTCTTCCCCAAATGAGGATCTTTTACCTCCCAGCAATGTTATCCCTAGTGTGGTCTGAGTAGAATTCTTTTTATTTAAGAATTTATATACTTTCCAACAGAAGTTATCTTCGTCAAAGAATTTCTATGCCAAAAGTTTCCATTTCCAGCAAAGTTTTCCTCTTTCCAATAGAGGATAAAGAATTTATTCCCCGTAAAGTGGGGAGTTTGATCAGAATTCAAGATTTTCTCTGAACCGCAATTTATGTTTGCAGTGTTCTTCCCAAGAAGTTACTTCCCCAGTGATATCGATCTTTAGAGGTTGGTGGTTCCAAATCTCGGTTCCCCATTGAAGTACAAATTGTCTTTTATCTACAGAAGATCAGATGTGGGAGAATAATCGTTTGGAAGTTCATTGTCTTCTCAGCAGCCGATTATTGATGTGTTTTCCTAATGCATTACTAAACATGCATCATTATATTGCATCTACCAAAACGCGTAGCATTCCCATTGTATGGGGCATTACGCTATAAAAAAAAGGATTCAAACATGCATAAGTACAAGCTAATTATGTTTACTTGTTGTAACCAGACTGTTATGCATTCAGATTTGAACTATCTCCACAAGAAGCCTAGGGTGATTCTATTTTGTTTCCCCAGCTAAGTTTGTTTGATATACCACCAGTCGGGTCTTTGGTGTTTCCCATTGTCTTAGTAAGTCGTGATTCTCTCTTACCCTTGCAAGCTTTTGGTTATATATGTCCTTTCCTCCAGACATATTTTCCCAATATTTTTGGTTATACGCCCTTTCCTCCGGATGTATATTTCTTGATATATCCTTGGTTAGAGTCCTTTCCTCTGGCCTCTTTCCTTATTGCGTATCCGATACCGACCACGGATATGTATTTTCGATACCTATTTCATATGTCTGCTACCAATCCCAGACATGTGTTCCTGATATCTTTGTAAGAGCTTTCTTCGGTGTGTCTCTTTCTTGCGTATCCGATACCGACCACGAATATGTATTTTTGTTACTTGCTTCATGTGTCTGCTACTAATCCCAGACATGTGTTCTTGATATCTTTGTAATAGTTTCTTCAGTCTGTCTCTTTCTTACGTATCCGATACCGACCACGAATATGTATCTTTGACATCTCTTTCTTACGTATCCAATACCGACCACAGATATGTATCTTCGATATCTCTTTCGTACGTATCTGATACCGACCACGGATATGTATCTTTGATATCTCTTTTGTACGTATCTGATACCGACCACAGATATGTATCTTCGATATCTCTTTCTTGCGCATCTGATATCGACCATGGATATGTATCTTTGATATCTCTTTCGTACGTATCTGATACCAACCACAAATATGTATCTTTGATATCTCTTTCGTATGTATCCGATATTGACCACGGATATGTACCTTTGATATCTCTTTCGTACATATCCGATACCGACCACGGATATGTATCTTTGATGTCTCTTTCTTACGTATCTGATACCGACCACGGATATGTATCTTTGACGTCTCTTTCTTACGTATCTGATACCGACCACGGATATGTATCTTTGATGTCTCTTTCTTACGTATCTGATACCGACCACGGATATGTATTTTTCATACCCGTTTCATATGACTGCTACCAACCCCAGACATGTGTTCTTGTGTCTTTGATGTCTCTTTCTTGCGTATCTGATACCGACCACGGATATGTATCTTTTCTGTCTCATTCATATCCGCTACCGACCCCAGATATGTATTTTTGATACCTTCTTCGTATGTCTACTACCAACCCCAAACATGTGTCCGTAACATCCTTGTAAGAAACTTTCTTCGGTTTGTCTCATTCGTATCCGCTACCGACCCCGGATATGTATCTCTGATACCTTTTTGTTTTGTATGTATGCTATAGACTTCAGGCATGTACCTTTTTGATATTTTTCTTACAGGTGTTTGTTACCGAGTCTCAATAAATGTTCCTCGATAACCAAGTTATTCTTCTGTGTGTCAAACTCTGGTTAAACATACATCTAACCCTGATAACCTCTTTTACCTAAAAATAATAAAAAAATGAATAGAAAATACAGAAAAGCCAAAAATATAATGTATTACCGACTGGCTTCGGAGCATAAATTTTCGGGTTCTTTTAGTATTTAATCTTCTTCCACCCTAAAAGTTCGAAAGGATGACGCCAACCTCACCTTCAGGTTGAAGGCGATTAAATAGGGGCAGCTGTTGCACCCCAAAATTTGCCCTCCTAATTTCTTCTATCTGGCTTAGACTCTTGCATTCATTTGTATATATTCCATTAGGTCGTTAACATACATTTGCATTCAGTAAGGCGCTTGAGGTTTAAAATTCAGTAGCTGTGCGATATTAGGGTTTCATAACGGATAAGGTGTTTGTATCCAATAAGGCATGATCCTTCTGATTATCCTTCAAGCAGTGAAATGTGGAAGTAGGGTTGCAACCTATGCTTATGGAGGGTTCCGTTTTCTTCAAATATTAAGGGGCTATTACTCATTCAGATACATTCAAGACAAGAGTCGGAGTGTTTCTCCACCAAGTTTGTGCTTGTCAGCATTTCATCAACCAAGGTTCATTAGGCTTTCTAAGGCGTGGCCATCTTGGTCATATTTCTTTCGGTATTCCCATGTTCACTTCCAAATTGTTCTACGGGGTCATCCAAAGGCTACTAAATAAGGAATTCATTATCTCCGTGTGCTCAACATCGTCCTTTGATTAGGGTTTATTTCTCTAAGTCAAGTACCATTTAAGAGAGGTTTCTCTAGGATGTTGTAATTATCAGGCAAGGCCATCATCAGGGGATATCGTCCATGAATAACCAGGGTTTCAATTGATATATCTTTGAAAAATAAGAAGGGAACCATTGCTTGAATCTCAAGTCATTTGGGAACAAGCTTTATTCCAGAGGAGAAGATTCAGTTGGACCTTCTTCAGGAATTAAGGTTTGTATACCTTGTGATGCAAAGCTCTTCATCTGGTCGATTGGCTTACTTGTGATACAATCTACTTTCTTTGGATTTCATTTCAATGCCCTAAGATCAAAATCTAAAGCTTCATATGGAAGATTTGGGTTATAGGTTAAGTACATGAAGACATATAAGCATGTATTCACTCAAGTTGATTTAAAGAAGCTTAGATTCGTTCATTTGAAGATATTTAAGCAAGAGAGTTCATTCAAATTGATAGAATGCGAGACATTGGGATTTCACAAACACAAAGTCAATGAAGGACTCGGGATATCAAAAAGAAAGAAATACACTTCTTTCTCGGGAAACTCAAAATTAAATAAAAAGAAAGTAATTCGCGCCCTTGATAATTTGTCATTTGGGTTCAAGAGGTCCCAAAGTTACATTTGTATGCAAGGTCATACTGCATTATCTTGGTTTCAATAGAATTTACAAGCGCAAAGCCATTTACAGTTCACACTATAACATTCAAGTCCCATCCACCATTTCAAAAATTCTTCATTCCATATTCAACAAAAACTCCAACAAGTTCATTCATTACAAATTCACCATAAGTCATTCCAATTTAAAATTCATTACACCATTTTTTTCGATTCGATTAAATTCAGAACACCATTGCAAAACCATAGAAAACTACATTCAAAAAATAATTACATGAAAAATTATAATCCAATCTAATAATCCTTCTTATGCGACTATAGTTCACAATAACGGGTATTCATTCCCCATTTCGACCACTTCTCTTGGAGTAACTGCAGCAATCAGAGGTGCAAGCCCTTCACAAACAACACATTTAATAGACGGGTCTTTGTACTCTTCTCAAACATTTCATCCTTTTCAGGATCCACAACAGCACCCTCACTCACAAGCACTAGCACAACCAAGTTATCTTGCTGCGCAGACATCATGTAGTTCGTCATCTCATATGCAGTCACATTGTGCGCATGTAAATGGTAGTAATATCTTGACCTCTACAGCTGCAGAACGACAGTCACAAAAACAACAGACTCCACAGTCACATCCTCACAAGCAAGAGATTGAGGTTAGTGGAAATAATGTACAGTCTTTTGCTAATCATGCATCTTACCCAATAAAGATTCGCAAGGGAAGAACTTCACGATTCCAGTTCAGTCAGTGAACTTTTCTTTCGAGCCAAGTGCAACATCCGATATTGTTGGTGGCAATAGCAAGCATCAACAGGCTTTAAATGGGGGAGTTGAGGTTATACCATCTCAAGCATTTGCAGTATCATTTGCTTCATTTAACGGAACAAGTCTTCCATCAAACCTTAATTTCTCATCCATGAAACAGAACCCACTGGTAATTCAAAGTCTGCCTGATGTTGCACGCCAAGGATATCAAGCTGCAAGTACACTCCTACTGTTCAGCAGAAGACTTACTCAGCTACTATGGAGAAAAGAGGAGGAAATTCCTCCCACCAAGATGATGAGAAAAACCACTCATATAATACTTCAAGTTCTCAACAGTCTTCGCAATTGCTTCAGAAGCAGCATGGCATGCAACAACAGCAACCTGCAATAGCTATTTAAAATAAAGCTTCATCCACCAATACCGGTCTTGCTACAAAATTTGCTAACAATAGCCCTGTTTTCTCACAAAGTCACACTCAATTCAAAAGTTCTAACAAAACTTCTCACCCTAAGATCACGGGAAGAACAGTGGGTTCTCATCCTAATCATTCATCTAGTATAACTTCCAAGACTCCAATCGCCAAAAATATTTCTCAGGTGAAAGGAAGAGGTGTTGACAAATCATCAGGCTCTAACAGAATTCAATTTGAATCAACCAGTGAAAACGTTGTTGTTGAGAAAGCTCTATATGTAGATTCTATACATAGGGTTCCTTCTGAAATGAAGTGTAGAACTGATTTCGGAGAGGACGATTTCGATACTTTAAGAAAATACACTAGGATCGATAAAAATCTTTTGATAGGTTCTTCAAGTGAGGATAACAAGCACATGGTTGTTGTGAATGAAAAACCAGCATTACAGCCAAAAGGTTCAGTGTTTCTTGATTCTTCTCTCCTGGTTCGTCCTGAAAAAACCAAGTGATGATATGCAAGTGAAAATGACTAATCATTTAAACACAGAAAAAAAAAAGAACAATATCGGTTCATAAAACAGAAATGGGAAGGGATCAGAAACAACAAATATATATATTTTGACATTCATTAGCAGCTTTGTTAAGGACATAAATGTTTTCTATCAAACTATACTAATTTTTTTCAAGCTAACTGTGTATAACTGCAACTAACAGTTTTTTAGCATTAAACTCATGATAACCAAGCATTATCCAACAGAACTAACAACCAACTTTCCTAACTGCCTATAACTTCTAACAGAACTCCTTAATTATTTTCTTAACCCAACTAACTCTTAACAGTAGCCTAACAGAATTACAAACTAACTTACAGTTTTAACAAACTTAGTTCCAGCTCATAACTAACTTCAAACCAACCTTCCAGCTCACGTAACAGGAGAAAAAAAACCCGTAAACTAACTCAGTAGCTAATTTTCCATCTCATCTCTAACAATCATCTAACTGATTTCCAACAGAATTCCAGCTACCCTTAACCGTTCCTAACCAATTCACTAACAGTACTAAAAGAACTTTCCAACTGAATTCTCTAACAAAATCCTAACCATCGAAAATTAGTAACAGAATAACTAACTTCCATCCAAGTCCTTCACTCTCTAACCGACTCAGATCTCACCCTTCATTCATAACAGAAAAACAAAATCAACAGCTCAGATCAATGGCTGAGATCTTCTCAAGCTCTAACTGATTCTCCTAGCCTTATCACCTATAAAAACTTTTTCCTTCTCCATTTACAGGGGGGACGCATCATTTTCTTTTTCCAGTTTTCATATTCTCTACCCTCCTACTCTCTCTCCCTTACTCTCCTTCATCTTTACCCTACACCTTTCCTCATCAACCTTCAACCACCATGCTTCATTCACCACCATTCCTCAACAATCACCTTCACCACTCTCTCTGCAACTTCATTCACAGACTTATCTCACGCCTTCACCTAATTCATCTCTCAATAACACCATGCGTAAAAACAGAGAAAAGGCGGAAAACGCGCAAGCAGAAGAAGAACGTGCATGCAGATGAAGAAAACGCGTAAGCAGAAGAAGAACGCGCAAGCAAAATAAGCAAACACGCAAGAAGAATAACTAGAGTTACCTGACATCCTCTGAAGTTCTTATGCTATTGGCACCGTCGAAGAAGCATCGGATTTCTCCGTTACGTAAGCCTTGATTTACTTCATTTCTTCATTCTTGTAGCATTTTGCATCACCACAATGTAGTGTATAAGCTGTAGAATAAAACCCCCATGGTTGCTCCTTCAGATTCGTCACCATCATCATGCAATAGATTCGATAAGAACCATAAGAGTTATTGATATCTGAGCACTTTTCTTTTGATTTCTTAAAATTTCAATGCGTTAAAGAGCTGTTGATTGTGCCTTTGCATTAAGTCTAGAATGGAATTAAAGGTTGATGCAAGATGAGTTGAGACAGAGACGAGGACGGAAGGGGTACAGCGGCGGACGAGTTCTGTCGGAGAAGAGAAGGAAAGGTTTTCATCTTGAAAGTAGGCGAAAAGATACCAACTGAACCCTAATTTCGTTCTCAGTGTAGCTTATCGGGCTTGACTAAACCGGGTCACCCAGTCCCATAAGCCCATTGCTGTGTTTTTCGAGAGGGCATAAGTCTGTACACAAAAACCCTCATTGAACTGGATTTAGTTTGGGCTTAACACCTATTCAAGTCGCTTAAGAAAACCCCTGGATTACTGACTCGGACCCCCTGAGTTTAGTAGTTTCTTTTAAAAAAAATGTTTGTGATAATTGTTTTATTTTAATTTTATTCACATAATAAAAATAATAAAAATTCAATAAGATTTGTTAGATTTCAATTTTTGATTTTTTTTAGGAATTAAATCAGGATCAACCGATTATTTGAGATTTGTAATTTACCTTTGCTTGTTGAGATTTAAATCTTGTGCAGGTTTATGGTGCGATATGCGGATGTGCTTGAAATTTCGATTGTGATTTATTTTCACATCGATGATGCTTCAACACTTATTCTGAGCATTGGATTTCTAACTCTTTTCTTTGTTAATGCTAGCAACTCACGAGATCGTCGGGTTTCTTTGCTCTACGGGCTATTACTCGTTTGGTAGATTTTCTTTCTATTTTCACCCCGCATTTATCACTTCCCATAGATCGTTTGAAGTATAATAAAATTAGGGATGGATATAGGCTAGTCCCCTTTTGACTTTTCTTTTTTTTCTTTTCGCATATGCATTTAAAACAACAAAAAAAACTTCTTTTTTCTTTCAAACTTCAAAAATACTTAAAAATATTACTGATGAGAATCGTGCCTTTGTTGAACATGGGAGATGATAAGCGGGTCTCTTCTCGATCTTATCGTTTTTCCATTCTAAGCCTTGGCATGGTTCAAGTCTCAAAGACTTATTTCACGAATAAGTAGAGAAATGGCTAAAATCTCTCTCTTGAGATTAACTAGTTATTATCTACAAGCAAAAACACCAACAAATACAAAAAAAAAACACTTTTTGCCTTTGGGCTTTCCTTTCAAACTTTTTTCAAAAGAATATATTAATTCACTTTTGTGCTGACGCATAAGTCTCCAAAGGTCGAGTTGCGGCAGAAGGCGAAATTAATACTGTTCATGAAAAAATACAAACCAACAAAAAACACATGAGTCGAACTACGGCTGCTCTGATTCCTTAAAAGGGATACGTAGGCATCGGGGTAGGGCCCAAACGAGCACAACTTTTAATTTTCCCTACATTCTTTTCTCATTTCTTTTGCATGCATTCCCCCTCCAGTAGTATAGTAAACAGTAAGCACAGATTAAACACACCTATAAGATAGACAACAAGAGTGGATACCGTAGAGTACTACGGGCGTGTGGGGTGCTAATACCTTCCCCTTGCGTAATAGACTCCCTTACCCTTATCTCTCGGTCGCAAGATCGTGACTTCTCCCTTCTCAGGTTTTCTCGATGTTTACCATTCCCTTCCGGTGGGATAAAATACGTTCGATGGCAACTTCATTGTTTGATGATTTTCAGCCGATTGTTTCAATAAGTCCTATACCCGTACTTGGGTTACACTTAGGATTAGGACGGGCGGTATAGTCATTTTAACTTTGAGGGAGTAATCCTGAAGAAGGAGGCATGAAAATCCCCCACTCAGTGGAGGTCCCCTTGAAAGTAGTGATGTTTACCAAGTAATTGGGAAGACATTGTTGCTTTCGACCTGGGAACTCGAGAAGCTGAGAGCCGTAGAACCATCAACCCATCCTAGCCTTTTTAGGTGTAGTGCGGAGACTATAACGGAGTAATCCAAAAATAGTTATCGCGCGATGCTGCACTCGGACGAGTTTTTTCTGTGAGTATTACTGATTACCGAGTAATTGGGACGTCGGTAATATCTAAAGGAAGAGCATAGACTCTTATATTTCCTTAGAACCTTTTCCGGAATGTGATAAACCCCTAGTACATACCTTATGGAGCTAAAACCGCCGTGTAGTCCTTTTCATCTTATGCAAAGGACTACACGGCGGTTATCCAGAATATGTGGAGCTAAAACTTCATGCCATAGCATACCATGACATCATTCCATCATGTATATACATATCATATCTAAGGAATTCCAAAGACAAGTCTCGTTGGTCGAGCTCTTCAAAAATGAAAACAAAATTTTAAAAGATAGACGAGTCTTTGGATTTCCTCAGAAATGAAGATAAAACATTCATTCATATTGTCATGCATTCATTATTCACAACAAAAACTTATTGGGATCCCCTTTCCATCAGACTTCAGTAAACAACAAAGACGACTTCTCCACATCCCTACCGTACAAGAAGAAACCAGTGAAGACTTATGGGTCTTTTTGTAGAGAATCAGAATTCTCTTTGCCGAGATATGGACACCATGGGAACTTGCGTGGATCATCTTATGGAAACTCTTCATGCTGTTATCAAGGGTCAAGAAGAGCTACATAAAAGTGTTGGCAAGCTTGCTACTGCTGCTCCCTCCACTTCTGCTAATGGGAGGAATGATAATGCAAATGTTGAGAACTGTACTGAAGCTCCTCAGAATAATGTTGATGATCATCACGACGTCATTGATCTTGATGAACCCCACATGAATCTTGCCGCTGGAGTTGCTGAAACTGCAAATATGTGTCATGCTCTTGAAGAGCGTCTCAAAGCCATGGAGGGTATCAAGACTTTGGGATTAAATACTGTTGTAATGTGTCTCGTTCCTGGGGTAGTCATTCCTCCCAAGTTCAAGGTTCTTGATGTTGACAAATACAAAGGCACCTCTTGTCCAGAGACTCATCTTTGTTCCTACTGCCGAAAGATGACGACCTATGCTGAAAATGAACCATTACTCATGCATTTCTTCCAAGATAGCTTGACTGGGGCACTGTTGGACTGGTATATGAAACTAGAAAGAACTCATATCAGTACTTGGGTAGAACTTGCTGACTCCTTTTTGAAACATTACTATTATAATACTGCCATGACTCTTAGCTGCACTTAGCTTCAAGGGATGATACAGAAATCTGAAGAGTCGTTCAAAGAGTACACCCAAAGGTGGCATGAACTAGCTGCAAGGGTCCAACCTCCTCTCTTGGATCATGAACTGATTGATTTATTTATGGGTACTCTACGAGGTCCTTATCTCCAACACATGCTCAACAGTACCTCTACTTCTTTCTCTGATATGATCATCATTGGAGAACATGTTGAAACTTGTATTAAGGATGGAAAGATCCAAGGTATCCCTAACAATATCAATAACAATACTGGTATTGGTAGGAAGCCGTTTTCTGGTTTCGTCAAGAAGAAAGAGGGTGAGACTAGTGTTGTCACAATCAACCAAGGAAAAGCTCATGCATATCCTCAAGTTCAATTTCCTTATTTCCCCACACCTGTTGTTGTTCCTAATCAATATGTTCTTCAAGTGTATGCTGCTACAACTCCAGCACCCTGGATGGACCAACAACGGCCTTTCACTCCTCAACCACAATATCTTCCACAATAACAATTTGCACCACCTCCAACTTATTAACAACAGAATCAGCAACCTCAAGGTCCAAGAGCTCCACAAAGACAAAGAGCGCCTGAAAGAAGATTTGATCCCATTCCTATGCCATATGCTCAACTTCTCCCTCAGTTACTTGCCAATCAGTTGGTTCAACTGCGTGAACTTAGTCCACCACCTAATCCTCTCCCCAGGGGATATGACATTAATTCTCATTGTGAATTTCATTATGGAGCCCCAAGTCACACAATTGAGAATTGTAGAGCATTAAAATTTAAATTTCAAGACCTTCTCAATGCAAAGTCCATAAATTTCAACCCTGTTGGTCCCAATACTCAGAATAATCTCATGCTTCCTCACCCAGGGGCAGCAGTCAATGCTATTGAAGAAAGTAGTGAACAGACTCTGGTAAACAAGTTTGAAGAGATCAAGATGTCATTAGAAATTGTTAGAGAACATTTGTTGGAGCACGAGGTGCTGCAAGAACTCCATGATTTTTGCTTAACATGTTCCTCTAAACCTGAAGAGTGTACTAGTTTGAAGACGGCTATCCAACATCTAATGGATGAAGGTGTCCTATAGGTAGAACATATATTTCAGGAAGAAGAGATTGATGTCTTGTAAATTCCTTATTATCCGAGAAGCATCTCAGTAACCACAGGTACCCTGTTGACAATTAAGGATCCTACTACCCCATTTATGATTCAAGCTCTGGTTACCCCCGCGATAACTCAAGCTCATATTCCTCCTCTATGTAACAACTCAAAAGCAGTTCCATGAGAGTATAATGTGGTCTATATTCTTGGGAAGAAATATGAGTGTCCTCCAGTGGCTGACAAGAGTATTACCAACATTGCAGGAACCAGTAACATGACTCGTAGTGGCAGGATCTTTTCTCCCCCACCACCTCCTCCCAAAGAAACTAACAGGGATGCCCTGGCTAAGGCTAGGCGAAAGCAAGTGATTGATGGTAATCCTGAACCTTCTGTAGGACAAGAAGAAGAGCATCTTTTGAGGATTCTTAAGAGAAGTGATTACAAAGTGGTGGATTAACTCAACCAGACACCATCCAAGATCTCCATCTTGTCTCTTCTCTTGTGTTCAGAGACTCACCGCAATTCCTTGCTGAAGATTTTGTGTTCTGCCCGTGTTGCACAAGACATTTTTGTGGCCCGGTTTGAAGGGATCGTAACCAATATTGCTGTCTGAAATTGTTTGGGTTTTTGTGATGATGAGCTCCCAGTTGAAGGAAGAGCCCACAATAAAGCATTGTATGTTTCCATGAAGTGTTTGGATATGGTTTTATCTCGAGTTTTAGTAGGTCCGGGTTCTTCACCCAATGTGATGCCTAAGGCTACTCTGTTTAAGCTGAATATGGATGGGGTAATGATGAGGCCTTCCACCCTGAGTGTTCGAGCATTTGATGGTTCAAGGAGATCTGTGGAGGGAGAAGTGGACTTGCCTGTCAAGATTGGTCCCCACACTTTCTATCTGTCATTCTATGTTACGGACATTCGTCCATCCTATACTTTCCTTTTGGGTCGCCCATGGATCCATGTAGCAGGAGATGTAACATCTACTCTTCACCAATGCCTAAAGTTCATTGTGAATGAAAAAGTTGTTATTATTTGTAGAGAAGAATATGTAGTGATTAACAATCTGACGACCTACCGCTATGTGGAAGTGGATAGTGAGGTGAAAGAGTTTCCCTTTCAAGCTCTGGAGATTGTTACTGTTGACAAGTTCCCCGTTGTGGAAGGTAAGAAGTCTGAAGCACCCATGGCCTTTTTGAAGGATGCCAAAGCCCTCATAGAAGCTAGATCTCCCCATGATGGTTGGGGAAAATTGATTAAAGTACCTGAGAAGAAAGATTGTTGTGGTCTTGGATATCATATGTCGTCCTCCTTGCTAGATAGTTTAGTTCCTATCAAAGGAAAGCAGGTTCCCCTAATTTATGAAGTGTTCATCAGTGTTGGTACAAGCAAAGAAGGACAAGTGCTCTCGACAGATGACGAAGGTGACGATGAAGATGTTTCCAGATTTATCTATCAGATTCCACAAGACCAGGAGCTCAACAATTAGACTTTTGTGGACATCCCTGAAGTTGTTTTCCTTGATGTGTATGATCGGTGGAAATAGAACTAACTGTTTTGGAATGCTGGTTCGCGAAATGTCGTGGTAAGCAAGAGTCGCCACCGCCACCGTCTTTTATGTTCTCCAACATGGAAAGGACAAAAGCACGGCAAAATTCCTTTTTTGAGAATGTTTCTCGGTTCGGGAGGTAGATTTATAGAAAGGGAAGGTGTTAGCACCCTTTCTATCCGTGGTTATCCACAGGCTCTTAGGTACTTGCTCTTATGTTTTCAAAATTTGTTTGCTTTTCAAGTGTGTGTGGGTTTTGAAAAAGTTTCGTTTGAAAAATTTCTAAGTAACTCTTGTATCTGTCCTCAAGAGTGTATGAAAAATTTGTTTGAAAACTTTTTGAAAGTGTCAGTGCGAAAAGATGTTTTTGTTTGTTTTGAAAAGAGCAAGTACCCATGAGATCTACCTACTCTAAGGAATTAGGCTGTGTAAGATTCCTTTAGATAGTTCCATCCCACCATTGAGAGGTAGGTAGCACGTTCGTTGGAGTTATTCGGGTCAATTCGATTATAGGGACAGTGTGGTCACCGAAGCAATAGTAGGACACCTTAGAAGTAACCCTAATGTCCTAGATCCTTTTTATCCGAGGCAACCGTTTCGAGGCAACTGGATCTTTTAGACAGAAGGGCGACCTCTAAGACACCCTATACTTGACGACCACGTCGAGGCAACCAGTGAGGCGTACCCTAAGAGTGTTATGTGCATGTGTGTTGTTTTTTCAGTTAATGTCTTGTACATGTTATTTGTGAGCTACGGATTGATTTTATTATTCATACAAGTCTTTCATGCATTTTTTAACAGTTAAGAGTGCGGAAAATAAATTGCGGAAAGGTAAATCTAGCTATTACAAGGCGCGGGTATATACATCACCAAAAACAACAACCCGTTTGGAAAATAAAAATGCGAGAATTTAAAAGAAAGCGATAAAGTTCTAATTAATTATTACATTTCCTGAGCAGATACAAAATAATGAATTAAAAAATAAATACGCGCGAAAGATTGAATCGGGAACGTTCTTAGGGTTTTGACCCTTTTTTTGTAATTAATGAAATTAAACCTAATTATTAATTAATTAATTATTTACAAGAAAAGTATTTTTGTGGTTTTACGTTTTTAATGAAATAAAATAAAAAGGAATTAAAAGTCAAAAAGAAAAAACCTAAATCTAAGCTTGATTTTATTTATTATGAAAAAAAGATTAAAATTATTCTAATTAAACTAAGTTAATGATGTTTAGAATTTATTTACAAAAATAATTAAAAAGTGAGATTAATAAATAATACTATTAATAAAAATATTTGCATTTTTTTTAATTTTGAATTTATTATAAAAATATTAATTTATGAGGTAATTAAATAATAATAATAATAATAATTAGTTAAAAGAAAATATAAAAAAATAAAGAAAATAAAAAGAACTAGAAACCAGGGGGGGTATGTTGGCCCAGATTGAGGTTTTGAAGAAGCAATTCTGGCCCATTTGTTGCAAGCCTTTGTTGACTTCTGGGAATTAGCTAGGCACGCTTTGACTAGAGAACACCATAGCCTTTCATCTTTGGCCTTTGGATCTATCTTTTGAGACACTTGGCATGCTGATCTGTGAGGTTGCATGATGGAATTCTGGACAAGCGCTGCATTAGAACATATTATGAAAAAATAGAACAAGCGTTTGGAGGACCTGGGAATCGAACCCAGGTCCCAATGGTGACCAGCCACCTCATTCTCCACTAAGCCAAGCGTTGCATCTGTTAACATAATGATGAGTAATTATAATATAGAAAAACTAATGCTTATGCTGGAAATTTATAAAACGCGCGCCATCCTTTGAATTGTCTAGTCCCATGCCTACACGTACTCGTCTCCTTCGTTAAACCTGTAAAACAAAGATCATATAGTGGGGGTTTTTAACCCCCACAAAGTGCAAATGCCAAAAATAGCGATTAGGTCTGTGCATTATATAAATAGGGCGCGAGGGTTAGGTTGAGTTCGTCTGGCCTTGACGAATTCAACCATAGGTCTAAGAAGGTCCAATTTTTCCTCAATAGCAAACCCCTAATTTTGAAGCTTGGAAACCCTAGCATTCTCCAATGGCAGTTTTCGTTTTAGGGCACCATAATCAAATTAACCTGTACCATTAGCTTCATAATGATGTTAGCAATGCAAAGCAATGATTATATCATGTTAAGGATGCATAAAACGTGAGTTTCGATTCTGAAAAAGAATAAGCAAACCGTGATTCTTTTTGGACGTGTTCTTGAGCTTTGAGGCTTGTTTTTTATTGCAATGTGTTCCTGAGTGTCCCAGCAATGTATTGGAATCGTTCTAAGGCTTTGAATTGGTCTGCAATATGAAAAACAGTTTCAAGCTTTCTTTGAATTTTTGGAATTTGGATATGGTTCTTGCAGCAGTTTTTGCACGTGAATGGCTTTAGGTTTAGGTTATGCACATATAGTAGAACTGATTTAGGTTAAAATTTGGGCCAAGGATCCATGGAATTGAAGTTTGGAGATTCTTGTTAACCACCATTGAAAGCTTTCCATTTTTGGAGCAAAACTTGGATTTTATGCACAAAATAGCCTAGCACGAATTTGTGAGTTGGCATATAACACATAAAAGCCATTCAAATCAAAAGAAGCTATCCATTTAATTTTTTAGATTTTATTTGAATTTTTATGGATTTAAAATGAATTAAATCAATAAAAATTAAATAAAAATGGAAAAATAAATGTTTGATCTTGAAATTAATCATGGGACACGTGTATGGCATGACAAGGCTGAATCAAGTGGAAGAAAGTGGGCCCTTTTGTCAAAAATTGAAGTTTCAAGGATAGTTGACTTTTGCACATTCCCAAAAATTTCCCAACTTCTCCAATGCATATCTTGCTCAATTTTGATCATATGAACATGTTCTTTGACAATTTGGAAAGGTCTTGAAGTCCTCTAACCAATGCCTTTGGTCCCATGTCATTTGGATTTACCAATCTCAAGTTATGGTCTTTGACTTAAAATGCCTTTTTGTTGACTTTTGAAAATGACCTATAATGTAGAAATTGATAACTTTTTGTGAGAGCATTTCTTGGACTTGGAATGTGAAGATGAGTTGTAGGAAATGTCATCCCCTTCAAAATGAGAATTGGATGGGATTTTTCTGATGAACCATGAAAAAGTTATGCATTGGTCAAGTTACAGTTGACTTTTCAGCTATCCAAAAATAGAAACTTTTGCATCTTGATGATTTTTGAGCCATGCTTGTGGAATCATGATCAAGACTTGATCAAATGATGATTGTGGCTTCAAAATAAGATGTTGACCAAAAATTCTGACTTTTGACTGTAAAATGACCATTTTACCCCTACAGTTGATTGTGAACCAAATAGGGCTTTTGATTGTGCAACTTGACCCTGTGAGCCTTGAAACTTGGCATGTAGATGCTTGACAATGTGTATAGGCACATGAGACTTGATTAAGCCATTGAAAGCCTCAACTTCCTTGCAGGAACCAAAACCCTAATTTTGACTGGCTTAGGAGATGGTTTGACTGTGCAACCCTTGATCAATCTTGAACCATTTGAAGACGACTCTTGATAAATCTTGAAGAATATGGGAGGGCAAATTTTGGGGTACAACAGTTGCCCCTGTTCAATCTTCTTAGACCTGAGGATGTAGATTGGCTTGCGTTCCTTTCGTGATCCGAAGGTGGAAGATGATTGAACATTAAAGTGCCCAAAAATTTGCACTCACATAGTGGAGTATCAGCAATGTGATGTCGGGAATGGGCTTATAGATGCCATTTGGAGAGATGAGGGATATAAGGATGGGCTTATAGATTCCATCTGGAGATGTGACAGAACCTTGTCGGGAATGGGCTTATAGATGCCATTTGGAGTTGTGTGTCGATCGCATAAGAGATTCCTTAGCGAGAACTTGCGTACCTGAGAAAGAAAGATAATTACCTGGCCTGTTACAGGGGTTGATCTTCAAACTCCTCATGCAGATGTGCCCTGGCTAGATGCAGGTATCGAATCTACAATCAATTACTCACAGATATGCCCTGGCTGGATACAGGAATCGAATCTGGAATTAGTCGTCTACAGATATGCCCTGGCTGGATACAGGAATCGAATATGGAATTAGTCGTCTACAGATATGCCCTGGCTGGATACAGGAATCGAATCTCTAAACTCTTCATGCAGACATGCCCTGGCTGGATACAGGTATCGAATCTACAATCAATTACTCATAGATATGCCCTGGCTAGATACAGGTATCGAATTTGGAACTTCAAAAGGTTGCCGGGTTGTCTCTACTGACAGGTTATCTCAGAAAAATCTTCAGGGATTGATTTAACTGAACCTGGGGAGGTTTTGTCTTCTTGGACGAGTTGTCTCTTTGGACGGGTTGTCTTCAATGACGAGGTTGTTTTAAATGACAGGTTGTCTTCAATGACCTGTTGTCTTCAACGACGGGTAGTCTTTAATGACAGGTTGTCTTTGGTGACGGGTTTCTATATTGACGGGTGTCTATAACGACGGGTGTCTATAACGACGGGTTGTCTATAATGACGGGTGTCTATAACGACGGGTTGTCTATAATGACGAGTGTCTATAATGACGGGTGTCTATAACGACGGGTGTCTATAACAACGAGTGTCTATAACGACGGGTGTCTATAACGACAGGTATCTATAACGACGAGTGTCTATAACGATGGGTGACTATAACAACGAGTGTCTATGACGACAGGTGTCTATAACGACGGGTGTCTATAACAACGGGTGTCTATAACAACGGGTGTCTATAATGACGAGTGTCTATGACGACAGGTGTCTATAATGACGGGTGTCTATAACGACGGGTGTCTATAACGACGAGCGTCTATAATGACGGATGTCTATAATGACTACTGGACTTGTCTTCTTTGACTGGATGAGCATCAGAAAAAACCTTTGGGATTTAACTGGATTTGTCTTCTTTGACTGGATTTGTCTTCTTTGACTGGATTTGTCTTCTTTGACTGGATTTAGAGTTTAACTGCATCTTTCCTGAAAGGTAAAGGTCAGTCATATACAATGCATGATATAGATAAAGCAATGATGCTCTCAACATAAAGTGAGATTGTATGATATGATGCGTATATGCATGTATCATGATGTATGATAATGTGATGTTTATGAACGTATCTCCGTCTAGGAAGATAAATCCTTGACGAATGTCGGGAACTTGTTGAATCCTGGGCTGATGTTTGAAGAGTAGAGTTCTTCATTTCCGCTGGGGATGATGATTGCAAGGATAAACCGGTAGGAGAAGATGACTCCATTGGGGAATAAACTTGTTGGAGAGATTACTCTGCGGGGAATTACTCTGTGGGATGAGATACTTCGCTGAGATTTGATGAGAACTCCGTTGGGGATTCCATTGATAAGCTATGTTGGGGAATTTGATGAACTCCGTTGGGGGATAGGGAGAACTTCGTCGAGGACGATCTTTCCGTGGTAATTAGCTGAGGATAACCCAGTTATAAGCTCTGGTGGGGAATAACCTTTGAATAAAGCCGGGGAGAGATATGTACTCTACAGGGGACCAGCTTCCAGAATCAACTGGGGATAAGCTTCCAGAATCTACTGGGGAGATTGATTCAACTCTCCTGGGGAATCTTTTGGACTGTACTGGGGCGTCTGTATTCCGCCGGGGAACAATCTTATACTAAGACTGCCGGGGGTGCTTGCTTAGGAACATTTGTATACTCTGCTGGGGAGTATTGAGATCTTCTGGGGATACCCAACTTCCTTAAGGCTGACAGTAGGCTAACTCTGCTTGGGGAGAGTGTTGCTGACTTGCTGGAGATACTGTGCCTTTTGGGGCTGATTGGAGACCAACTCTGCTTGAGGAGAGTATTGTTGATTTGTCTTACTCTGCGGGGAGTGGAGGTATCCTGGTTAAGTTCTTCAGCCGAACCTACCTTGGTATCTTGGTGAACAGAGCAACTAGATCGCTTAGACAATTCTTATTACCCATGTTTCTGTGGGAGAATGTACCTGTGGAGGTGCTTGATAACATCCGATTTGACCAATCTTCTTCTGGTAGGCAAGTGACGAGATGTCGGGACGTAGTCGTACGCTTTGATCCCTAATTTTTGCCTGGACTGCCCTTTCGGGTTTTCAGTCCACCGGGATACCCATTTTTGCCCAAGCCGCCTTTTCAGGTTTTCGACTTGCCGGGTGTACAAATTTTTTTCATTTTCATCCCTTATTTTTGCCCGAACCCTTTTGGTTCGCCGGGAAGCCCTTATTTTTGCCTAGGTGTGTCAACCTAGCGGGTCTTTGATTATGCGCAGTATTTTTTCGACTATGTCCATGCTCTCAGAGTGCCGCGAGTTGTCACTGTCAGTAGTGTTGCGTTGTCATACTACCAGAAGATGTCTGCTCATGCCAGATTCGTTTGCTGGAATTCAGGCCCAATGCCCAAAGTGACTCAGAGGGAGGTTTGTCCCTGGCCATTTGGCATTTGAGAGATTCTCTGAATCTTGACTTGACTGCCCCAGATGACGGACAATGATCACGTCTGCCCCTTGATTGGCAGTGCTTTTGTTCACTAGATATTCTTCGTGCGAACTTTTATGTTGTTCAAACAAATAGTCATATGCAAGCAATGTTATATCAGAAATTCACAGCTTATGTCTGTCTTGAAGTTTTTGAAAATGCATTTTTTTCATAAAATCAAGTGAATTTTTTGTAAACTGTGATGTCAACTCGTTATTTTACCGCAAGCCTTAAGGAGTCAGGATACCTTTCGTAATAGTATGCTTTCGAACTAACCCATACTTCAGCTAGGACTTTTAAGGGTTGTAACGTGGCTTGGTTCACGGTTTAAGAAACAAAGGATAAAGGCTCAAATTTTATTTGTACCCACCCGCTCTTCATGAAGTTCTTCAAACCTAAACTCAGTTGATCGTGCGTTAGACTTTGTTTGAGTCTTTGTCCTGATATTCCAATGATGGTTCGGATACTGATAGCTTATTTTGAATAGGCAGTCATTTCCCTTTTTTTTTGGTTGAGGATTTGTATGACCTCTTTCTCTTTTTTTTTTTGATTTTGTTATCCCTGTTTTTTGCCTGAACTGTTTCTTTTGTGATTATAGTCAGCGGGATGCCCCAGTTTTTGTAAGTCTCCTTCATAGGTTTTGACTTATTGGGCTTTAGTTTTTTGAAAGATAATGACTGCCCGTCTTTATGATTATTCAGAACCATCATCGTCTTTTGTTTTGGAAGGACTCCTTTGATGCTGTTCATTGTGCATTTGGATCAGCTGAGAGACTACCCTGCCCCAGGTTATGATTAAGGGTTTTAATTTTCAAAAAGAAAAACTCCAACTTCTTTGGCTCAGAGGGGGTTGACGAGGGATTATCTTCCTTATAACTCCAGTGTTTAGGAATTGAAACAATGTCTGTACCTCATCAGCGGGGTCTCTTCAAAAGCATACTGTAGATTGTGGTATCGTTTTCGTCATCCTCCCTCAAGAGGCTTAGAATTATTAATTGAGAGTTCGATCATCACAAAAAATGAAAGCAGTTTGAATATAGCGAATGCGAATATATTGATTCAAAACAGACATATGCAATGCATTGACAAAGTAATAAAGTTTGCTATGACAATAATTGTTTGAACAATCAAAAGAAAATTACAACTTGAACATTCGAATGAACAAAAGTTTTTTTTTTCAATCCTAGCCATGTTTTGGCAAGGGAGCAGTGATCACATTGGGAGCCTCAGGCGCTTCGAACTGGACCTCCTTTGCATCGATTAGGTCCTGAACCTTGTTCCTCAAAGTCCAATAATCATCTGTAGCATGCCCCGGGCTGTCAGAATGATAAACGCAGCGGGCGTTGGGGTTATACCTTGAAGGTGTCCTGTTGGGATTCTTAGGAGGGTCCCTTAGAGTTACCAACTTGGTTTCCAGCAGCTGTGGCAATATCTGGGACAAGGTCATGCCGAGGGGAGTGAATTGCCTTTTAGGTCTCTCTTCCCTTTGTTGGTTGCGATGTTGAGGAGCACCGGCCGGTTTTGAAATAACTACTGCGTTAACAGCACTAGATTCTTTCTTGGATGGTTTCTTCTCAGTGTTTGAAGAGTCATCCTTTTGTATCTTCCCAGACTTGATACCAGCTTCTATTCTTTCCCCAGTCAAGATCAGATCTGTAAACCCCGCAGAAGAATTACCAATAAGATGGTTGAAGAATGGACCAGACAGGGTCCCCAAGAACATGTCCACGAGTTCACGGTTAGTCAACGGTGGCTGCACCCTGCCAGCCAGGTCTCTCCACTTTTGCGCGTACTCTTTAAAACCTTCACCCGTCCCAAGCGACATACCCTGGAGTTGGGTACGTGTAGGAGCGAGGTCAGCATTATATTGATACTGCTTGTAGAATGCAGTAGCCAAGTCCTCCCAGTTACGAATATTGGCTCCATCCAGCTGATAGAACCATTCGAGTTGAGTCCCTGACAGACTATCCTGAAAGAAGTGGATCCACAAATTCTTGTCAGTCGTGTAGGGCCGGATCTTCCTTATGTATGAACGGAGGTGCAGCTTAGGACAGGAAGCTCCGTCGTACTTTGCAAAGGCAGGTGCCTTGAACTTGTGTGGGATCACCACCTCAGAGGATAGACCTAGATCTTCGAAGTCCAGGCCGGGCACTTTCTGAATCTCCATAGCACTTAGCCGGTCTTCCAGTTGTTTGTACCTGTCCTCAGCAGGAGGGTATTGTTCATCATTGACATCCATCTCGTTGTCGGAGACCACAGGACTAGGAACCCTTCTCTCTTGGGGACTGTCTTTCCCTACGGAGGAAGTAGCCAGATCAGCCTCATTTTGTGATCCATTCTCAGATCTGCGTCTAGGATTGAACAAAATAGTCCTCTTCTTCTTCTTCTTCTGTATCAGAGTCTTCAACTCCTGTTAACCCTGGGCTAGGCTCATCACCAACTCTTGGAACTGGGCGTTCTGGGCCTGGAGGGCCTTGATAGCTTGTTCATTGGATGATTCAGGATTCATGATGATTGCTGAAATAAACAGCGAAGAAGATAAGTGACCTGTCAAAAGGGTACCTGTAATGCAATGACATGTATGTATGCATGCAATGTTTTCAAGGATCTCACGGGGTAGACAAGAAAATTGTTAGAATCTGGTAGCTTGATTGAAGGAACTTCATGTTGTTGAGAGTCCTTCTTCAAGAGTCAAGGCTCACCATATCCAGTGGGTCATAGCCCCTGACTCAGGTCATCATGCTTGGATTTCTGGACAACCTTGGCTAGAGGAAAATAAATCCCCTTTGCCCCTTGCTAGACATTTGATTCATCATGACCTGTATCACAAACCCTTGAGATCCTTGAAATGGGTTAGTCCTTATGCAGGATGTATGCAATGGTATGATGGTATGATGTTATGCTATGCGTGGAGTGATGTAAGTAAACCCTGTTATAAGCCCAGATTAAGGACTGTAAACAAAACCTGCAAGGAACCCGAGTGTCAGATAACAAGCATGCAAGTAGTCAAGTTTAAAGGCACACAAGTCACACAAGACAGCCCTTAGAGTTCAGGCCAGCATGAAGTTTGGGTACTACCCTCTTGAAGTTGGTGGGCTCAAAACCTGTCCTATCAAAAGTAACCGGGTTCTAAGGAGCTCAATATCATTGGGTTGTTTTCTGTGTTCATTGTTTTGACTTAGCCACTGAACTGGCGATCAAAATATTCCAAGAAAACAACCCTCAATGAGTGTAGTATTGAGTATCTACCAACTTCGGACTGCACCAAAGTCGGTCATCTCACTACCCCTAAAGAGGCCAGGATGGTCAAGTAAGGTTCCTAAGGTCAGTTGATGCTTCACGACACCACGCGGCGGCCCCGTACTCTCCTTGACTTGACTCAAGGGTTACCGGTACTCACCAAAGTGCCACATCAACGTAGCAACTGCTTCAACCATGTTGGTATACCCCGCACAGTTCCCTCACAGTTTGTTGCTACTTTCTAAAAGGTATCCCCCAGATCCGGGTTAGGATCTATGAAACTCCCAAAGCAGGCCCACAATTTTAAAGCAAACAAAGCAGGCAATTGAAAACATAAGAGTGGTCTAATCCTAAGGTACACCTCACTTATTAAAAGTCCCCAGCAGAGTCGTCAGTTCTGTGATCGGTGGAAATAGAACTGACTGTTTTGGAATGCTGGTTCGCGAAATGTCGCGGTAAGCAAGAGTCGCCACCGTCTTTTATGTTCTCCAACATGGAAAGGATAAAAGCACAGCAAAATTCCTTCTTTGTGAATGTTTCTCGGTTCGGGAGGTAGATTTATAGAAAGGGAAGGTGTTAGCACCCTTTCTATCTGTGGTTATCCACGGGCTCTTAGGTACTTGCTCTTATGTTTTCAAAATTTGTTTGCTTTTCAAGTGTGTGTGGGTTTTGAAAAAGTTTCGTTTGAAAAATTTCTAAGTAACTCTTGTATCTGTCCTCAAGAGTGTATGAAAATTTTGTTTGAAAACTTTTTGAAAGTGTCAGTGCGAAAAGTTGTTTTTGTTTGTTTTGAAAAGAGCAAGTACCCATGAGATCTACCTACTCTAAGGAATTAGGATGTAAGAGTCCTTTAGATAGTGCCATCCCACCATTGAGAGGTAGGTAGCACCATCGTTGGAGTTATTCGGGTCAATTCGATTATAGGGACAGTGTGATCACCGAAGCAATAGTAGGACACCTTAGAAGTAACCCTAATGTCCTAGATCCTTTTTATCCGAGGCAACCGTTTCGAGGCAACTGGATCTTTTAGACAGAAGGGCGACCTCTAAGACACCCTATACTTGACGACCACGTCGAGGCAACCAGTGAATCGTACCCTAAGAGTGGTATGTGCATGTGTGTTGTTTTTTCAGTTAATGTCTTGTACATGTTATTTGTGAGCTACGGATTGATTTTATTATTCATACAAGTCTTTCATGCATTTTTTTAACAGTTAAGAGTGCGGAAAATAAATTGCGGAAAGGTAAATCTAGCTATTACAAGGCACGGGTATATACATCGCCAAAAACAACAACCCGTTTGGAAAATAAAAATGCGAGAATTTAAAAGAAAGCGATAAAGTTCTAATTAATTATTACATTTCCTGAGCAGATACAAAATAATGAATTAAAAAATAAATATGCGCGAAAGATTGAATCGGGAACGTTCTTAGGGTTTTGACCCTTTTTTTGTAATTAATGAAATTAAACCTAATTATTAATTAATTATTTACAAGAAAAGTATTTTTGTGGTTTTATGTTTTTAATGAAATAAAATAAAAAGGAATTAAAAGTCAAAAAGAAAAAACCTAAATCTAAGCTTGATTTTATTTATTATGAAAAAAAGATTAAAATTATTCTAATTAAACTAAGTTAATGATGTTTAGAATTTATTTACAAAAATAATTAAAAAGTGAGATTAATAAATAATACTAATAATAAAAATATTTGCATTTTTTTTAATTCTGAATTTATTATAAAAATATTAATTTATGAGGTAATTAAATAATAATAATAATAATAATTAGTTAAAAGAAAATAAAAAGAAGAAAGAAAATAAAAAGAACTAGAAACCAGGGGGGGTATGTTGGCCCAGATGGAGGTTTTGAAGAAGCAATTCTGGCCCATTTGTTGCAAGCCTTTGTTGACTTCTGGGAATTAGCTAGGCACGCTTTGACTAGAGAACACCATAGCCTTTCATCTTTGGCCTTTGGATCTATCTTTTGAGACACTTGGCATGCTGATCTGTGAGGTTGCATGATGGAATTCTGGACAAGCGCTGCATTAGAACATATTATGAAAAAATAGAACAAGCGTTTGGGGGACCTGGGAATCGAACCCAGGTCCCAATGGTGACCAGCCACCTCATTCTCCACTAAGCCAAGCGTTGCATCTGTTAACATAATGATGAGTAATTATAATATAGAAAAACTAATGCTTATGCTGGAAATTTATAAAACGCGCGCCATCCTTTGAATTGTCCAGTCCCATGCCTACACGTACTCGTCTCCTTCGTTAAACCTGTAAAACAAAGATCAGATAGCGGGGGGTTTTAACCCCCACAAAGTGCAAATGCCAAAAATAGCGATTAGGTCTGTGCATTATATAAATAGGGCGCGAGGGTTGGGTTGAGTTCGTCTGGCCTTGACGAATTCAACCATAGGTCTAAGAAGGTCCAATTTTTCCTCAATAGCAAACCCCTAATTTTGAAGCTTGGAAACCCTAGCATTCTCCAATGGCAGTTTTCGTTTTAGGGAACTATAATCAAATTAATCTGTACCATTAGCTTCAGAATGATGTTAGCAATGCAAAGCAATGATTATATCATGTTAAGGATGCATAAAACGTGAGTTTCGATTCTGAAAAAGAATAAGCAAACCGTGATTTTGTTTGGACGTGTTCTTGAGCTTTGAGGCTTGTTTTTGATTGCAATGTGTTCCTGAGTGTCCCAGCAATGTATTGGAATCGTTCTAAGGCTTTGAATTGGTCTGCAATATGAAAAACAATTTCAAGCTTTCTTTGAATTTTTGGAATTTGGCTATGGTTCTTGCAGCAGTTTTTGCATGTGAATGGCTTTAGGTTTAGGTTATGCACATATAGTAGAACTGATTTAGGTTAAAATTTGGGCCAAGGATCCATGGAATTGAAGTTTGGAGATTCTTGTTAACCACCATTGAAAGCTTTCCATTTTTGGAGCAAAACTTGGATTTTATGCACAAAATAGCCTAGCACGAATTTGTGAGTTGGCATATAACACATAAAAGCCATTCAAATCAAAAGATGCTATCCATTTAATTTTTTAGATTTTATTTGAATTTTTATGGATTTAAAATGAATTAAATCAATAAAAATTAAATAAAAATGGAAAAATAAATGTTTGATCTTGAAATTAATCATGGGACACGTGTATGGCATGACAAGGCTGAATCAAGTGGAAGAAAGTGGGCCCTTTTGTCAAAAATTGAAGTTTCAAGGATAGTTGACTTTTGCACATTCCCAAAAATTTCCCAACTTCTCCAATGCATATCTTGCTCAATTTTGATCATATGAACATGTTCTTTGACAATTTGGAAAGGTCTTGAAGTCCTCTAACCAATGCCTTTGGTCCCATGTCATTTGGATTTACCAATCTCAAGTTATGGTCTTTGACTTAAAATGCCTTTTTGTTGACTTTTGAAAATGACCTATAATGTAGAAATTGATAACTTTTTGTGAGAGCATTTCTTGGACTTGGAATGTGAAGATGAGTTGTAGGAAATATCATCCCCTTCAAAATGAGCATTGGATGAGATTTTTCTGATGAACCATGAAAAAGTTATGCATTGGTCAAGTTACAGTTGACTTTTCAGCTGTCCAAAAATAGAAACTTTTGCATCTTGATGATTTTTGAGCCATGCTTGTGGAATCATGATCAAGACTTGATCAAATGATGATTGTGGCTTCAAAATAAGATGTTGACCAAAAATTCTGACTTTTGACTGTAAAATGACCATTTTACCCCTACAGTTGATTGTGAACCAAATAGGGCTTTTGACTGTGCAACTTGACCCTGTGAGCCTTGAAACTTGGCATGTAGATGCTTGACAATGTGTATAGGCACATGAGACTTGATTGAGCCATTGAAAGCCTCAACTTCCTTGCAGGAACCAAAACCCTAATTTTGACTGGCTTAGGAGATGGTTTGACTGTGCAACCCTTGATCAATCTTGAACCATTTGAAGATGACTCTTGATAAATCTTGAAGAATATGGGAGGGAAAATTTTGGGGTACAACAATGTGTAATTTCCTATTTCCATTAAGTCATATGCCATGCCCAAGGCATAGAGACAGCTTGTAGAAGGGGCCCCTTGTGTTTCAATCTCTGTTTAAAATTGAATGAAAATCACACTTTCGCATACAATTTTGTTCCCTATATTTTATTTTACTTTTACTTTTCAAAATAAAAATGGCAATGCTTATCTTTTCATATCCTAAATATTTTATTGCACTTTCTAAAATAAAACATAAAATCATCAATCATGTAGATCTGTCTCGAACTCTGTCAAAAATGATAGTGATATGGTTCCTAATATCCTTGAGAATTCAATTGACCATGCTAACGAGGATAGTGGGGAAGATTGTGAAGTCCCTTAAGAACTAGCGAGACTCTTGAGATAGGAAGAGAAGGTCATCCAGTCGTATCAAGAAGAAAGAGAAGTTATCAATATTGGTACTGAAGAGGTAAAGAGAGAAGTCAAGATAGGTGTTTCCTTGCAAATTGAAGAAAATAAGGGGTTGGTTGAGTTGCTTCAAGAGTATGCTAACATCTTTGCCTGGTCGTATGAAGACATGCCCAGTTTAGATACTGGTATAGTGATGCACAGATTACCACTCAAGCCAGAATGTCCTCCTGTAAAGCAAAAGCCACGAAGGACCAGACCCGACATGGCTTTGAAGATCAAAGAAGAAGTTTAGAAACAGCTTGATGCAGACTTCCTATTTGTGATAAATTATCTTCCTTGGATTACTAACATTGTGTCTATACCTAAGAAAGATGGTAAGGTGCGTACGTGTGTTGACTACCAAGACTTGAATAGAGCAAGCCCAAAGGATGATTTCCCGTTGGCTCATATTGATGTATTGGTTGATAATACTGCTCAGTCTTCAGTGTTCTCCTTCATGGATGGGTTATCGGGTTACAATCAGATAAAGATGGCTCCTGAAGACATGGATAAAACATCTTTCACAACTCCTTGGGGTACCTTTTGCTATAGGGTCATGCATTTTGGTCTCAAAAATGCTGTTGCGACATATCAACGAGCTATGGTGACTCTCTTTCATGACATGATTCATAAAGAGATCGAGGTGTATGTGGATGATATGATTGCAAAATCACAAACTGAGGAAGAACATTTAGTCCACTTACAGAAGTTGTTTGATCGTCTACGAAAGTTCAGGCTAAGGCTTAATCCCAACAAGGGAAACTTTGGGGTTTCGATCGGGCAAGTTACTTGGTTTTATCATAAGTCAACGAGGAATTGAAGTAGATCCTGACAAGGTAAGAGAAATACACGATATTGTCGGCACCAAAAAATTAAAAGGAAGTACGTGGGTTTCTTGGAAGATTGAATTACATATCCAGGTTCATTTCTCATCTTACTGCTACCCGTGAACCCATCTTTAAACTACTACGTAAGAATCAAGATGTCCGTTGGGATGAAAGTTGTCAAGAGGCCTTCGAAAAGACTAAGCAGTACCTTTAGGAACCACCAATACTCGTACCTCCAGTTCCCGGGAGACCTCTCATCATGTATTTGACCGTGCTTGAAGGATCTATGGGTTGTGCGCTCGGACAACATGATGATACTTGATGAAAAGAACACGCCATTTATTACCTGAGCAAGAAGTTTACTAATTGTGAATCAAGGTATTCATTACTTGAGAAGACTTGTTGCTCTCTTACGTGGGCAGATCGATGTTTCAGGCAGTACATATTAACGTATTCTACATTTCTGATATCTAAGATGGATCTAATAAAGTACATCTTCGAGACACCAGCACTTACAGGAAGATTGGTGTAGCGGTAGAAATGTTAAGACTAAGCCATTGGATTGACTAGACTTATACAAATCAAAATAAAAATCGCCACCGCGCTTTATTGTTTCCAAAGGAATGGGAAAAGAGAGAATAACCCAAAAGAGGGGGGGAAATATTCAAGATAAGGGGGTTGGTTATGCAAAGGGAAGGTATTAGCATCCTAAACATCTACGGTACTCCGCAGGAACCTCTTTGTAAAATCTGTATATTTTGGCTATAAAATGTTGTATAAAAATAGATGGTAGAGGTGAGAAAAGAAAATTTTTTTATGATTTTTACACCCGTCAAGGTTGCAAATCTTTAGTGCCTACGTACCACCTTTTGTGCAATAGGGGATCAGGGTACACGTAGTTCACCTTTAAAAAAATTTAAATACAAGTGTGTTGGTTAATTTTATGAGATGAGACATCATCGTCATTGTTCGTGTGGAAAACATACTTACTATCCACAATCATGAGAAAGGAGAATTTGCATCATCTCAAAGTGGAGGATATGGCTTGGATTTTAAAATCAACAATACCTCACACAACACTCAAGTGGAAAATATCTCTCTTCACTACATATTGTAGAAGTATAGTTGTTTGCATCACTACAAGGATTGACAAGAGTCTAATCTTTTGAGAAAAGTTTTTTAAAGCAAAAGCCAAAGTGGCAAAATAGTTTGAATGAGATTGATTGACTTTTAGTCTTCTCACAAAAATGTCAAACTATGGTTAAGTTGATTGAAGTTTATTTATGAAAATGTTTTGAAAATGCATGGACCTAAGTCCAAGTTTATTACGAAGGTGGTTCAAGTTTAGAAACAAGAAGAGTTTTCAAAAGGAGGGAGAAGATATTTGAAATTAAAGAAGATGGGAGGAGATGAAGGAACTATGCTAAAGCATAAGGTAAAATCTAAGGAGAAGAACCATCTAACCAACAAGAAGCCAAAACTTGAAATTATGAGTCAAGACAGAATTCTCATTCTTTGGATTGAAACCAAACAAGAATACTAAACCTCTTGAGAAGATCAAACTTCAAATGTATTAAGTCTTCACAAAAATTGGGCAGAGTAACTACTGTATACAGACGAATTCCAGATTACAGACAAAGTATGTAATCACAATAAGCTGCACACAAAATAAACAAGCAACCCAATGTCTTAAGGTAAACCCCAAGAACTCCAGACAAAATATTAATTAAGGTCACAAGGTCTCCAAAATAGGCCAAGGTCTCTAATCCTAAGTCCAAGAAGTTCAAAACTCCATAATGCCAAGGATAGTAACCAAATAGTACAAGTATCATTAATGTTTTTATGGTTCATGTTTATTATTAAGTATCTTCAAAAGGAAAATAAAAGCTCAAGTGAGCAAAATAAAAATGACATAAAAGTAATTGCTCAAGTGAGCAAAGATGAAAAATAGCATGAAATGTAAATGCTAAAATAAATGGTACATAAAGTAAAGAGCATAAAATAAAGTCAATTATTAGAAGTTAATGGTTACTTGGATGACCATATTGAAACTTGCATTTGGAACTCATTAGAGGATTGGTAGAACCAAAGCCTCTCAGCAACAAGTTGCATTTGCTTTTTGTGAAGTATATCATCCATTAAATAATCCTCAAGGAAACATTTAATGATCAATGATGTTTAAGTGATCCGCGTTGTCCAAAATTGATGAAGATCCATTGGAGGATTGGTAGAACCAAAGCCTCCTAACAATGAATTTCAAGGTTATCAGATAAAAGGGTTCAAATTAACATACTTGGGCTTGCAAACATAGGAAGAGTATCAGTCAATGAAGTTCAATTTTCTAGACGAGGGTTCAAATTAACATACTTGGGCCACGAATGATCATTTTCTCGAATCGGGACAAAATTTAGCGCTATGTTAAGCAATCGTAAGTGGACTTATGTAGAAGTCACGCCTATTTTAAGGTCGGTCAATAGCAATCTATGTACGTCATGTTTGGATAAATGATATAGAGATCATTATCCCTTAACATGTAACACAAATAAAAAATAAAGGGATAAGATGAAGACGGAGGGGAATGATAAGCTAATTTGGATCACTACCTCAAATTTCTTTCATATTTAAATTCAATCACTCATCTAGATGGATTAAAGTACTAAACATATCATTAATCCAAAGCACCAAAAATGAATTAAATAATTCACTCTTAGGTAGATTTGAATTAATGAACATTTATCCAACTTCATCTACACCCAAAGTCCATTGAATTTAAAGAGAAATTGGATATTTAAAATTGCAATCCAAATTAACAATCAAAAGGAGTGAATAGAAAAGGAGAGATGGATCAAAACAACCCCAAAAACAAGACAGAAAAAGCATTTTGACATTGTTACAATCGATTGCACTCTGGCAACAATTGATTGCATCAGTGCATTTTTTCAAAAAAAATTGAATTTCGTCTTGTGACAATCGATTGCCCCCTATTAAAATCAGAAAAACAGCATTTCAAAAGGTTAAATTCTTGTTGAAACTTTCCATTAAACACCTTATGATCATGGATTCAATTGAGCACGAAAATTCCATAAAATTATGAGAAAATAGCGCCAATGGAATCATAAAACAGTGCTCAATGAATCAAACCCAAAGATCAACAAGAGATCACATTGTGAAAGATGAAAAATCCAACTTACCAAAAGTAGATCTAGAGAATTATCAAAACAACTTCAAGAATTTGCTTCAATTCAACCCCAAGAATCAATTGCCCAAGCTTGGATGTAGATAATTGACAAAGAAAAAGTGTTTGGATCAAGGTTTAGCTCAAAGATTAGTAAGCTTCAATGCAATGCTTACTAACTTTTTTTGAAAATGGAGCTTTGAGTGAATTTGGTAGATGGAGAGAATTGAGAGATTTCTTAGCAAAATGAGTTTGGCTATCAAAATATTGAGATTTGAATGAAATGAGGGCTCTATTTATAGAGTTTAGGCTTGGGATTAATGGTGGTTTGGTAATTAATTCTGGGATCCAAAATTTGAATTAATGATATATCTTTCAAAAAATGAAAAATTGGAGCCAAAATTTGGATTAATAATATATATTTCAAAAAATGAAATATTGGTACCAAAATTTGAATTAATGATATATATTTCAAAAAATGAAAAATTGGCACCAAAATTTGGATTAATGATATATATTTCAAAAATGAAGAAAAATTGGAGCCAAAATTGACAAGCTTGAAATTGCTGATTTTTTTCAATATTTCACTCTGTGAAATGGAGTTCACTCTGGGCTCAATCGATTGCATCATTGTATTTTTTCAAAAATGGCACAAAATGCACTTTGTGCAATCAATTGCACTCTAGGAGCAACCGGTTGTACAGTGAAAAAAATGAAGAAAAAAAAATATTTTTTTTTTGCAAATAGAGATTTTAGGAAAATAATACCGGAAAACCTTATTTGTCAGATGCTTTGACTCAGTACCTACAAAACACAAATATTCAAAGACTAATATTTTTTTGTATTTTGATTAGAAGTTCGTCAACAACACATATTCAAAATACACAACTAAGGTGCTTGGAGATCCCTCAAGAGTAAACTTAAAGAAGGAAGATAGAAAAAGAGGAAGAACCAACCATAATGTGATCTTGTTATGATCGAGTTGATATGATACGATAGGGGAATCTTAGGGGCAAAAATTGGGGTACAACAATTGGCTCGGTGGAAAATGCTTTTGTCTAAGTATGACATCTAATACGTTACACAAAAGGCTATCAAAGGTAGCATTCTTGCTGATCATCTCGCCCACCAGCCATTGGAAGATTATCAGTCAATGAAGTATAATTTTCAAGACGAGGATGTTATGAAAATTGATGATAAAGAAGTACCCGAACCAGGGGAGCGATGGACTCTCACGTTCAATGGTGCATCAAATGCCATGGGCCACAATATTGGGGCAGTTCTGACTTCTCCATGCAATACTCACATACCTTTCACAGTTAGGCTATGTTTTGATTGTACGAATAATGTCGCAGAATATGAAGCTTCTGTAATGGGTCTTGAAGCATCCATTGATTTTAAGATCAAGATTCTTGAAGTTTATGGGGACTCTTCCTTAGTAATACATCAAGTACGAGGTGATTGGGATACACAACACCCTAGTTTAGTTCCATACTGAGATTACATATTAGAGTTGTTGCCCGCTTTTGATGAGATCACCTTCGATCACATTCCTAGAGATGTAAAATCAACTGGCAGATGCTCTAGTAACTTTAGCAGTAATGTTCAAAGTCAGCTATCTGAATCATGCACCCAATATAAGAATCCTTTGTTACAAGGAGCCAACGCATTTTTCCCTACTCATTGTCTCACAAATGAAGACGTTTCGGGTGAAAAGCCATGGTACTTCGACATTAAAAGATATCTTGAGAAGCAAGAGTACCCCAAGGGTTCTATAATCTTTGATAAGCGGACTCTTAGAAGGTTGGCATCCAAGTTTTTACTATCAGGAGACGTTCTGTACAAAAGAAATTATGATTTGGTTCTGCTCAGATGCATGGATAGACACGAAGTAGAATCCATCATATGATAAATCCACGAGGGCTCTTTTGGGACTCATGCCAGTGGATATTCCATGGCCAAGAAAATACTACGAGCAGGTTATTTCTAGATGACGATGGAAAGTGATTGTTGAGTATATGCAAAGATGTGCCATAAATGTCAGGTTTACACAGACATGATACACGTTCCTCCCACCCCTTTGAATGTGATGACTTCACCATGGCCCTTTGCAATGTGGGGCATTGATATAATTGGACGAATCGAGTAAAGCGCTTCAAATGGACATAGGTTCATTCTCGTTGCTATTGACTACTTCACCAAGTGGGTGGAAGCAGCTTCATACAAGAATGTGACCAAGCAAGTTGGCACTCGCTTCATCAAGAAAGAAATCATATGCCAGTATGGAACTCCTAACAAGATCATCACTGATAATGGGTCTAATCTCAACAACAAAATGATGAAGGAAATGTGTGAAGAATTCAAAATTGAGCAGCATAATTCATCACCATATCGGCCAAAGATGAATGGGGAAGTCGAAGCAACTAACAAGAACATAAACAACATCGTCCAGTTTCACTAGTCTATGGTATGGATGCGGTGCTCCCAGTCAAAGTGGAGATTCCTTCCTTGAGGGTTCTGATGGATACTAAACTTGATGAAACTGAATTGATTCAAATAAGGCTCAACCAACTCAATCTCATCGAAGAGAAGCGCCTAGCATCCATTTTTCACGGTCAATTATATCAACAGCGTCTCAAGAAACCATTTGACAAAAAGATTTGACCTTAAGAGTTTCACACAGGTGACTTGGTCTTAAGGAAGATTCTCCCAATTCAATCTAATCCAAGAGGCAAGTGGACTCCCAACTATGAGGGGCCATACATCCTGAAGAAAGATTTGTCAAGAGGTGCTTTAATCCTGACAAACATGAATGGGGAAGACGTCCCACTTCCAGTCAATTCAGACTCAGTCAAAAAATAATACGCATAAAAAGACTTGCTAAGTCGAAAACCCGAAAGGGAGGATTAGGCAAAAGTTAGGGCTAAAAAAGAAATAAAAAAAAGAAAAAAGAATAACCCGCTAAGTTGAAAATCCGAAAGGGAAGCTTAGGCAAAAATGGGTATCCCGGTGGATTGAAAACCTGAAAGGGCGGACCAGGAAAAAATTAGGGTCAAAAAGCGAGAGACTACAGCCTGAAGACTCTTCACGAATAACAAGTACACCCTCCTAACACGGGATGGATCAATTTAACTATTATCCTTCGGAAGCACAACACTGAGACGATCCAGGACACAGGAACTATAGCAATATTAGTTTTAATGGAAGTTCGATATTTTCTTATTGCCATTTTATCTGTTGTATGTTATCTTTTCTTCACAAATTCCTCATTTAGGAGTTGTTTCCATGTATGAATGCCTATCCACAGGCCAAGCTCATTAATAAAAGTTGCCCCTTCCACCAAAAAGTCTTTGTTATGTCCTTTTTGCTTTATTTTTCGTATGCGAATTGTGATTTGAATTCTTTGTTAAGCATTGCATTGAAAACAATAAGTTAATAATAATCACAAGCTAAGATGTGAAACATGACATTACATGGATATAAAGGCATCCCAAGGGAATGCCATGACGTTTGAGCAACCGATTATCCAACACTAAGAAACTTTAGGCATTTGATGAGACCCATGTTTCTACTCATTCATCCACAATAAGTCCAGCATGTGAGGACAGTCAGATCAAGCCACTCCTCCTCCGCAAGATTTAATCCCCATTGAAGTCGCAAAGGCTATAATTCAATTCTCAAACTTTTCAAGCACCAATCTGTTTTGGTATCTCAAGACAATGGGCAACGGACCCCAATGAGCCTAATATTTGGCACTTTGCATACAGTAATCTGTTAGAACAAAGTTTGAATCTACTACCCTAAGTTAAAGTTTTGATGATAACAAAATGCTAGATTAAATAAATTGTATAATTCATATGAGACATTATGCTACCTAAAAATTATATTATGCATTTACAGAAACTCTAATGGATATCAGCATAAGAATGTCAACATCAGCATCAGAAGATGAAATATCATATGCCAGCATCAGAAGATGAAATATCATATGCCAGCATCAGAAGATCAAAGCTTGTGCTTACGCTGAAGCTTGATAAACAGATATGCACTTAACATACTCTAAACTCTGATCAAGACCAAAACAATATCATCCGCACCTAGAAGCGTCAGAATAAGCCAAAGCCAATAAACCGCTTAATTGACAATGGTATTGTGCATTCAAGACACTTTATTACCAACGGCTGTATTCCAAGACAAAGATCTTCTCAATATGAAAAGAACGTAATGGGCATTGAAATGGAATAATTGACTACAACGTATCTTTTCCAAGGCTATATAAACAAGTCAGTGAGAAATGAATTGGCTAATGCTCTACAACTCTTTACACGCCTAAAGCAAATAATCTTCATCCTCACTCATACAGCTTGCTATATCTCTCAAAGTGTTTACTCTATAGTCATAGCACCCTAGTTTCACATAAGCTTAATTTGTGTATTATCACAGTTGTGATATAAAGTTTTTGTAGAAAACATTCAACACACGTAGTATTCATTTATCTGTAAGAAAGAATTTCCTTGAGAAACCGGTCTGTGGTTTAGACTCAAGAAGGCTTTAGCATTTGTTAAAGCAGTTGTAATATTCAGTTGAATATAGTGGATTAAGACCTCGTTGGAGAGAGGCGAAATCACCTTGACGGGTGGACTGGAGTAGTTTGAGATCAAACGAACCAGGATAAAAATAACGTGTTGTTTGCATTTGATTTCAAGTTTTACAATTCAACCCCACTTCTTATGTTTTTCACTTCTTCAATTGGTATCAGAGCGCCTGGTTCTGAGCTAAAACACTTAACCGTGTCAGTACAAGATCCAGCGTCAGAAAAACACAATGGCAGGAACATATCAACACACCAGCAATGACAATAATGAAGATAGAGACAGATTCAGCGGCAAATCTCCAGTCTTTGATGGAGAGAATTTTGATTACTGGAAAGACAGAATTGAAAGCTTCTTTCTGGCACATGATGCTGATCTGTGGGACATGGTGACAGATGGATACACGCACCCAGTGAATGCAAGTGGTCAGAAGATTGACAGGAAGGCAATGTCTGATCAACAAAAGCGTGACTTCAAAAATCACCACAAGGCCAGAACTATTCTTCTCAGCGCCATCTCTTACGCTGAATATGAAAAGATATCTAACAGACACACTGCAAAAAGTATGTTTGACTCTCTCAGAATGACGCATGAAGGCAACATTCAGGTCAAAGAAACTAAAGCTCTTGCTCTCATTCAGAAGTATGAGGCATTCAAAATGGAAGAAAGTGAATCAATTGAAACGATGTTCTCAAGATTTCAAATTCTGGTGGCTGGTCTCAAAGTTCTGGACAAAGGGTATTCTACTACTGATCATGTCAAGAAGATCATCAGAAGCTTGCCAAAACAGTGGAGGCCAATGGTTACAGCGCTGAAGCTAGCTAAAGATCTCAACAAATTTTCTCTGGAGGAACTTATCAGCTCCCTCAGAAGTCACGAGATAGAGCTAGAAGCTGATGAACCTAAGAAGCAAGGTAAGCCTTTATCTTTGAAATCTAACAGAAAATCTGACTCCAAAGTTTTACAGGCTGTTGAAGAAACCTCTGATGGGTCTTCATCAGAAGAAGACGAACTTTCCCTCCTCTCCAGAAGAGTGAACCAACTATGGAAGCAGAGGCAAAGAAAGTTCAGGAATACCAGAAGATCCGATCAGAATGAGTTCTCCTCCAGATACAGAAGGTTAGACTCCTCCTCTGGATACAGAAGATCTGAAGGCTCTTCAGGAAGTAGAAAGCCAAACACCAAGGACATCATCTGCTATGAATGCAACGAGCAAGGACACTACAAGAGTGATTGTCCAAAGCTTCAGAGGGAAAATCCCAAAAAGAAGTTTAGAAGGGAAAAGAAGAAGAGTCTCATGGCTACATGGGATGACTCTGACTCGTCTGAAGCTAACACAGAATCAGATGATGAGAGAACAAATTTAGCTCTCATGGCTAACATATCAGAAGACAGTGAAGCTTCTGAATCAGACTCTGAATCAGACACCGAAGAGGTATTCCCTGACTTTGCAATTAATTTTACTAAGGCTGAACTTGCTGAAAGCCTTAACGAAATTCTGGAAAGATATCAGCAAATCAGAGTTAAATTCAGAAACCTGAAAAGGAATCTTGATTCTGACTCTGATAAAACTGAGAGTCTCAAATTGGAAAATTCTGAGTTGAAAAATAAAATTTCAAAATTAGAAAATCTTTTACAAAACTCTCAGAAGGAAACAATTTCTGAAACTCCCAGCAGCGCTGATGAGATCATCAAGGAGTATGATCACAGCTTTCAGAAGTTCCTTGATAAAAGCATAGATAGAAGCAAAATGGCTTCAATGATCTATGGAGTTAGCAGAAACGGCAGAAAGGGAATAGGATACCAAGGTAAGGTACCTACACCAAAGAATTCCATGGATCTAATTATTAAACGCACTCCTCTGAATTCACACTTTGTGTATGGTCACACACATGACATTAAATATACTAGTAATAATTATTCTGTGAAACCAAAATTCAACCAGATTTTTGGTAAAACTAACAAATTAGGACCCAAAAAAATATGGGTACCTAAGGATAAAATAATACATGTTGCAGATATCTTTAGCAGCAAATCAGAAACACCAGTCATGGTACCTGGACTCTGGCTGCTCACAACACATGACGGGAAGAAGGCATATGTTCCAAAGCCTGGAACTTAAGCCTGGAGGCCACGTAGGCTTTGGAGGAAATCAGAGGGGAAAGATCATTGGCTCTGGAACAGTAGGTAATGGAAATCTTCCCTCTATAAATAATGTTCTATTAGTAGATGGATTAATGTATAATCTGTTATCCATAAGTCAATTAAGTGATAACGGTTATGATATAATCTTTAATCAAAAATCATGTAAAGCTGTTAGTCAGAAAGATGGGACTATCCTATTTAATGGAAAGAGGAAAAACAACATTTATAAAATCAAACTTTCTGAACTGAAAAGTCAGAATGTAAAGTGTCTTCTGTCTGTTAACAACGAGCAATGGATCTAGCACAGAAGATTGGGGCATGTTAGTATGAGAAGAATATCTCAGATTAACAAACTCAATCTGGTCAGAGGACTTCCTAATCTGAAGTTCAATTCAGATAATCTGTGTGAAGCATGTCAGAAAGGCAAGTTTGCAAAACCTGCTTTCAAATCTAAAAACGTTGTTTCCACCTCTAAGCCATTAGAACTTCTGCACATTGACTTATTTGGACCAGTTAAAACTGCTTCAGTCAGTGGCAAGAAGTACGGGTTAGTAATCGTAGATGACTATAGAAGATGGACATGGGTAAAGTTCTTAAGACACAAGGACGAGTCACACTCTGTGTTTGTCACCTTCTGTAACCAAGTCCAGAAAGAAAAGGATCTTAGAATCGTTAAAGTCAGAAGTGATCATGGTGGAGAATTTGAAAACAAAGATTTTGAGTCATTCTTTAATGACAGAGGCATTCTGCATGATTTCTCTTGTCCTAGAACTCCCCAGCAAAATGGAGTTGTAGAATGAAAGAACAGAACATTGCAAGAAATGGCCAGAACCATGATCAATGAGACAAACGTTGCTAAGATCTTCTGGGCAGAGGCAATAAACACAGCGTGCTACATTCAGAATAGAATCTCCATAAGATCTATTCTGGAAAAGACTCCATATGAATTATGGAAGAACAGAAAGCCCAACATTTCATATTTTCATCCATTTGGATGTACTTGTTTTATGTTAAACACAAAAAATTATTTGAACAAGTTTGACTCTAAAGCACAGAAGTGTATTATGTTAGGATACTTTGAACGCTCAAGAGGGTACAGAGTATACAATACAGAAACACAGATTGTGGAAGAATCAATTAGTGTTCGTTTTGATGATAAGCTTGACTCTGAAAAGTCAAAGCAGAATGAAGTCTTTGCAGGTATGGAAGTTGAATTCACAGGTTCTGAAGACAAGTCATCAGAAGCTCTCAACAAAGACACTCCTTCAACATCAGAAAGAGGCACTTCGAGCAATCCAGCAACATCTGTTGATCAACCTCAGAAAAGACTACCCAGAAGCAGCATGGATCACCCAGAAGAAACAATCTTAGGAAGAAAGGAAGATCCAATCAGAACAAGAGCCATCTTCAGAAACTCTGAAGAATCCCTTATGGGACTTGTTTCTCTAATTGAACCTTCTTCAATTGATGAAGCACTTCTGGACAACGACTGGATTCTAGCAATGCAAGAAGAGCTGAATCAATTCACCAGAAATGACGTGTGGGATCTAGTTCCCAGACCAAAAGGATTCAACGTCATTGGAACAAAATGGGTGTTCAGAAACAAACTGAACGAACAAGGTGAAGTCATCAGAAATAAGGCACGACTGGTAGCACAAGGTTATAGTCAGCAAGAGGGGATAGACTATACAGAAACCTTTGCTCCAGTCGCTAGGTTAGAATCTATCAGACTTTTAATTTCTTTTATTGTTAATAAAGGCATCACTCTATATCAGATGGATGTCAAGAGTGCATTCTTAAATGGCTATATAGAAGAAGAGGTTTATGTGCACCAACCCCCTGGTTTTGAAAGTACAAAAAATCCAGAATATGTTTTCAAACTAAAGAAGTCACTGTATGGTCTGAAATAAGCTCCCAGAGCTTGGTATGAAAGACTAAGTAACTTTCTGTTAGAAATAGAATTCACCAGAGGGAAAGTGAACACAACCTTATTCTGTAAGACAGTTAAGAATGACATCTTAGTGTGTCAGATTTATGTTGACGATATTATATTTGGATTTACTAATCCTTCTCTTGGAAGAAAATTTGCTAAGTATATGCAGGCAGAATTTGAGATGAGCCTCATGGAGGAACTGAAATTCTTTCTGGGAATTCAGATCAATCAAACTCCAGAGGGAACTTACATTCATCAGAGCAAATATGTCAGAGAACTTCTGAAGAAATTTGATCTCTCAGAATGTAAGTCATCAAAGATTCCAATGCATCCCACGTGCATTCTGGAAAGAGAAGAGGTAAGCAAAAAGGTAGAACAGAAGGTCTACAGAGGTATGATTGGTTCTCTTCTTTATCTGACGGCTTCAAGGCCTGATATTTTATTCAGTGTATGCATTTGTGCAAGATTCCAATCAGATCCTAGAGAATCTCACTTAACAGTTGTTAAGCGAATTTTCAAGTATCTGAAAGGTACTACTAATCTGGGTTTATTTTATAGAAAATCTAGTGATTACAGCTTAGTAGGTTACTGTGATGCTGACTTTGCTGGAGACAGAGTAGAGCGTAAAAGTACTTCTGGAAGCTGCCAGTTTCTGGGAGAAAATCTGATCTCTTGGTCCAGCAAAAGGCAATCCATAATTGCGCTATCAACAGCAGAAGCTGAATACATAGCAGCAGCAGGATGCAGCACACAAATGCTCTGGATGAAAAGTCAGCTTGAAGACTTCCAGATATTTGAGATTAACATTCCTATACTCTGTGACAACACTTCTGCCATTTTCTTAAGTAAAAATCCAATTTTGCATTCTAGGGCTAAGCATATAGAAATAAAACATCATTTCATTAGGGACTATATTCAGAAAGGCATTTTAAACTTAAAATTTATTGATACAGACCATCAATGGGCTAATATTTTCACAAAACCACTTTCTGAAGATAGGTTCAACTTCATTCTGAAACATCTCAGCATGAAGCTCTGCCCAGAGTGAAAATGTTTTAATTTTATATATTAACCTTCAGAATTTGTTTTATTTTACTGTGAACTTCTGATCAATCTTCTTTCAGAAATTTAGACATGCAGATTGTATCAGATTGTATCCATAAAGATCTGAGCGTTTCATTTCAAGGATAGATGTGTTGTTCACTAAATCAAACAAGTGTCATCCATTCATCATCTAATTCCTGAGACAGAACACGCGTGTACGCTTCTGAGAAGGCAAAGCGCTGATTGGATGCATTGAGACACATGTCATGGGTAACCTTTCCAAATATCTTTCTAAATCCCCCAAAATCAGCCAATATTAAATGCGAGTAATCATGATTTAATTCTCTCTCTTAAAATGTTTATGTTTTCAAAACATTTTTTGAAACCTATTTAAATTCCTTAAACATCATTCATTCATTTTTACCGTCACTTACAATCTTCAACATTTTTTTGTGTTCTTACTGTGTGTTCATTTTTTTTCTCAAAGAAACCCTTTTCAAGCTTTTTCTCAAAAACCCTTGTGTGAACAGGGCATCTTCTAGCACTCCTTCTGCAGGTTCCCAGCAAGATGCTTTTTCTGAACAGTATCAGATTCCTTTCAGAACGCTCCTTACTCCGGTCAAGAACTTGGAAGTTCTGTCAGAATTGATAGTAAGATTGACTCAGTAGTCAGCATGGTGCATCAGCAGAAGGAAACCACTGATCAAATTAAGAACATGCTAGAAGCTCTGTTCACACGCCTTCCTCCCCATTCTTAGATTTTGATTCTTGATGTTTTCACTGTTTTCTTTACATGTTATATGTAATATTTTCTGAGCTCTGAACTGAATACAATCGTTTTTTTGCACTGATCGTTTTTAACTTCAATTATTTGCACTTTTTGATTGCTGACAAAAAGGGGGAGAAAGAAAGATATTTTTCAATAACGGATTACTGAGACAAAAGTCTCAAACATTCTAACACTCTGATATACTTGAATGTTTCTTTGTTCTGCATAAGCTTACAGGTACAAGAATCTGATGAACTCTAATACACTGAAGCTCTGCTCTAGTAAAGGAAAGATTTGATGCTCAAAGAAAGTTCAATAAAGATCTGATGCTAAAGGACTCATGGAATTAAAAGGGAAGTAATAAACTCAGGGGGAGTTTTTCTGATCATAACTCTGATACCTTTCTATTCCCTATCTTCTTATCTTTGATACCTTTCTGTTTATCGTTGATACAAATTTATTATTTGGTTATCTCTGATATTTTTTCTTTAAATTTCAATTGAAAATATCTGGTTTTTGTCATCATCAAAAAGGGGGAGATTGTTAGAACAAAGTTTGAATCTACTACCCTAAGTTAAAGTTTTAATGATAACAAAATGCTAGATTAAATAAATTGTATAATTCATATGAGACATATATGCTACCTAAAAATTATATTATGCATTTACAGAAACTCTAATGGATATCAATATAAGAATGTCAACATCAGCATCAGAAGATGAAATATCATATGCCAGCATCAGAAGATGAAATATCATATGCCAGCATCAGAAGATCAAAGCATGTGCTTACGCTGAAGCTTGATGAACATATCTGCGCTTAACATACTCTAAACTCTGATCAAGACCAAAACAATATCATCAGCACCTAGAAGCGTCAGAATAAGCCAAAGCCAATAAACCGCTTAATTGACAACGGTACTGTGCATTCAAGACACTTTATTACCAACGGCTGTATTCCAAGACAAAGATCTTCTCAATATGGAAAGAACGTAATGGGCATTGAAATGGAATAATTGACTACAACGTATCTTTTCCAAGGCTATATAAACAAGTCAGTGAGAAATGAATTGGCTAATGCTCTACAACTCTTTACACGCCTAAAGCAAATCATCTTCATCCTCACTCATACAGCTTGCTATATCTCTCAAAGTGTTTACTCTATAGTCATAGCACCCTAGTTTCACATAAGCTTAATTTGTGTATTATCACAGTTGTGATATAAAGTTTTTGTAGAAAACATTCAACACACGTAGTATTCATTTATCTGTAAGAAAGAATTTCCTTGAGAAACTGGTTTATGGTTTAGACTCAAGAAGGCTTTAGCAGTTGTTAAAGCAGTTGTAATATTCAGTTGAATATAGTGGATTAAGACCTCGTTGGAGAGAGGCGAAATCACCTTGACGGGTGGACTGGAGTAGTTTGAGATCAAACGAACCAGGATAAAAATAACGTGTTGTTTGCATTTGATTTCAAGTTTTACAATTCAACCCCCCTTCTTGTGTTTTTCACTTCTTCATAATCATCACTGCATATTACATTGCATCCTCAAATGCATAGCATGTCCATGGATCATCATGCCACACTTCAAAATGCATATGAAGCATGAGCCAAATTTGGTACCTTGCCTGAAAGCCCCAAATCAATCCCAAATCAGCAAAGCATCCCCATAAAGTATATCATCTTTATAATTCCCAGTTGACATATGTCATTTCACTACCGACCAAAAGTCATAGTGCTAGTACATTGTACTTCCCAACTCTCAAATACTTACTTTATCTTCTCTTGGCTCGTAGGTCATCCGTAGATCTTACCTTCGTGTTATCTTTTTTAAAGGTCATAGGCCGTCCGTAGATCTTACCTTCGCATTATCTTTTTTAGGGTCATAGGTCGTTCATAGACTTTACCTTCACTTTATCTTCTCCTGGGTCGTAGGTCGTCCGTAGATCTTACCCTCACGTTATCTTATCTAGGGTCGTAGGTCATCCTTAGACCTTACCCTCATGTTATCTTTTTTAAAGGTCGTAGGTCACCCATAGATCTTACCTTCGCATTATCTTTTCTAGGGTCGTAGGTCGTCCGTAGAGCTTACCTCCGCATTATCTTTTCTAGGGTCGTAGGTCGTCTATAGATCTTACCCTCGCGTCATCATTTTTAAGGTTGTAGGTCGCTCTTAGATCTTAGCTTTGCATCATCATTTTTCTGGTCATAGTTTGTCCGTAGATCTTACCTTCGCGTCATAATTTTTAAGGTCGTAGGTCACTCGTAGATCTTACCTTCACATTATCATTTTTAAGGTCGTAGTTTGTCCTTAGATCTTACCTTCGCGTCATCATTTTTAAGGTCGTAGGTCGTCCGTAGACTTTACCTTCACGTTGTCTTTTCTAGGGCCGTAGGTCGTCCGTAGATCATACTCTCACATTATCTTTTCCTAGGGTCGTAGGTCATCTGTAGATCTTGCCATTGTGTCATCTTTTCTTGGATCGTATGTTGCTCATCAGTCTTACCCTCTTGACATCCTTTCTCTCGAGTCATAGATCATACATAAATCTTTACTTGTTGTCTTTATTTTTCTTTTGGGTCGTGAATCCCACACGATAGATTCTCTGTTGTCGTCAAGTTCTACCCATCGTTCTTAAGTTATCATTTTGTTAGTAATCTTACTTTTAATCACCATGGCATCATCAATCGTATCTTTTCAGTCACTTTAATACCCACTTCCCCGAGAACCTTGTATTGGCACCATTACTCGACAACCTTTACCCATCATGCCCAGCTCACCTGAAAATTCATTTCTCATCCCCAGAAGACATCACAAATAAATAACACTCACACTATCTCTCCAAGACAAATTTCAGGTCCTAGTATTTAATCATCTTCTACCTTGAACTTTCGAACGGCTGACGCCAATCTCACCTTCAGGTTTAAGACGATTAAATAGGGGCAGCTATCATGCCCAAAGTTTGCCCTATCTTTTACTTTTTTCTGGCTTAAACTTTTCATCCCATTTACATCATTTTCACTAAGTCGTCCGCATATCATGCATCTCAAGTAATCATGCACTTTGGTTTAAAGAATTAGGGTTGTGTCTTTCTTATGATTAATTTTTGGTTTGAAGTTTCTTCATCAGGTTAAGGGCAGTTTCATTTGGCCCTTCAGCAATGGATTATGGAATGAAGTGCTGAGGTATCACGGGTTTCCTTCTTCTTCAAGTCACTGGGATATTCTTCAAAGTCCTGGATTAGGGTTCCTATTATTTTCAACACTTCGAGATATTTCTTCATCGGTGTGCATCATCGTATTTGAGCCTGTTAAATAATTTAAATTATGGTCAAGGGTTTGTGACTAATCTTGCAAGTGTTTGAGCCATGGAATAAGAGATGATGTTGCAAACTCGTATGATGATCAAGGCATGTTTTTGTTACTTCAGTTACAAGTCACTTGTGGTTTGGATATCAAGGTTAAGGTTCTCATTGAGAATGCAATTTTGATTTGGACACAATATGAAGAGTGAGGTTAGAAGACAAGACATACGATTTACTTAAAATACAAGTTACAAAGGTCATCTTTGATTTCTTGAAGTTCAAGTTACAAAGGCAAGATGTATCATTCAGACCGTTCAAGAAGGAATTTCAATCACAATTTGAGATTCAAATGTCATTTTAAATTTCAAACAAGATTAAAGAATTTTCTAATTTCCATACAACAAATTCATCATACATAAGAATCAACGAGAATCCATTCAAGTTTCGTATTCATTACATTTGTTACAAACTTGAAATGCAAGTTACAAATATGTTGTTTACAAAAAGAAAGAAAATATTGGTTCTTCAAGTTTCTTTTGCTTCATCTTTCAACCATGATTTTGCCATCCAATCCTCATACTCATGAAACAAGAAATAGGGAAAAATTAGCAAACATCAATATGTGAATAGAATTCCAAACAAGAACTAATTGTTAAAAGAAAATTTGCATTTCATCATTAGGGTTTGTATTTGGAATCAGAAATTAAAAGGGGTTGATTCAATCATGGGCTATCTTCTCCTATTTTGCAAAACACAAAAAGTTTGGGTTTTTGGTTCACAAAAGGAAAAGAAGTTTGCAAACATTTACTTACTACAAAAGCAATGTCAAAACTAGAAAATATACAAACAACAACATCAAAAACAGTCATAGTAGCAACGCAGCAAGCTAAAAAAAGCAACTGCAATAAAATAGCAGCTGCAAGCAAAACAAGCACAACAACAAAACGAAAAATAGAAAATAGCAACTGAAATCAAAACCAAAGAAGAAACCCAAAGCAGCCATGACAAGCAAAGGGCATACTTGCATCAAACCAAAAATGTCCAATAGCAACAAGTATAAAAACAACAAGCACCATAGCCAAAAATGTCCAACAGCAGCAAATATAAAAACAGTGCAAGCTATCAAATAGCTAAAGCCTTATTTGCATCATCATTTTCCTAAAATACAATCCCTTCATAAATTTTAGAAAGCATAATAGCTTTACATCATAGAGAGTAAAAGAGGAAAAGATTGAGATTAGAAAGATGTCACCTAACCAAAACAATTCAAAAGGACCTACATAAGCAGCTTGCCTAACCTGTCCACAAAGGCAAACAGAACATGCCAAAGTCTGTGCCACACCTGCTCCAAACAGTCTGAAAATGATGTCAAAGTAGGCAAACCCAAACCTACATTAAAAAGCCACCAAGACAACATACCAAGATTGTTTAAACTTCACCAATCCCCCCCCCCTCTCCCAAAATTCTCTAAAGGACACCTACAAATACAACAAGAAAATCAGTAGAAAGAGGAGGAAGGCAGCCCTCAAACCGGTCTACTAATAACATTAATCTCTTTGCACTATCCAACTATAGTTCTTCATCCACCTTACTCCACTCAAATCCTTCATACTCTACTCTTCAACCTTCAAATTTACAACCGGTATATCCCAAGCACCCCTGCAATTGTAATCCTTCTGATACACTGAGGTGTAACCAAAACTACTCCCCTGCAATACAGAAACAACCATTTTTCAATTAGTTCAATCATCTTCCTCAACACCAAACAGTCGTCATATCTAAGAATCAATCGGATTGCGGATCGAAATCATAAAAGGAAGAATTCGCATAAGATAAAAGGCGGCCGTACCTGAAGCAGTTCCACTAAAGTTGTCAAAACTCCCACTGGTTAGCCCTTCTCTTTCATTTTCTCCCTGATGCTTACATGATAAAAAGCGTAGAGGATTTGTTGGGGGGTAGGGTTTATGTTGTGATTGAATGATTTTATTTTTGCTCTTGCTTCCGGTACCTGCATAATAATTCAAGTAATATTGTTACCTTACTAAGTTTATCTGAGAAATGGGATAGAGAAGCGATTCACAGAAATTGATCACGAAACTGATAATTAAAACTCAGATTCAAAAAGGGAAATTACCAGAAGAACTTAAAAAAAAACTCACCAAAATAAATCAAAAATCTTCATCTCTCTGTCTCCACTACAGTATTAACAACATCATCCATCACCATCTCTACACAACACACACTGTCATCACCTTCATCCACAACTTTATCAATATTTGCTTCTCAACAACGAATCTGCAAAAACAACAAACTTTCATATTTCTACAAATCACACACTTCTGTAATAAAAACATAATTCCTACATACCTTTATCAGACGCATATTTATCACCCTCGGCCATGGCTGCAATTCGCTCCAATCACTGTTGATGCTTCTAATGTTCGGTCACTGCGAAACAATACCTCCATCATCTCGTCACTCTCTATCTTCTTCATAGATCATACTTCACCTTAAACCTAAAACTAAACTCTTAGAAAGGGGAGAAATCTCCACCCGGTGATATGATTTGATGAGAACTGCACCATGCTACAGTATAAAAGGACGCGAAGAGCTTGAAGGAGGTAGAACCTAGACCGGTTTCATGAAGGAGATGATGATGAACTCATGAAAACCAGAAGGGAGATTCCTATCGGAAGAAAACCAGAGATGGATTTATGGAGAAGATGAAATGGGTTTGAGGAGTTGTGGTTATTGAGTGATAGAGAGATTAGGGTTGTTGAGATTAGAGATAGGGTTCATCGAGAGAGATGGGAGAGTGTTAACATGAAGAAGGAGAACAGGGCATTGAAATGGAAATAAAGATCGCAAATCTAGAAGAAGAAGGAGGTGTTTAGCCTCATTTTGTTTTTAGGGTTTGGCAACCCATTCGTTTTAGGGCTGGACCCGGGTCTGACCCGACCCGGTCCGTGTTTAAGCTCATAACTCTTTTTTTATATTTTTTTGTTTGTTTACCAATCTGTCATGTTTTAATTTGGGTCTTGCTGGTTTCTTTTTCTTTATCCCATCTGGATTTCTAACTATACCAACATAATTTTGCTCTGCACCCCATGGTCATTTTATCATTTTTTATTTATTTATTATTTATTTATTTTATTAGATTTTCTTAATTTATTGTTTCATTTAATCAGTTTATTAATTAAATAATCATATAGTTTTTTTAGATAAATTTATTCAGGTAGCTTATCATTAGAGTTAATTTATCGTCTTGGTGATTTTAAAACTTTGCTTTAATTTAGTTAATTATTTTTGGTTGTTCTACTTGTTTACATTTCTTTACTTAAAAAAAAACACCAAAAGTGTATTCAGAAGAGAATTTTAATTTTCTCTTAATATTCCCTTTATTGAAAATACACAAAAAAAATTGTATAGATTTAGTTCTATGTTTCTTTTAATACTTTCTTTACTAAAAAAAATAATAAAAATCACAAATTATGTTTAGCATTAGTTTAATTTTCTTTTAGTGTTTTTCTTTACTTAAAAGATCATAAAAAATATTTAGATTTTAAGTTTCTTTATTCATTCGCTTGTTTAGATCTTGGTACCATATTCCCTTAGGTAGCTCCATGAGGCGATTAAATCTCGATTTGATCGCTTATGTTGAGGTAGGCCTTTAGTCCATCTTTGTACATAACAACGTTAGGGTTTTTCTAGTCCCCCTCTTAAAAAATTTCCTTCTTTTGTAATTAAAACTTATCGTTCACAAATAAAAAATCCAAAAACATCTAATCATTACTTGAATTCATTTTAAAACTCGCAAAACACTCAACCAATCAAAACTCCCCAAAAGGGCATGTTATCTTCGTTCTACCGTGATATAGGCCATGCCTATTGCTAGAATGCGTGCGTTAACTTTGCTCACTAAAAAAACACCAACAAACCAACCATTTTCTAGAGGAACTGCGGTGTTATGATTCCTTCACTGGATATGTAGACAAAGGGTTGCGACACCCTCACAAATGCACTAATAAAAAATCATTTATTTCCCCTTAAGCAAGTATAGTTATAGATAAACACACCCTTATAAGCAAACAAACAAAATGGATCCCATTGGGTACAACGAGTGTGAGGGATGCTAATACCTTTACCTTGCATAATCGACTCCATTACCCCTTCTCTTGGTCGTAAGACCATCTTATCCATCCTCTTGTGGTTTTCTCGATATTTCCCCTTCCTTTGGGATCAATAAAGTTCGGTGGCGGCTCTGTGTTTTTTGTCGGTAGCGTCACCAACTTACGAGCCTGGTCCCCTGATATTTCTCCCACGCAGAGTCTTCCGGATACGTTGGGAGGAATTAAGTCACTAGTCCAGAGGGGTCGCTACAAAAATTACAAGAATCTTGAAGTGAGGTTATAAAAGGGAAGTAGTTCTACATGATAGGGGTCCACCATTTTTTGTTCAGAGCAGATTATTATTCTTAGTTTTTAAGAAGAGATATTTACCATGTAAATGTGGTAGTTCCTCGTATCGAGGAACTACCACACCATTAGTTTTAGGTGTTGTTGTTTTTATTATTATTACTTTAATTATGTACCTGATTTTCAAGCATGTCGGTATATTATGAAGTTAATTCCAATTTCATTTATTCGAGTCTCTTTTACAGGTTCCTCTTTACCGTATTTATTATTTCTATTGTTTCTTTTGTTTAATTTAATTACCATTATGTTCTTAATTGCAATCGTTATGTTTAGTTTGTTTACACTTAATTCCATGTTTAGCTAAACTGTCTTGAGTCCGGTATGTGAGGACCGTCGTCTCCGATGGGACTCGGTAGCGAAGTTGGCTTAAATCTTTATTTGAAAAAAAAAATTTGTCTTTGTTTTTAAAATTAATTTAAATAGCCTTGGCACTAGAGTAACAGGTTACTTAACATGATTTTTCCACGAGTGCAGGAAATTAACTAAGGATCGAGTCGGCACTGTAAAAGTGTGAGGACCGAACCAGATAGTAGAAATTAGGCATTAATTCTAAAAAAACCGAGAGAACTTTAGGATTAATTAAAACTTGTTCATTTTTCAAAACGCGTTCCTCGATTAGAATGGGCGAGCGAGAGCAAAATCCCATGGTCAAGGAACGTGACTTTATTCAAAATCACGAGAGTGTGAGATGTCGTCTTTAAATTGATGTTTTCTACTAAACACTTTTCTCATGTCACTATAAGCCAACAAGTTACAAAGTCCCTTATTTTCCCCTTAATAAATCATTCATTAGCCTTAGCTTTATAAAGCGAAGATAGGTTACATTAGGTTGACATTGGTCTTTGTGAGTTCGATAATCTTTTATATTACTTTGCTATTTCTGTGAACTTGCAGATGCATCACTAAGTATCGCCGAAATGATGACAAGGTGCGGGGCTGATTATGAGCCCTCCTTCCACTTTTATTGACTCAAAGGACGAGAGAAGAATGATTCAAAGCATCAACGTATAACGTGAGCTAAGAATGACCAATGGACTTGAAATGTGGGGTCCAATTGTGAGCACTCCTTCCATTTTTATTGACTCGATTGCAAGCACAAAGTAAAAGTGGAATTGCCTTCTTTGAGGTCTTTAAATAAACAGGAATTTCCTTCTTTGAGGTCATTAAACAAACAAGTTTTTCAATGCCTACAGGATTAGGTCTTTAGCCCATGTATCTATATTCCTACTTCTCATGGCAAAGAAATTGAAAGACAATGCGGAATAAAATAGAATAGGAAAAAGTACCAAACGAGCAAGAGTTTGTCGCTTTTGCATAACAAAGCGTAAGAAACCCGAAGATCTTCACGAAAGCTTCACCAACAAAGAAAATAATCAGGAATTGAATGCATGAGATAAGTATCGAAACATCGTCAGTCTGAAAATAAATCATAAACAGAAGGTGCGTCAATCATATCTGAATATCAAACAATAAACCTGCATAAGATACAAATCTCGACAAACAAAAGCGAATCACAAGTCTCGTGTAATGAGAAACTGCACTTAAACGCATTAAAGAAAATCTGAGCCGATAAGAAGTGGGATAACATTTTAATCGAATAATCAAGAATTAATTAGTCGACTAAATGTAAATAGAAAAACGGGGTGAATCGCTCTTTTGAAGCACCTTTGGAAACTTACACAAATCCATAAAAATGAGTTAGTAATAACAAGGAAAGATAATCGGAGTTAAACATTCACATCACAACTCGAATTGAGATTAAATCATGAAGAAACAAGTTTCAAACAAGTATCGGAGCCACAAAACAAAACATCGGGCAACATCGTTTCGGTTCATGAAATGCTCGAAAAATCAAGTTAAAATCAACCAAACTCGACATCAACATCAATCATTCATCAAATTAAAACCAAATATGTATTAAGCAAAAATTAAATCACACTTTGTGTGCATTTACCAATTCCAGACAACAACACTTTAACTCATGAAATACTCAAGAAATCGAGTTAAATCAACAAAACTCAACATCAATATCCAATAATCATCAAGTGAAAGCTACTCATGCATCAACCAAGAATTAAACCACAATTTACAAGTATTTTCTAATTTCGGGCAACAACATTCCATGTATCGGTGTTCACCAAAAATCAATCAGAAATCAATGTTTTAACATGCAAAATTCAAACACCAACACTTACAATTTCACTCGAAATTCACAAATAAATTGAAACAATTAAATCAATATTGGTACAAAGGTTTCCAAGGATCAAACAAAAATTATCTCAGCATATTTAACAATTGATTAACCCGAAATCAAGCATCAACACATGAAATTCCACAATTATCAACAATTACTGACTCGAAATTGACAATGATGCGGGAACCTCCACAATTATTAACAATTACCGTGTCGACATTCATGAGATTCAAACAACTAAAACAAATAATTATCCAATTCTAACAATATTCAACATCACCAACATGAAGATTAATTTCCACAATTCAAAATTCAATTCATGTAAATCAAAATAAACTCAACAAATTCACTGATTAAATTCAACACAAAAAATAATTTAAGTAAGTTCAAGACACAATTATTGAAAACAAAATTGGAGAGTTGATCGGAGAAGCCAGAAGG